>JALBCR010002679.1:0-499409 GCA_030710515.1 Abscondita cerata
AATTACCTTAACAACATCACCATAATGTGATTGAACGAGGCAGTATTAAAGTGCAACAAATTTAATTAATTAGTGTTTCAGTTTGCAATTGTGTGCAAATAGGGCTTGTTTAAATACTATACGTACATAAAGTGGTGTGAAATTGATAGTTTATTAGTAAAAGCTAATTGAATAAAAGGTGTATTCTGTACCTGAGCATTTCGCAGAATTTTTTGTTAGTGATTTTAAAATACTTGTGCAGACTCAAATTTTTGTAAAAATACCGAAATATGTTAGTAACTACATAGGACATGAAAGTTCAAATTAAGAAGTACTTTAATAAATTTGTTAAAAGACCAAATGGATAGAATGCACACGGCCCCGGCAATAAAAGTAGATAGATAGATAGATAGATACTTTATTGTGTTAAAAACAATGTTACATATAATATTAATATAACGATAGTTATACACTCGTCACGGAAATGATCAATTGCATATAAAAACTGTATAAATAAAACACTATAGCAGTAGCACATTTAAAAATACCATAATATGTAAATAAGTCCATATTGGCATATATTTAACTATAGATAATAAAATATATAAAATAATATAAAGTAATATAATAGTTATTTATGTACCAAGGCAGTAAAGTGATTCTTTATCGGACGAGTCTGAAATTATGAGACAGGCGAGAGAAGCGAGCGAGGCGAATAACAGGCGAGTCCGATAAAGACACTTTACTGACGTGGTGCATACAAAATTTATCGCCAACTGTTTAGAATTCGGAATATAAGAAACTGAGGTATATTTAATTGCATTTTATTGAGACAGAAGTAAACAGCAAATCTACTTATTATTTGTTATATTGAAATTAAACGTACACCCTGATGCATTAAAAAGTTAATCCCTGAAGTCGAAAGAGTTCCAACTGAAAACGTTTGAGGGTTATTATCTATATTGAAAATGTGCAAATCTTCTTTTTAGATTTGGTGATAACTGAGTTGTCAGTTGGATCATCGCCTAAAATTTTCTTCGCAATTTTTGTTTTATTGAGCACAGATTCTTCAACATAGGACTCTGCAATCGTGTCACTTTTCCATCCTCCGTGGCGTTTCAAATTTTCTTTACTACCGCCTGCGTTGGCAAAGAGAGTGGCGGATGTTCGACGGAAACAATGTCCCGTGTAAAGTGATGGTTCTGGCAGATGCAGATATTTGGCAATTTTGTTTGGAATAGCTTCCGATAGTATGGATTCCAATCGGCTGAATAGTGCATTTACCGTTCCTGTAGGTTAGGAACAATCGATCGAGACGTGTGCTTAGGACAGAGATAAATATTTATTAAATAGTTCTATGGATTTTAACTTTTCCTTCATTCTTCAGTGACTACAAATAAACGAGGCTTGTTGGTCTTTGTTTTGGGTATATGAACTACCAGAATTGTTTCTTTGTGCTCTATGTCACATACTTTTAAATTCAAAAGTTCTTCATTACGTAAAGCTCCAGCAATTCCAAATAAAACACAAACCCAAAAAATGCAACATTATATCATTTTGGTTTTGAAAGTTTGTACAAATTACTTTCATCATCAAGTAGATTTCGTCCAGTGCATCTAGTAAAACGTAAGTATATCTTCTTGTGAAAGAGTTTGGATTTCTTTGGAACATGATTCCTTGCTTTTGTTTAAAAAGCCGTTAGTTTTATATATTCACCGATGTTGACGTCTGCTTCACTGAAAGGGTTGCCTTAAGCATGGAATAATAGGACCACATTGAAGGGGACAATACTTTTGATAAATCAGAAAAATATGCCAGTAACACGTTTTCACTATATCCTTACTTTGTTTCTATTGCACCCTCCATAAAAATGTCGTACTGGCGATTGTATTTTCCTGGATTTTTCTGGCAGAAGTTCTAAAGACGTCTCTAATGACTTCTCTTCAATTTCAGTGAAACTTAATATCAATTATTAAGAATACAAGAAAACTATTATCGAGCCGTAATAGGGAGAAGCGGACACTGACAGATAATAATTTTCGAATAATGTCAAAGTCAAAATATTTTACCTGACGCATATGTCACTTTACCTGACGCATATGTCACTTTACCAGACTTCAGTAAGTCACTTTATCTGCCGCGAGCAGATAGTACATTATTGGTATAGATAAGGTAAACTGTTTGTTTACTTCCGGAAATCAATCTGATAATTGACGGTTTACTGACGGTTGGCGATAAATACTTTTTCGTTTGGATATTCAATTACAACGCAGGTGTATTTAAAGTTAGAATAGGAATAAAATGCATTTTGTAACAAAATGGCATCTGATATTATGCGAATATGATTAAAGAATTTAACATCAATAATTTACACCATTTTGCGTTCTAGTTAATGACAGCGGTATATGCAAGTTATTCCGTTGTCTTGTTTCATAATCATGAAACTCGTGATTTAAAGGGAAACTGTTTCGTTCGTAGAGTGTTTTGCAATATTTTAGGCATTCTAATATATAAACCGATGGTAAAGTGAGTATTCTAAATTAGTAAAGTTTGTTTACATTCGGCTCTATACCCTATATCTGCTATAAGTCTTACGGTCTCTACGTTGTAAACGAAATAAACTTAAGCCTTGTGCTGAATGATCCCATGCTAATATTGCGTATTGCATAAGAGAGGAAAACATGCATATTATGCAACTTTTAATATCGGTTTATCGATTATATTTAACATTCGCAACTGATATACTGCTGTAGCCAATCTTTTTGATAGGTATAATGCATGATGTTCCCAAGTCAGTTTACTATCCAACCAGACACCCAAGAATTTCACAGAACTACAGTCATTATTATTTCTTAGACTAAAATCATGTTTTGGGGAGTTTTTACTGTAATTAATTGTAAGATTGCACCAAAAACCAGTCACATGCTTGCTTAGAAATTAAATCTAATTGATTGTTTAATATTTGAACAACAATCTCCATTACTCCAGAATGTATCATTAATGTATATAATATAGTAACGGTCCCAATAAAGAGCCTTGAGGAACACCATGTTTCATTAAGACGGGCGTTCTGACAACATGTTTTTGTAGCGAACAATTTGATATCGATTGTTTAGATACGACGTCATTAAATTACAAAATTGCATTCCGCACCATACATTGGTAACTTATCAGTCACCACAATCAAAGGTTTTACTCAAGTCACAAAAGATTGTTCCTGAGTATAGTCCTTCTTCAAATGCTTTACTAATTATACTAATAATTTGTTAATTGCAAAGTTGTGGATTTATTTTCCTGAACTATATTGGATCACTGCTTAAAATAGTATTTGTTTCAAAAAACGTCAATAATTGTTTTTTAATACAGGCTTCATATACTCTAGACATAACAGGTATTGAGAGAAATAGGTCTGTAATTAAAAAAACAAGTAGGATCAGGATTTTGGTATAGGTATACAGCAAGAAATTTTAAAGACATCTGGGTACGTAGAATCTATGATGGAACGATTAATGATGTTTGTAAGAGGAGCAATTATTATGTTTTTTATACTTTTAACAGATTTACATTAATGCCATAATAGTCTTTACTATTATTACGAGGCATCTCATCTATAATATCCCTAACATCATTAAAAGATACTTGTTGTAACTTAAAATTTATGTTTGTATTTATGCTTGGGATTTCATATTTATATGCACTATTATTATTTATGAGTAATCTTTCAGCAACATTTGAGAAAAATAAATTGAAATCATCGGGTGTAAAATTATTATTCTCAGAATATTGGATGTTATTTGAACTATTAGCTTTTATTACTTCCCAAGTTGCTTTAGATCTATTTGTTGATTTTAAAATAAACTTGTTGTTGGTTTCGATTTTGGTTTTAGATATTTGTTTGCGGTACAGTTCCCTAAAAGAGTAATATTCTTTATTTGCATTATATTTTAGGTTAAACTTTCTGCGATATTTAAAATATTTAGTCTTTCAAGCATCAAGCGCAACTTATCATTAAACCAATGAATCTTTACGTTATGATTATTAGCGTAAATAGTTTTTTTAATAAAATTTTCATTGAAAATATTAACAATTACTGACATAAATTGTTTTGCTATAGTGTTAACGTCCAAACTTAAAAAATTTTGTAAAATCCCAATTTTGTTTCTCTAGTCTATTATAAAAGTTAAATAAAGATAACTTTGTAAATGGTTGAATTGTTAATGGAATTTTTTATTTTTACTTTTACTATGAAGACACACTTTGATTAGTTGACCATTGTGGTCCGATAAGCAAGTTTTAAAATGGAAACACTAAACACACAACTATCTAGTTAGTAATTATGTTATCTAAGAATCGATTTTTACAGTACTTTCTTTTACCGTTGTTTTAAACCATATATCTTAAGAATTTCACTAAATTTATTCTACAATTTGCAGTTTGTTGAATTAAAGTTGAGATTGAAGTCACCTGCTAGATCATTTGCAGAAATCGTATTAAAAACAGATTCCATTATTGTAAGAAATCTATCAGTATTACCTTTAGGAGGTCTGTATACAGTGATTATTGTTATAGAATTTTGTATGATTCTAATGCATGATATGTCACATATAGATTCTTCAGATAATTTATTGATTTCATGTAGTACAGTATATTCTACATCAGTTTGAATAAAGGTAGTAACTCCACCATGTTTAAGTGTTTGTCTGCAAAAGAAATTGGCTGTTATGTATCCTTCAAGTTTATTTGATCAGCTTCAGATTGATTTAGCCAAGTCTCTGTAATGCCCACAGCAGTAGGAAAAACATGGTTGATATTCATAAAAACTTCTAATTCATTAATTTTGTTTCTTATTGATTGTGCATTCAATGCATGAGTTGAAAATTATATGGCGTTGAGGTTGATGTGCTATAATTTATAGCATTATTTTTCTGAATGGTTTTGAGTACGACTATATGTAATACTTACTACATGTAAATAATACAGGCAAAATATCAACAGATAGAAGTAAAATTCAATTGAGTCTGCTCAGTATTTTATAAGGTTTTGGAAAAATTGATTTTTCATTCGTTGTATAGGTGGTGTGGGAACAAGGTTGAATGTTATCAGATCAGAAGATTATTAAGAGAGTTTTGATAAAGATAGAATTTTTATATTCATATTCCACCCCACCGACCTCATGTGTTGTACTTTTGTATACACTATAAAAATAATTATATCAATTAAATTCATTTTTATTTGAACAATCGTTATATGTAAAGGCGATGGGATTGCATCCAATGACGCAGGAGAGGAAACACAAACGAAGTTTCAAACGTTTCAACTTAGCAACGATGATAGGAACCATTAGTGGTGAATGGATTTAAAAATGACGGTAAAACCCTTAAAAAATAAAACGTACAATCGGTACAAGTTTGTTTACAAGAAATCTGAAGGAGGGTGAAAATTTTGATCACTTCTTAACTGACGTGAAGATGTTGACCTCAAATTAGAAATTTTGGTGAACTTGAAAGCTCATTTAATAAGAGAAGTAATCGTTAGCAGTATTGTCAAATTGGGTATAAAAGAAAGGATATTACAAATTGTTGAGATACTAACTTGCTACCGTTGAAAATTTCCACCCTAAATTGTCATCCACACTCATTCCACTATTTGCTATTATTCTTCCAGATCTCCGCCAAAACGAGTGGTCTGTGTATTTTTTAGCGTCTGCAAAGTGTAGATAGATGGGAACAAAAAACGGAAATTGAGCAAAAGTATTAATTCCACCTGATAAATTTGCCTTTAATATATTTTAAGAACTCTTTATTCGAGAGCATCTGATCTCTGAGCAATGAAAGATAATTCTTAAAAATTTGAGCGTATGGTATCCCAGAATCATTAGTTGAAGCAAATTTTCTATTTTTTCAATCTTACATGGTCGAATAGTAATTAGCAAAATAGACACTTCTTCTTTAATATCCGACAGGCGTAGGTCACACACTTCTTGCCTCCTGCACGAATCAAATATCCAAAAAGTATCGTCAGATGCTGTAACAAAAAATTTCCGTAGTTTCTTTTCTGAAAAACCCAAGACTCTTTAGTATTATGTCCTTTGTTTGTGCTTTTCATAAGAAATATGTAGTTTATGAAACGAACCAATGTTCACTCCGTGTTAGATTCATAGCATGGTTTGGAGTAAATGCACCACATTGATGACGACTTGTAAGTGCTTCATTATAATGAAACTTTGTTAAGTTATTTCTGTTTTTAATAATTAATTGCCACCTACCATTTTATTAATATATTTCATCAATCACCGACTGGTTGTCGTGACAATACATTTGAAAAAATACGCGTCTTTAGATTTTTCCGGGATTAATCTTTTTCGGCTTGTTCAGCTAACAATTATTTACAAGTATATACGCAGTTCCCAAATCAACAAAATAGTAAATATAAATAGCAACGAAACAAAACAATTGTTACGGTTTATTTTCAAAAGTAGAACGTATGTCGAGCCTTCTTAAAAACGTGTGTCTTGTGTAGCACGTTATGACAAAAGTCGAATTTGCCGCGCATGTTGCTAATTTTCTATTGGTGGAAATAAAATTAACAAAAGTTTCGGAGGCGATCAGCCGACATTTTCTTCTTCCTTCTACATGGATGTGTGGCGTGCCTTTTAAAGTTCCAAGTCGAATTGATGTTTAAATTTAAATCCGACCGCATTTACCGATTCACCGTAAGTACATTATGCTTTCTGTTGTTTCGTGGTTTGTGTTAGTTCTAATTACGATGTATGCTTTAGCACGTGCGTTGACTTCATATTCTCATCGTGTACTACACCTGGATAACTCCTAGGGGTGCTGGAATAGCTATTTAAGAACCTTTCCTTATAAACTTGACGACTACCACGGTTTTGCATCCAATTAAGCTGCAACCAGCCGGTGAACTCTACGGCCTGCAAGGGTCGTTCATTCTGCATAGTCTATACTCCGAGGGAATATATTCGCCATCCGTTCCTCGCTACATACCTCCCCATAAGGGAAATCCTGTGGTTACCTACCTTCTGGAGCTGTCAAATACTGTCGCTATTTAACTCACTGTGTGTAAGTGACGTGTGTACGTTGAGTCTTCTTAGTAACCAATCCTCAATTGGAACGCTAACTTTCATTTGGGGTGTAACTAAAAAGCTTACCTGAAAGTCGACACATTAATTGCGAGCTTTAATTATTGTTGTTGCTAACGCACGTAATCATATGCGACAGTCTTTCTATTTCTGTCACATTCTTCTAGTACTTTAAGTTTTATTTGCTATATTGAATTGTGTATTTGTCTCTCTGATTTGTGTTTGTTTTAGCGTATTAGACCTTTAGTAAAACCTGTTGAACTCCTGTTAGTCAGTTTTATTTTTTTCTAATACCCAGCAGATGGCGCTTTGTTAAACAGCAGTCTATTTCTTTATACTATGACAAACAAACGTAAATGGTGCTATTGTTTTATAACCGATCCAGTCAGATCAATCTGGGTTGCTGCTTTTCTAAACGATTTTTCAGAGCCTTGAGAAAGACCAGCCTTCACTGGTCGAAACGTCGGTAATAATGAAATACTAGTTTCATTTCAACTCATTACATTCTCCTACAAGAAGGTCCACTGCGTGGAAACTAATCATTACATAATAACCATAGAGGAGTTCATCGAGGAACAATTCTTAACCATTTCTACAGCAACTATTAATGACACAAGTTACTTCGATAAAGGGACTTCAATTACATTTTTACAATTTTTAGACTGTGACTGTGACTACCCCGTTAAAAGGCACTCGGCTTCGCCTCGATTTTTTAAAAATCGTCTTGCGTGCTTTAAAGGCTTGCTTATACACTTGTATTATAATATGTATACTATTATATCGTACTATATCAAATTTTCAAAGCAAAAATTCAATTGTTACATTGTTTTTTTTTTAATATATTAATCTTATATAAGAAAATTGGAATGGCTACGAACAATTATTATGATTTGTAACGTATTATGTAACTCAAAGAATAGAGTATAGCATTATTATTATTATAGTTCTATGTCATATTTGCTATTAGAACAAAATTGTTAACAATAACTTAAAATTAATCAAACTAAGTTTTATAGAATCCTTTACAAGTATTCTACTACAAGATAAGCAACTAATTAAATAAGTTCAGAATTTATTGCAACTATCAGATTTGAACTTTTAACTAAGGCAAGATAAATAAATGACATTATTAAGAGTGCGAGTGAGATAAAAAAATCGATTTTAAAATTAAAGATTGATTATGACTGGATGTTAATTTATTTAATTTAATTAAGTAGTTAAGAATAGAAGATTTTATTTGTTAATTGTTTGTACACGTCTCAGAAACTTTATCTCACACGCGCTTTGTCCTCTATTTGTTATGCAACTGTAGTATACAATTACCTGTTTCTGCTACGTGTAAAATTATTACATTAACACGAATGTAATGTAATGTTTTACTATGAATGAAGAGTATTGCTTTTAAAGAATGACTTCGTTTAAGCACGCCAATTTTGTAAGTTTTCTATTAGAGAATATATATATGTTTCTGTTGCAGGGATGCATATTGAACACCTGAGCCACAATGTTACGTCATGAAAATGTAAGTAGATATAGTTTTATTCCTAAAATTTGCGTCCTCGTATTCAGGAGACGAAGCAGTTGCGTTATCACTATATTTAAACTCTGAACTCTTAAATGTCAGTTCTAAGTTCTAAGTTTTGCGACACGTAGTGTCAACTCGTGTTAGCAATTACGTACGCAAATGGTTCGCATTAAGCAACTTTGTCGACATACTATGTAATGTCTATTCGGTGAATCTGATTTGACCTATTCTACCTGACATAATTAGTTGAAGAACAATAGAGCCAAAATCTACATTTTACCACTTGCCTTTACCTCACCGCTTCTCTACAGCGTTTATCGTTTTCTGTGGTCGAATTTTTGTCTGCAGAATAGTTTAATGAAACTATCAGGACGTTTTTGAAAAGCGGCATTTTTTTTGCTCTTCAGCGTCTTCAATTAAAACTAGTAACTAACCTTTAATTTTGATATGACCAATCTTAAACTAAGTATATATCTACTAGATTCAATCCATTGATGTCTTCTAGATTTTCCTGTACTATTTGCATTTCACTTACGCATTGTGCTCTGCTTATAAGATAAAATGCTAAATAGTTAAAAATCGAAATATCTAATACTTACTGTATTTGTAACTGGAGTATTTAAAGCTGTCCAAATGTCAGTCTATAAAAATCTTTGAGGAAAGGAATCCTTTTTTTTTGTTAATTGTATCTAGCGGCTTCGATCATCTTGGTCAAGCCGAATTAGTTAAGGGATTTGAATAAATCACTTACTTTCTTTAGGGAAATCACTCTACAGAGTTGTGAAATGATTATCCACCTCAGAGGTTTGATCAAATTTAAGTTTATTTGAATAATTTTTGTTCATAAATTGAAAAGCTGCTCCATAAAGATGTTAGCACAAATGTAGAACGTAACCTGCTATATCCAATACCCTCTTTAAAGAAAAATCAATATCACTTTCTATTAAATATAATGTCTTCATTACACGACAAAAAAGAGCAAAAAAGTAGTCCTTTTGAAGCAGTAAGTGTCGCAATAGAAGTAGAAGGGTTTTCTGGTGTGGTTTATGTATCACTGGAATTTTTCTTTCACTTTAAAGGATTAGCATTTCGGAATTAATGCGGCTTCTTGTTCCATAAACTATAACATCGTACTCGTAGTCCTAATCCTTACGGTATTTGAAGGAATAATAAAAATTAAGAATTTTTGATTATTCTCCAAATATGATTATAAAAAACTAAAAATGCGTATGTATTTAGTTTATTTTTATTTAACTGCAATAAAAACAACAACCCCTATAAACGCACTGTTCATGTGAATATAAATACTATGATAATTCAAGTTAATTGTATGAAAAAATACAGGATAGTTTCTTACTTGTCAGACTTCTGCCGCTCTAAGCGCCTTTGTTTATAATCATCCAAAATGTCTGAGCAAAACACTATCTATCTAAAAATATTTGGTAAATAACAATTTTATTTACATACACAGTTGCCGGTAAAATTCAGTTATTTTGTTTTTTATTACTCCTGCTCTCTCGCACAATTTATTTTCTAGCTCAGTTTTCTACCGGATTACAGATTTTGCTTATTTTTTTGCCATAAACGAGTAGTTTTCGAAGGAACAAAACCGATTTTGTTTCATTAAGAGTACCGCATAACTCATACGCCTTGTTGCCAATACATATTTGCCATCTTGATTATAATGTTTAAAGTTTGGTACACATCCACTTTGCCACAAAACCAACGCATTTCTTCTTCATCAGAGTATACATCCAATTGGTGTCTGAATGGTTAATTATAAAATGTATATGATGATTCTCGTGCTAAGCATTGTATTTAGGGATGTAACTTTAGCATATTATTTAACGATTAACGTATTAACATGGTGCGCCAATAAATGACAGAGAATCTTTGAATGTTTTTAGATAAGTACTTTCTAGAGGTCGAGAAATTATATTAGATAAACTAAAGTCTGATCACATGGTTCAGAAGATTTGGATAATGCTTTAAATGCTATCACAGTTCATGGAAAGAAAAATACGAGAAACTGGAAGAAATTTTGGAATTACGGAATCTACCTATCTAATTGGTAGAAAATATGGTTTCATCTCCTCGTCTAAGTCGAAAAGCAGTTTTTTCGATCGAAGTCGAAACATTCATGAAAAGAGTATGTCCTGACATTGGCAAAGCTATTTTATGGCTTAACGCCAAAGGAATTCATACGATTAGTATTCAGGTATTCTCAACAAAATAACATTTCCCATAATTTTAATGTAGAGAAAGCTTTGGTGGGTAAAAATTGGCTTTATGGATTTTTAAGAAGTAATCTTGAAATAAAGCTGAGACAAGTGGAAGGGACAAGCCTAAACAAAGTTGCCTTGTTCAATGCCAAAGAGACGCAGCTATTTTATTCCCATATTAAGAAATTAATGGAAAAGTTTAAATTTCAACTAAACAGAATATATAACATAAACGAGACAGGAATTACGACCGTTTAGAAAAAATCCCAAGCATCTACGGTGCTAAAGGAGCTAAAAAAGTTGGAGCTGCTATATCTGGAGAACGGACGAGGACCATAACAGCAGTCTTTTGAGTAAGTGGTGTCGGAAATTAATTCCTCCAATGCTAATATAAACTCAAAAAATACTACCTTTTACTCTTTCAAAGAATGGACCGATTGGAGTCATGTACGCGTGCTCAAAAAATGGATGGATCAACACTTACTTTTTCTTTCTTGGCCATCTTACAATAATTCTTGATAATCATTCCAGCCATATTTCTATTTCACTGTACGAATATTGCAGAGAAAAAATATTCATATGTTATCGCTGCCACCACACACATCGGATCACCTTCAACCCTTGTATTTGACATTTTTGGTCTTTTAAAAGGCGCGCTTTATCGGGAACATGATCTGCATCTTTCTATCACAGGCCATCACAAAATAACAGAGTATAATGTGGCTGAACTCTTGAATAAAGTAATAATGAAGTATTTATGAAGACCGCCACAATGAAAAAAGCAGTTAAGCACATGCGGGAATATGCAATCGAAGAAGCTGTTACAGAACCAGGAGATGTAGATAATCTCAATATGGATTACTTACAACCAAAGCATCAATTTCCTACACCAACCATTTAAGAGTTTGAACAACATACTCTCCATAAGCAAGACTCGCAACCGTCTACTTTAAAATACAATTCATTCTTTGAACCTGCTCCATTTTCAAGAAAAAAAGCTGTTGAGATGGAGAAAGTAAGAAAAGTTTGCAATAAACAACACTTGGAGATACAAACACACATATCAAGGACAAACTGACTACAGCTCAAAAGAGAAAGCAAACAAGAGAAGAAAATGAAAAGAAAAAACAACTACAGGGAAAATGTCCAACAAGCTTAAAAAAAGTGCGTTTGTAGATGTTTTGATAAATTTGAAGAGCTGAAGAGACAGATAGTACCAGAGGCATCGACCAATTCATCAAGACACAGATAATGCGTCGGATATGTGTGATGATGATGAGTTGGATGACATTGAGTTCTTTTTTATCGCCTCTCCTAAGAAACGCTTGCTCAACAAAATGAAACTGTGGTGCTTGTGGAGATGTAGGAAAAGACGAGGAACTGAGGTACGTGTTATGTATCTAATCATGTAGAGTGTACCGGAGCGGATACTCCAAAGAATTACATATGTGATCATTGCTCATAAAATATAACATAAATTGTTTTATAGGGTATGTGACTAATAAATATGTTTTTAACACTCTTTCAATTCCCCTACAGGTAAATGTTTAGTTAAAATACCATTTTACACAATTAAAGTCGACTGATTAAAGACCATTTTGATGTTAACTGATTTCTTTCGACAGTTCGGTGTTCGCAATTGTGACAATTTTTGCTTAAGTGCGCACCATTTCCCACTCTCCCTTAAATGTGAACGTAAAAATTGTTAAAAAAGCACAACACAGGATTCAGGAAGGTTTAAAATCTTCCCGGAACAAATTCTTAAATTTTCCAAACATGGTGATATAGTCACATGTTATTTTTTATTTATTAATTTTTGATTAGCTCAAAACCTACAACTTTTTTAAACGTTAACGAAATAACGGCTTCCCAAATATCGATTATTATCTTAAATATAGTTTGACACCTCAGAAGGACATACCGACGGTTAATTAAAACATTTTAAAGGTTTGTTTAAAAGAAAAATTGTAATTACTTGAAAGAGCACCTTTAAAACGTCTGTAATGTTGCGGTAATTAATGCAATGTAACAAGTTAAGTATGCATTACTATGGTATACTGTTTTGTATACAAGGTGATTCAAAACTATTGGGACATAGGCAAAGGTGAGTTATATAGGCTAAAATATGACCATAGGACCCAATATTCCTTAATAAAATATTGCTGTGGAAAAAGATACAGAGCGTTAAATTTTTTGTTTTTTCATTTTTTATTGATAATTTCACTGTAAATATATCAATTCTTATCAAAATCGGCGGAGAGGCATTTATGTACTATTTTACAATTTGTGAATGATTCCTGATGATGCAATCAGTGGTAACTTTTTTTGAGAAAACTTTTCACTGATTTTGATTAGAAAATATGACGTAAACATTATTTCTACACAATATTGGCGCACTGTTTAAATACGATAATTTTATCTGTTTCTGAGAAAAACGCAGTTGATCAATTCGTAGTGTCAGAATGAGATTTCAAATATTACTTCATTTATTAAAGGTACGTTTCGGACTGTCAGGTAATAATGCTTTTCTGTAGATTTTGGTAAGAATTGATAAATTGACAGTGAAATTATTAACAAAAATGAAGAAAATTAATTTTTATCTAACGCTTTATATCTTTTCTACAGCAATATTCTATTAAGGCATATTATGGTCATATTTTGTTCTAAATAACCCGTCCTTAGCATATGTCCCAATAGTTATGAATTACCCTGTATATGTTAAAAAATAATGTGTAATGACTGCATTTTAGAATATTATGTACGATTATGTTTAAATAATGAATATTAAGTTTGGAAGGTTTCTTTAAAACAATATGTACAACGCCATTTTCTAAACGAGAACGGACCGACTATCTCTTTTGCGTAGATAGGACACCAAATAAGTGAAAAGTACGTTTGGTTGTCTATCACAAGGGGCGTTGAGTACCATAAAGTTAATATGAAATTAAAAAAATAGTCCGTACAAAATAATAATAAATAGTTATTTATGTACCAAGGCAGTAAAGTGATTCTTTATCGGACGAGTCTGAAATTATGAGACGAGCGAGAGAAGCGAGCGAGGCGAATAACTGAGGCGAGTCCGATAAAACACTTACTGACATGGTGCATACAAAATTTTATCGCCAACTGTTTAGAATTCGGAATATAAGAAACTGAGGTATATTTAATTGCATTTTATTGAGACGAAGTAAACAGCAAATCTACTTATTATTTGTTATATTGAAATTAAACGTACACCCTGATGCATTAAAAAGTTAATCCCTGAAGTCGAAGGAGTTCCAACTGAAAACGTTTGAGGGTTATTATCTATATTGAAAATGTGCAAATCTTCTTTTAGATTTGGTGATAACTGAGTTGTCAGTTGGATCATCGCCTAAAATTTTCTTCGCAATTTTTGTTTTATTGAGCACAGATTCTTCAACATAGGACTCTGCAATCGTGTCACTTTTCCATCCTCCGTGGCGTTTCAAATTTTCTTTACTACCGCCTGCGTTGGCAAAGAGAGTGGCGGATGTTCGACGGAAACAATGTCCCGTGTAAAGTGGTGGTTCTGGGAGAAGTTCTAAAGACGTCTCTAATGACTTCTCTTCAATTTCAGGTGGCGTGCACTGAATATCTTCCATAATTTGTTATGAATAAATTACAAGAAAACTATTATCGAGCCGTAATAGGGAGAAGCGTGACACTGACAGATAATAATTTTCGAATAATGTCAAAGTCAAAATACTTTACCTGACGCAGATGTCACTTTACCTGACGCATATGTCACTTTACCAGACTCATATGTCACTTTATCTGCCGCGAGGCAGATAAAGTACATTATTGGTATAGGATAAGGTAAACTGTTTGTTTACTTCCGGAAATCAATCTGATAATTGACGGCTTTACTGACGGTTGGCGATAAAAAAAATTACTGTCACAAATCCATCACTCCTGTGCGATTTCTACAAGTACATAAGAGATTTAGTTTGTCACTCAACGTGAAATTCAATTTATTGTGCATGATTTGTAATGACAAATCCCTCAATTCAATTATTGTACCTAAAGTCCATTTGTTTGAATTATCCTAATGACGTCATGTTAGCAATAAATCACGAAATGACTGTTGTCTGAATTTAAAGCATAAATATGGGTACTGATACCAACCATTCGTTATTTACTTATTTGTTGATCGAGGTTGTGTACGTTTCTTCTGGTGTTTTATTTACAAATGACCTTGACATGCTGTCATTTGACATTTACGTTGAGTTGGTATCCAAACTATTCTTTGGTTTCGTTAAATATGAATTATTATCTAATGCTGTTAATTGATGTTGTTACTAAAGGGATTACTGTGCTAGATGACAATTTTGTCGCTCCCATACAAAAAACTTTCTACACATTTCTTTGACTAATTTAAAGGTTTGATAATTTTTTTAACCTGCGTTTAACCAACAGAAAAACACCAAAAACTGCACCAAAAACTTTACTCGGACACGTGTTTCAACAGCTAAGCTGTTATCATCAGCGATACCGATACTCATTTTTGGTGTTTTTCTGTTGGTTAAATAGACGCTGCAGTTGGTGTTCCTTTCTTTTGATTAGCCTGCGTTTGTTTATAACAGAGATTCTGACTAATGTTTTTAGTGTTACTCCTTTATCTCGCCATGTACTTACAAATGAATGGAGGTTTTAGATTTTCTAGAGATGAACTTATATAGCCATGCTTTGAAGAATAAGTTCAATTGATGATTTAGTTGCACCTGAAGTTTTTTAAACATTAGTATAAGATCAGTAGTCATTTTTTTCTGCTTCTTTTAATTCTTTGTTACAGTTTGTTATCGTAGGCAAATTAATTACAGATAAATCGACTAGTATCTGGTAGTAATATCGTTTTCTCCAAGAATATTATAATGCGGCAAAACCAAATAACAGTAATATTTCTCATACGAATTCAAAGTCAATACTAAATAAATAACGTCAACTTCCCTAACTATAACTACCCAACCGATTTAACATTTAACTCTAGTACTGGCGCAAACAAACGTGAAATAATTTGTCGGGAACTCCTCGAGTGATAAAATTATCACAAAACGGCGCTAATTACTAATTAATTACAGTTGTTAACGATTAGTTTTTAACATACATGTAATTATATTTATTGAAGTTTTCAAAAATACACGCATGAAAAAAAATATCTTAAAATTAGATCAACTGAACTTTTATCTCTATAGTCTGTATACTATTGGCGCGGAGTAATAAATCATAATTGCTTGAAATAATTCTTTATTTTCTTGTGAAAGCGGTACTTCTACGGTTAAGTAAAAACCAATAAATTCTAACCAAAATACGATCATTGTGCCGCTCTTGCAGCATATCGACCCATCTAGGGTCTGAGAACAATGGTTTAATCTGTGTAAACACGTTGCCATCAGCCCAGGTACTCACGAAACGAGAATCATAGCCGTAGATGTGGGTATTATACCAAAATACAAAAATAATGGTATATAATACGTAAGAAGTAAAATTTGTATAGTGATCTACTATACAAATAAAATAAATAACATATAACCACATAATAATTCACATCAAGGTAGATTTTACTATTATAATATATTTACCTACTAAAAATATGATTTTCCAAACGTATCAGGTACCTACGCCACTGCAATACGGAGATTCGATAATTCTGACAGGTTTATTACTCCGCGCCAATAGTATACTGAGTATAGTTACTTGTTGTCTGATAGGGTTTGTCATATTCTCCAGGTATATTCCAAATTGTTAACGATCAAGAAAGATGAAGGAACAAAGAGAGGTGTTAAAGTTAAACGAAAGTCGCCTGCTATGAATAATTTGCAACAGCTCCGTTGTAGGTGGATAGATAGAGAGAACTTCGGCCTTATAGGAATATACATCCAAGACATATCGTCGGCAATAAAAATGAAGAACGTAAATGTAGTTCATCGGCTAGTTTTTCCTCCAAGTTTTAGTTCTAAAACGATTAACAAAATGGCGTTTGCGTTCATAAGGAAATTTCTTTTAAACTTACGGCATTCGCAGTGACCACAGACCAAACCAAAACAAGTGCGTTATTTACTAATGACTAATATTTCGAAGATTCTGTTTAATAAAAAGACGGTCATTTACATTTTACGCAGAGGAAAAAATGTGCACTTTTACCCAATGCCTAAGTACCAAAAATTAAGGAACCGGAAATTTTAATGAAATGAAAAGACGATTAGATTTTCAAGCCACTAGTTGATCTAACGACCAAAAGCAAAGTTTAGTTGTCTATCCACCAGGCGCAAAATAAAACGGAGGCGAAATTTATTAAACAAAAATTCACCACCAAAAAAAACTTTCATTAGATACTTGGGTGTTTATAGAGCACCACAGCGGAGTCAGTAAAACAATTCCGTGTTCATTAATTTATTTTGAATCATATATTCCATGTGTATCTTTGCAACAACTGAACTTATTAAAATCAATTACTTTTTTGACAAGCTCATTCAGTGTTTCTAAAGCTCAGTATCTATACTAAAATACAATTCAACAATTACTTATTTCGCCGAAAGTTACACACACTAGTTCCAATGATACTTGTTCTATCGCATATCGCTTTTGACCAAATCGGTTTTCATATTGCATCCAATGTAGACAATTTTAAATAATGTTCAAAAATATTATAAAAAGTATTTAACATTTCAGTTTAATTAATATTACAGAATTGATGAAAATGTTTCTTCCTCAAGCAAATTTTTGATAAATGTTTACATAAAATAATTATATCTAGCACGGTAACAATTGTAAAAAATGTGTATAAAAGTGAGAGTATTTTACGTTTTACGTCTAACATATCAAAATTTCTCTGTATACGTATATGTGTTGCACTGAAGACTATATACATTATTTTAGAATTTTATTTTTTTATTTAAAGAGAAATCATATTGTTACACGCAATATTGCAGTGTATAAGTATTTTAATTAAAAATCCGGAAAAAAGTTATGTATGTTTTTAATTAATGTAAAATGTGTACGAATAAAAATAAATGTTATTGTAAGAAAAATTTCTTTATCGTACGTAAACATACGATCTACGTTAAAAATACAAAGTAACTGAAATTGAAAATATAAATCTTTCATAAGGTTTGTGTATTTTTAAGTTTTATAAATTTTTCCGCGTTGCACGTTAAATTTTCATAACAGGAAAAGTAAACTGGTGTATATTTATTCGTCGCATTAATTTTATTTTGTATTATAATGAAAATATGGGCATCAGAAAGGTATGATGAGAATTGGAACTTTTCATTTGCGGGAGCTATTACTAGATTACGTTATTTACCAATCTGTTATACAGCTGCCTTATTTCCAATTCACCATCGAGAAATAGCAGACATGAAGATAAGGCTTTTTATTAGAATTTATAGCAAATGGAACAAGACCGCGAATCTAGGGATCAATGCGGGCCTAGCGCGTAAACAGGCACTATGAATGAAGATGTCTTCTATTGCGAGAGGGTGTCTAAAAGAAGCAGTAGAAGACAGGCTTTAAGGGGGTCTTGTAATTTATGATCTCTCCCCGTGAATTAGAGTGCATCGAGGCTTGTAAATGTATTATTGCCATCTGTGTAACTAACTTAACAAATTGGTCGTACGTAAATGTTTGTATTAAATTTGCATAATACTTCATATTTTCCACTATATTAATTCTGTTTACTTTAGTTTGCTAAAGCAAACGGTGAATATTTTACTAAAGTTATAATATGTTCCTTAATTGATTTTAAAATGATGTCTACTTCATTCAAAGCAAATTACGTTTTCCTTCGCCATAATTTTCTTGGTTTTGTGCGCTCGTTCAATTGCAGTTAATGGCAGCGTAACGACGGAAAAAGTTTATCGTCTTAACAAAAAAAAAAAACGTTTTTGCACCCTCGAATGCAGTAATGCAATAGCGTTAGAAACCCAAACAGGGCGCAATCCGCCTATTGTGTATGAAATCAAAATCCATTACTCAAGATGTGCTCTTGAAAGAGGATGACGCCTTAAGAATGCACATTTAAGCTCTTATCAAATAAAGGGGCATTGTAGTTAGTGTGATACAGAGCATGTTTGCGATGCCGATATACTATAATCTTCAGTTAAGCGCAGGAGAAATGCACTTTCTTATATCTTTATAGTTACAGACTACATACATCATAATTATAAAGTTTGAAGTTTCGAACTTATACTTACTATTAAACTAACGGCAATTTACATCTAGTTAATAACAAAACAATTTGAAAAAGTCCTTTTCAGTTTCTTGTAGTATATTATTTTCAATTACATAGGTAGGTACTACCTAGATTAAAATATACGATATTCTGCCTTATTCATAATCACGCTCTTAAAATGATTTTAAAACGCTATTAGCTACTGGTCACTAATAATACATATTTAATAGCTACTAGTTAAAATTATGTTAGTAGATAGAAGAATGCGAACACATGCATTTTGAGTTACATTACCTTGATGTTGTTACGGTTTATTAGTAAACAAACTCAAACATATAGCAGTGTGGGGAATAATAATAATTCACGAGAGCGAGTTAAGCCACGAGTGATAATTCAAACGCCCCCAAATAGGTTAGCGGATTATGAAATTTCGACAGTCGTAGCACCGATTATTCCATGCAAGCGATTCACCGAGTTCACATGGCAAATATTGTTCGGAACGTATTTGACAACAATTACGGAGAGTACCAGACTTTGGCCGATTATTTAAGTAGGTTAAAAGCGCACAAAATTAATAAGGTACTTGGAGAGATCTTTCTAGTTTACAAAATTATCTATACAACGCCAAAAAGGTACGTTGCTAAACTCACGGCCAAAATTTATAAATGACATGCATAAAAGAATTAACTTAGTTTGTATAAATAGGAAGTCTTCGGTGTTCGACAGTTAATTGGCAGATGTGACAGCTTTCGTATCCAAATCTAGTATTTTATTATCCAATGAAGAAAAGGAAAAAGCAAAATGGACTCCGTTGATAACAGTTGCTGGGCTGCTCACAAAGAACCAGATAACAGGCTTATCTTGGGTGGTGTCCTTGACTAGAAGGAGGTTCCAAGGTAGGTTGAAATTCCAACGTTGGTAAAAGTACCAGACCCACTTTAGTGTTTTATAATTTTTTGATTATTATCCTTGCCAGCATAACCATAATTAAGATCCATTCTTGAATTAAAAACGGAGTACGTCTAAAGTGACCAACAGAAGAAGCCATCTTGATCTAATTTTACCGTAATAACATTTAATTTCCAAATCTAACTATTTACGCCTAGCAAATTCAAGCGCCTTTTTACATTAAAATTTGCATAAACTTTAATAAATTTTGGAAAAACACCTGCTTTGCGGCAAGATTTAAGAAAATCAATGTCACATTTAACAAAAAAAATCTTACTTTTAATTTTGAAGAACCTGTTCCGTAGCGTAGACCTGGAAGCCATCTTGATCAAAGGAAAGGAACACCAACTGCAGTGTCTATTTAACCAACAGAAAAACATAAAAACTGCACAAAACTTTACTCGGCACGTGTTTCAACAGCTAAGCGGTATCACTGATGGTGACAGCTTAGCTGTTGAAACACGTGTCCAGTAAAGTTGTTTGATGTTTTTCTGTTGGTTAACAGAAGAAGTCAAAACAGGAAAACCAACAAAAGGTGTTTCAGCAATTGATAGAACCCGTGATAGCAAATATTTTATTAAAAACACAGGGAAGTAAAAAAGGTACTTACACAGGAACAGTAGTTGAAGACTTATTCCCTATTTTGAATGTGATTTTACTTTAATCAATACTACAAAGCACATGTCTAATTGTTTAATTGTTAGACAACATTTTCCATGTACACCTTTTCACGACGATCTACAAATAGGAAATAAGGTATAACTTTTGCGAGCAAATGACCAGACATTTTCCAACTGGAATTTCAAATAACTAAACCCCAGATGATTTTTCAATACAAAAATTCACATTCAAACGCATGAGTGTAAACACGGCTGTCTATAATGTAGGGAGAAATTGGTCTATAAATCAATTATTTGCAAATGATACCGTCACAACGTATGGTTGCTTTAGAGACATTAGGCCCTTGATGTGAAGAAAGCAAAACCTTCATTAAAAGTAGGTTTTAAGCTCATCGTTGAGAGTGGAAACATAAGAGCAAAGCATTTTCTGTGACAACTAATTTCTTTGCCTATACAACGTGATAATGGTTTATTTATGATAATAATAATAAAAAATAAATTTTATTGAAAGCAGTTAACATAATTATACAAAAAACAATAGAAATAAAAAAAGAAGAAAAAAAATTTACATACTTTTCAATTTGGTACTCTATTGATTCTCTCAACTAATGATGGAGAATCAGTCTTCCTAGAACCCCACCTTGTACCTTATAGTAGCTGTATCAGACACGACTTGATGTTATTCACATTGATTTATAGGAATCTTATGTGTTTAACAAGTTATAATACAGGGTGTTAAAAAAAGAATGTAAAATATTTCAGAAGGTAATAGTATGAATCAAAATAAGCAGAAAAGTCTTAATAAACATGGGTCCGCAAAGTAACGGTTGCGGAGATATGGAATGTTTTATGTTTTTTAGCACTTTTTGTTATTTAGATGGGTAGGAAGGGCGGGACCTGTTTTATGGCCTCCAAGATCGCCTGATCTGAACCCTCTAGATTTCTTTGTTTGGGGATATTTGAAGACATTAGTGTATGGTAGTCCTGTAAATAGCCTGGAAGAGCTGCAGCTACGGATTAATCAAAAGTGTCAAGAAATCCAAACTAAGGAGGGTGTTTTCGAAAGAGTTCGAATATCGTTCAGACGAAGTGGTTAATTGAAGAAAGGTAGTTTTGTTGGGAGGGGAAAGAGTAGGGGGTGGGTGAGAAAAGGATGGGGGGGTTTTTTAGAAATGTTTTGATTTAATGGGGGGGGGGGATAGTGTTAAGGGGGGGATAGAAAGGTGGTTTGGAAATAAAGAAAGGGGGGGAAGAAAGAAGGGTAAAAAATTAAAGGGGGAAAAAAAAAAAAAAGGGGGGGGGGGGGGGAAGGAAGTAGAAAAGGGTATATTTAATAAAATAGGATAAAAGAAGGGGGGAGGGGGGAGAAGGAAGATAGAGGAGAGATGAAGGTATTGTAGGAAGGGGATTGGTTGGGGGGGATATATATAGGGGTAAAAGAAGGGAAAAAGAGAAGAGGAATAGGAAGGTAATAGGTAGGGGGGGGGGGGGGGGGTAGTTAATGTAGAGAAGAGGGGGGGGGGAGGGGGGGGGGGGAATAGGAAGGGGGAGGTAGGGGTGGGAGGTGGAATAGGTAGGGGTAAAAGGAGGGGGGGGGGAGGGGGGTGGGAAAAGGGGGGGGGGGGGGGGGGGTGGGGTTGTAGTGTAAAAAGGGGAAGAAGGGGGGGGAAAGGGGGGGAGGGGGGGGGGGTGGGGGGGGGAGTGGGGTGGAGAGGGGGGAAGGGGGGGGGGAAAAGGTAAGTAAGTATAGGGGAGGGAAGGAAGGAAGGGGGGGGGGGGGGGGGGGGGGGGGGGGGGGGGGGGGGGAAAGGGGTGGGGGGGGGTAAGGGGGGGAGGGGGGGGGGGGGTAGGTGGGGGGTGGGGGTGGGGGGGGGGGGGGGGGGGGGGGGGGGGGGGGGGGGGGGGGGGGGTGGGGGGGGGGGGGGGGGGGGGGGGGGGGGGGGTGGGGGGGGGGGGGGGGGGGGGGGGGGGGGGGGGGGGGGGGGGGGGGGGGGGGGGGGGGGGGGGGGGGGGGGGGGGCGTAGGGGGGGGGGGGGGGGGGGGGGGTGGGGGGGGTGGGGGGGGGGGGGGGGGGGGGGGGGGGGGGGGGGGGGGGGGGGGGGGGGGGGGGGGGGGGGGGGGGGGGGTGTGGGGGGGGGGGGGGGGGGGGGGGGGTGGGGGGGGGGGGGGTGTGGGGGGGGGGGGTGTGGGGGGGGGGGGGGGGGTGTGTGGGGGTGGGGGGGGGGGGGGGGGGGGGGGGGGGGGGGGTGTGTGGGGGGGGGGGGGGGGGGGGGGGGTGGGGGGGGGGGGGGGGGGGGGGTTGGGGTGGGTTGGGGGGGGGGGGTTTCCGGGGGGGGGGGGGGTGGGGGGGGGGGGGGGGGGGGGGGGGGGGGGGGGGGGGGGGGGGGGGGGGGGGGGGGGGATGTCGTGCCTGCTTGGAAATGAACGAAGGACATTTTGAACATCTTCTGTAATTTTGTTTTTGTTTCTTGAAAGGTTCCTTTGTCGGTTTATTATTAATAAAATAAAATGTTTAAAAAACAAATAGAAATTCCAATATTTGACACAGAAGAATTCACGCAGTTAATTAGATTTTGAATTATGAAAATGAAATTCAAGAGACACAGAAAGATTCACGCAGTTAATTAGAAATTGATTTATCCCTTATATACGACTAATATAAACTTTGTAAATGGTTTTTATACTTTAATTTAAAACTAAACATTGGTAAAGACTTTAGTATGGACGGAATAGTATTGTAAATATGTGCTATATTATAGGAGAAGCTTTTTTGAATAAAGACTTAGTGTGTTTAGGTACAGTCAAAAGTCCACGATGCCTTAGATTTAAACGATGTACATCTGTACGATAACAAAGTCGCTTTGCCAGATATGGAAGAGAATTAAATATGACGATTTTATGAAAATAGATGGCAAGGTGATACAGATGTCTACAAGACATGTTCATCCATCGAATTGTTTTAAGGTATTGTGATACACGATGACGACGTTTTAACTCATAAATAAATCTTATACAAGAGTTTTGCACTTTTTGTATTCTAAGAGAAGATAGCGTATCTATACAGGGTCCATAAACGACGTCGCAAAAAGTAAACTTACTCAGTACCAAAGCATCACATAATTTTTTGCGTACCTGGGTAGACATTAGATATCGATATGGATATATATATATGACTTTAAGTGCTCCTTATGCACGCCATATCATTTCAGTGACATGTTTTCGAAAACGCAAATTGACATCTAACTGCAGGCCCAGATTCTTTGCAACATTTGAATATTGCAGCGTTTCACCATTTACTAGGATTTTTATGTTTTCTTGTAGATAGTCACGAGATTGCTTAGAACAAAACAACAAGACAGACGATTTGCTAGGATTGATAATAAGAGAATGATAATTTGTTTCATTTAACAAAGTAGACAACTCCATATTAATCTTTGTTTGAACATATGGAACCTCATCGTTAGAGAATGTGTAATGCTGCTGCGAATCATAAGCATATAGATAGTATCTGCAATGCTTTAGACAAGAAAAAATATTACTTGTATAGATGGTAAAAAGTAAAGGTCCTAATATTGATCCTTGAGGTACGCCGGTTTGGATAAGTCTGTTATTGAGCTTTACAAGTTGCGTACGATTCTGTAAGTAGTTGTTAAAAAAATTTATAGTATTGTTGTCAAAACCATAGTAATGCAATATCGCTAAAAGTAGATCTTAATCACGTCGAATGCTTTAGAAAAATCCAACAATATCAAAACTGCATTTAGGTTGTCGTCAAGCGAAAGAAGTATATCATCGACAACAGCAGATAACAGAGTTGAACAACTGTGGTTGCGTCTAAAACCAGATTGCACTTTAGGTAGAATGTTACAAACGTTAATATGAATGCGAATTTGACGTTCTACAATCTTCTCTAAGAATTTAGAGAAAGCACTTAAAATACTTATAGCGCGGATGTCCTTCAGCTCAGTACAACTCTTAGACTTAGGAATAGGTAATACATACGATTCTTTCCATTGAGAAGGAAAGTAACCCTCAATTAAACAAGAGTTGATTATGTGTGACATCATAGGAAGAATGGCCGGGGTGTAAATCTGCAGCATTTGGATAGATATATTATCGGGACCCACGGACTTAGACATAATGCTAAAGACAGTATCTCCTACTTCTTTCACTGTGGCAGTTGTAAAACTAAATTTTTTATAAACTTTTTTCAATGCTTATGACTAGAAGTGAAATAATCGTTTATTAAGTTAACATCTTGAATATAGGTAGGTAGAGATTGCAGGCTTTTATGGTTAATATTAAGTTTTTTTAAGTCTTTCCAGATTTGCTTACAATCACTAGATACATTTGTAGATAAACTGCTGAAATAAGCTCTTTTTTCCCTGCAAATTGACGATAAAACTAAATTACGTAACGATTTGTAATAATCAAACGTAGCCGGTTTACGGTTGCATTTATATTTAATAAGGGCTTTATCTCTCAACTTCATCATTATCTTTATATTTTGCGTTATCCATGGAAAATACTTTGATCGGTGTACAATCGATACCATGGGCGCGTGAAAATCGAAAAGCTGAGTAACGTGATGATTAAAGAAATTTACTTTGTCATCAATGTTCTCCGTTTGATACATACTTTGCCATGGAATAGACAAAACGTCTTGTTGAATTATTTCTCTATCAATATTAAGTAAATTGCGATAACTATGTGTTTGCCTAGAGATATCTCTAGCAGACACTTCTACGATTACACAAATTAAACCATGATCACTAAGATCATGTAATTCTATAACTCCCTGTCTGATAAATGAAGAATTATGGGTACAGATAATATAATCTATCAGTGTAGCTGTTGTTGCTGTTATTCGTGTAGGGGTGTCAATAATTTGTACTAGATTTAATCCATTCAATATGGACAAATAGCGATCACAATGAGTGCTATCATCTAACAACTTAACATTAATATCACATAATATCATTGTGCTCCAACATAATGATGGAAAAATTATCTTCAATATAATTTAAAAACTGAGAGATATCAGACGCAGGAGGACGATATACCACCCAACAGCTATTTTTATATCATTTAAGGTGATAGATATCCATAATTGTTCGATAAATGCGTTAATCACAGCAAATTCATTAATTATCTATTTTTACATACAGACCTACACCACCTCCTAGTGTGAGACGACTTATTCTTATAAAATTGTAACCAGGAATGTGTAGTCCATCATCTGCAACATTTGGTTTCAACCAAGTTTCTCCTACCGCCACGATATCATACGAGGATCCCTCCATGTAGTCTCGAAATTTTTCAATTTTTGCGCACAAAGATCTGATATTAATATGCGCCAAGTTCATTTCATACCTGATGACCTAAAAGAAAATTTGCTTATGCTTTATTATTATTTGTTGTGCTATTTATATTTGTATAAAAAGAAAAAGAAAGAAACTAAAAACAAAGTTAACTTGTTAAACACGTAGCTTCAAAGTTCAAAGGTTATTTTTGATTTATTGTTTACTATAGATCCAAATTAAAAATAAATTTACAAATAATTAAAAATTTAGTAAAATGTATGTTTGCTTTTTTTCAGAAAAGTTATAATCTCATTGGCATTAATGCGGAAATACAGAAAGTAGATGAAGCCCAAGAAGTAGTTGAATATAAGTAGAAATCCAAAAGTTTATTTAGATAAGTAAAATCCATTACATCTAAAGATGTAATTCCAACAGTTACAATTTAATGGCTTTGTGGGTCCCATCAATATCATATGCAGATGACCCAAATAAATTATAAGTAAATTCAGTCATTATTTTAAGTATTCTTTTACTGGAATTTGAGTCAAGTTGCTAGCTTGATGAATGTTTTGAAATAAGAATTCAATAGTCTAGTTTTGATATTACCATACTGAAATTAGACCTCATTTGATAAATGTATATTTGAATAGAGAAGTTCTTGTTGTAAGAAATCTATACTTGAATTAATATACCAGCTGTCTTAATCTTAAACTCTAACTACTACTACTACTAATTGCTCGCTTTAAGATTGAAGTACTTAACTGCGTGGTTTTCTTTGAACACTTTATTAGTAGGTTTTAGATATATAAATAGAAAATTACAAATTATTTGATTTTATTTATGTAAAAAGTATCGAGAGCACATTGGAATATTTATTTAAAAAGTAAAAACTTAGACTAGATAATTCTCAATCATAACAAACAACGTTCTAAACAAGTAATAAGTAAGTATTTATATACAGTAACTTCAATCTATAAAATTGGTAATAAGTTATTTATTACCTATACCTAAAAAACTAATTTGCCGTTAGGCAATAAATATAAACGGAAAGAAAAGAAAGTTTTTATATCTATATCTACTTTAAAATAAATTTATAACAACAAAGTACTTTGACTTAATTATTTCAAGTACAAGAGGGTTGACGTAGTGTATTTTACTGACTGTAGTATTCATCTTAATTTGTGTTCATAATATAAGTACGAAATTAGGTATAGTATGATGTCACTGGCGAGACTACAAAGATCGCCCATGCGAATTGTATCTACTAATTATTGATAAGTTTGTTCGATTTCAAAAGAAAGATGATCATATTAGCTCATGGGTGCTTGGTTGATCTGGACGTCTAGTTATGATAGAAGTTGAAGAATCGGAAAATAAAGTAATTTCTAGCATTTACAAAAAAATTATCCCGGTACGACCATTTCTCGGCCGTCAATCGACGCGCAAAGTTGCTATGTTCCGCGCGGGATCTTTTAATACGTTGAATAGCGCTGGCGCTGCGCACTGCATTTAGTCGTAATTTTCCCTCTTTCATTTATTAAAATAAACGATTGTTATGCATTATACATTGTTTAAATATGCCTATGCGTTCAATAAAAATTTTGTTGGAGTGGATTTTTATTTAAATAATGAACACTAATATTTTGACGTTTCAGTTCTAGCTTTATAAACATATTTTTTTCTGCTATTTCCGAACTCAATTCCGCACCACCCTTGAAGTTGAGTTCATGACGCGTTTTTTTCCATGTGGTTTCTCTGATAGGCCTACTCCACAGTTTTCACTTTTTCTTTAGTGAATTTCTCACCCTGTCTTGATATGTCTAGCCATCGTCAATTTCATTTTCACATATCACAGCTAGTTTGCTTGCTTTTTTTTTCAATAAACCAGTAGATCTGAGTAAGGGTACCATTGTTGGAAGTTCCTCATCAACTTCGTCGTCTTCGTCATTCGAGTCCTCTACATCTTATTTCGCGGTTGTGCAGGTTTCTCCACGGAAGTCTTGCACAAAAGAAAACATTTTAAACCTGCTTTTCGACATCCACAAGTCCTGCTACAGTTGGTTGTACCTTCAAAGGATACAATGTCCAGAAATTTGCGTAGTGTCTGTTTCTGATTGTGATTAAGGCATTTTTATCAGCACCGATCCACTTTTGCACTTGATGATTGTTTGAAGGAAACGTTGTCTAGGGTTGTCGTGTACTATCGTAGGAAGATCGAACAAGATACTAAAGTACGAATCAGCAGTTATAGAAATACCCAATAGTCGGAGAGTTTGGGTTGTGGGCTGAACCCCCTGAGCTGGATTCTTATCGTACTAGAAATTTTTTTGTTTGGGCGCCAAGTTCCAATTTAACTATAGAGAGTACTAACTCGGAACTAGTCGTTAGCAGTAAACTGAAAAGTACTGAACTACTCTGTTCAAAATCCGGTTTAGTTCACACTGAATGCAAGGAAATCCTCCAATACAGAAAATACATATATTTAGCCAGTAATAACAAATTATTTACACACAAAACTTAATTGTGTACTCAATTGGAGTACCTCAACACACAGCAACAATTAATATTTACGTAGAAACACAAATATGCAGTTTAGCTAAGCTAAGAAATTTTTACGCCGCCACTGCTTAGTTCGCAACTTAAAAGTTGCAGACCCAATGCTCTATAAATATGGCGATTGTTATGATATTGATTACAACTCGCGTGTAATTAAAACGCAAACCGAGGGTTCATGTAAGTACGGTGTTTTTAAAAAAAAGAAGGCAAGTGCCAGTATTTATTTAGCAAGGTTTCAGGGGGCTACGAGAGTGCACTCCGTGGTTTCGAAACTACTTCCCCTTTCATGAGGGTTATTTTAATATAAAAAAAGGGTTTGCCTTACACGTCCCGAACAGAATGGATTATTTACTACAACACGATTGTATATCATGAATGATTTAACCAACAACAAGTCTCGATTGTGCTTAATCAGTACATTTCTATCAGCGACATTTAGCAGATACAAGAAGGCGACAGCATTGTCTCTGAAGTTGATTACTACGTGCTTAAATTTTAGGATAAAACGCGAGACAGATCACTAATTTAACGTCCCTTACTTGGGGTGGTGCCGACAACACGAGAAGGAAGGAATAATAGAATTTGTACCACCTGTTCGATGGCAAAGAATCTCTGGAGGTGGTGCAAGATTCCCGCGAAATAGATGGTTCCCACAGAAGGTCGTGCGTAGGTAGCTGCTTTCCCGCACCCTTTTTAGATGGTGGAACGGTAATGAGCTCTTCTCGGCCTTTCTACTTAACTTGTCGTATTTAACCCAAGGACGTTAACCAGGTGTGCCCGCACTTGTGGCGATGTGGAACGTTGCCCAGCACACGAGAACCAGCAGTAAGGAGAATAAAAAAAGAAGGAGGAAAAAAACCTCTGTAAGATAACATTTATTTTTAAGTATGCCCTTTTGGGGGAGCATCAATCTAATTTTTTATATTTACCAGTGGAATAGAACGAGTTTTATAAAAGACGTCTTAAATGCGTCCCACGTTCGAATGGTGGAGATGCACACATTATTTCTTAAGAAACCCTTGCTCTTACGGACAGAACTTAATAGAAACTCCACACGAGGTTCTTTTCGTTTAGCAATGCAACATAGCTGCTTGCGGTAGAGGAAATATAATTTTTAATGGAAAATAAGCTACAAAGGACGTTCGTTTTAATAAATTCCCACAATGCCTTTCGGAGTTTTTCCGGCCTATTTGCCGATTTCGAAAAGACGACAAAACCTTTGGTTCAACACCGGTGTATCGTAGGTTGCCTAACTTCGGCAAGTGAATTATAAAACCAAAAAATGTTTTGTAGGAAAATGATCTATTTAACCGTTACAACGATAACCGTAATTTTTTGTTCTTTAAATGCTACGCTGTGTTCCCAGCGGGCACCTTTTGTTTGAACAGGACCTAGCTTCCAAAATACATACTTTGTGCAATTATTTTGAAATGTACGTGCCGTGAAAATCAAATAAAGTGGCACCAATCCTATAACACCCACTAGGATTGAATTTTTTTTTTGAGTGGCTAACGTTATATTTTAAAATAAACTTCTAGTTTCAATTTCATAAACGAATTCTGCATTGAAAAGTAAAGTAAAATTATTCATACACCTGTTCCATTTTAAACTATTTTTTCAAAAATTTGTCTGTTTCCTGGAAAATCGTCCGATTTTAGCGGATTTTGAAAAATATAAATTGTTTTATAGATCAAAACCAAGTAATTAATATCAAAATTCAATAACCCTTAGAACTTCAATACCGTATTGTGTATTCAAATAGGTATTTAGTTATTAATTATAATTAGTCCCAGGAACTTCAAGCAAAATTATTAGCAACATATTACTTTCAATCCGGACACTACGACCGTAGGTTAAATGTTTATTTTTGTGAGATATGGTAGTCATGTGATCTTTATTTAACAATATACGGTTATCGCAATTATATGAATAAAGCTATCAAACAATCGTTTATGCAGATTACATGTTTTTTTAAAATGTATTGATTGTCATGCACATGTGCATATACGCTGTGAAAATAGAAATCTCTAATCAAAAAACACTTAAATTTGAAGCAGTAATAATTAAGTAGATACTAATTTACATTACTCCAATAATCTATAGATGGTCCGTAACTTTGTCATTGTTAATGTTATAATGCGCGTTAATCTTACACAACTACTCTCAAAAATGTTTTTAAGTCCTAAATCAAGACTGGTATATTATTTACATTTAGGGGAGTTTCAGCACTTTTTGCGTCGTTCTATTGAATTAAGAAACACCGTTTGGGATAGAGCTGTTGCATTTTTGTTTCGTTGACAGCGTGATATAATGGAAGGTTCCCATTTAAAAGCTTACTAAGGAAAATAAATTTATGATTCCTTTGTATAAAACAAAGGGTATTGATTAAAACAAAATTGGGACATTTAATATTTTAAAAAATGGTTTGCTTTACGACAGCTTAGATTGTAACTGAATAATTATTAATTTATGTAGTGTTAAGCTAGAGACAGATTGGAATTAATTTGAGAGGAAGAAAAAAACTAATTTTGATTTTTTTGATGTGGTAAATAATGATAGAATATTAATAATTCTTTCTGCACTACGTAATACGTGCTGGTTTCTGTAACAAGTTTTCATGATTAGAACAGACATGCGAAAAATGATTACAACTGTAAAATATATAAATTATTGAGGGCTGTTTGTCTCACCAAAAATTCGGATGTAACACAAATCGCTTAGTTTTAATACGTGAACACTTATAAAGATATAAAATTTCCGTCCATTAATTAATATCTTTAACTCAATTTGTGCGCGACTGATCGTAATGCATGGTAGAAATAATAAGGTGCGTTCCTTCTAGGTGAAGATCAAGTAACAAAGTACCAAGCCCGAAGCCCCAGCGTCGACGAAGGTTGAGAACGAGAGTCGTTAGGGTGGAGATGATGTACGTTAATGGAAACGTGAATGCGAATTTAAAGCTAGTGGAGAAATTCAAGTAAATTAATTAATATTAAAAGAAACGTAAATACCACTCACCCAGGTGTTAAAGCTAATGGATGTTTAATTATAATTCTGTTAGGGGAATCAAATATCACAATAATTGGATTTTGCTCTGGTAAATATAATAAACCCCAGAACAATTTTGTCGTACACCACAGAATGATCCTGATTTTTCAGAAACAATAATAATTTGCTTATACCCTTATGGTGTAACGTGATCCACGCATGAAAACGGAAAAGGAAAAGCAGTTTATTCCACAAGGTTATTCAAAAAATGAAATTGATAACGCAAATTTTAAATTTCTAGCAAGCGGGAAAAAAAGCGGACGAGTAAACAACACAACATACATAAATGATTTGTTACACTCTATGACTCAGTCTTTCAGGAAAAGAGGGATTTACAACTTTATTGTTCAATGGATAAACAACATGCTGATGGGTAGAGAGGTATCCACTATTATTGGTAACGCTAACCATGTGGTAGCCACTACAAGAGGCTGCCCACAAGGAGGAGTATTATCCCCACTACTATGGTCGCTAGTAGTGGATGAACTACTGAACGACCTGAGTAGAGAGGGGTACAACGTTATTGGTTATGCTGATGGCATTACCATAACGGTGAGGGGCCAACATGACTTTATTATTGGAGAGAGAATGCAAAATGCCATTAACCTAAGACGCAATTGATGTCTAAAAAGAGGGCATGAACATAAACCCGAATAAAACCACAGTTGTAACTTTTACTAAACAAAGGAATTTAAATATTCTAAGTATTCAATTAAATGGAATCATTATTTTCTTCTCTAAGGAGGTAAAATATCTAGGGGTTTCACTGGACCAAAAATTAACGTGGGAGAGTCACCTGACAAACAAGGTTTGAATCTTAGGGCAACTACCTGGGTCTACAAGCATCAAGTCAGACCTTGAGTTTTCTATGCATCCGCAGTTTGGAGAAGAAAAGTAGACCAAAGTATCGCGCAAGCAAAACTGGCAAAGATTCAAAGGTTTGCATGTCTGCTCATCATAGGTGCCATAAAATCCACACCTACAGCCGCGACGGAGACCCTTCTTGGTTTGGATCCTCTACCAGTGGCAATTAAAGAGAAAGCTATGAAGCAGATTCTCAAATTACATAAGGTATATCATTTTTAAAGAAGGCAACCTCAAAAATCATCATCATCACTTATAACCAATCTTTTACTAGACATGGCTGCAGTAAGCGACCAGACGAACTTTAAAATGATCTTTGATCATAAATACAATGTCCGATTTCCCACTAGGGAAGACTGGACCGAAGACACCGAACCGGGATCTTCCCAAAAATGGTTTACAGACGGATTCAAAATGGGAAATAGGGGCAGAAGTGGTGGGACCAAGTTTTAAAAGATGCCACCATTTTTCAAGCAGAAGTACACGCCATCCACATGGTGGTAGAACATCTCCTTACCAAAAACCGATGCAAACAGCATATAAGCATTATGTCGGACAGTGAAGCGGCAATAAAAGCAGTACAAAGTAATAGATTGAGATCACACATGCTACACGAGTGCCATTCGGTCTTAAATCAACTGTCGGACAAAAACAAAGCTAAACTTGTTTGGGTACCAGGGCATGAGGGAATAGGAGGCAACAAGGAAGCAGATCAGCAAGCAAAACTAAGGGCAGCAAAACCTTTTATAGAGCGATCTCCTATGTACGCCTTTAGCCAAAGAGATTATTGAGGGGTTATTACCAACTGGGTCAACAAACAAGTCAACAGAACCTGGAGTAATTTGCCAGGTCTCAAACATTCTAAGAAAGTTCTTAGCCCTAATCAAAAGAGAGGAAAAAAGTGTTAAACTTACCCAGAAGAGAGTTAAAACTACTCTGTGGCATACTAACAGGACACATCCATTGCAGGTATCACTTGAAAAAGATGAAACTGGTGGATGATGATACATGCAGGTACTGTGGTGAAGAGGTGGAGCGCATGGACCACATCATTATGTGGTGCCCGGCCCTGTGCCTAAACAGATACAAACACTTAGAACTCATCTACATTTTGGAAGAAGATCTATTAAAACTCCCGACTAAGGATCTGATCAAATTTGTCAAAGACATAGAAATTTCCTAAGTTCAAATAGAGAGCGGCACACAAGATCTAATTGGGTCGCAGTGCGGGAGGTTATTTTCATGACACTCGCCCATTCCTAATGATATTAATAGTCGTTCGCTCGTTAGTATTATTTGTGTGTCTTATTATAATGTTTAAAATTTTTAATTGACTAAATCGTCAGGTTTGATGATTAATTTTAATTTTTGTGACTTAACCGTATTTATTAATTACAATTGGTCTCGATAAAGCTCTCTCAAGTTTGGGTTAAATGTCAGCACTCTTTAGCAATACTACTTTAGCTATTACTAGCAATAAAACCAGTAGGGTTCTTACCCGACCTCCACCTTATAATTTCTATTACATTAATTGGGGGAAAAAAATATTCTTATTGCTACGTATATGAAATCTTTGTCGTATGAGGCTATAGAGAGTCGGCACTACATGCTTTCCTTACGAATCTGAACAAGAAAAGAAAAATAAAACAATAACCTAACAATAACTATCTTTCCTGGATGTAGTAATGCATAGAAAAATATACCACACAGTCTACAGGAAACTAACACATACCGATCATTACCTGCATAATGGATCTAACCACCATCAACAACAAAAAAGAGCTTTCTTGAAAACGTTAGTCTATCGATCTAACCGAATATGTGAGCTTAACTCACTTCCACAAGAACTGAAGGATCTGGATATGACGTTATAAGCAAACATAAAATTAGGGGAGCGATTCATATGAAGAAACAGAATATCAATAATCGTACATCAATTGAAAAATCTGACACCCCTATCCTTCTTATGTGAAGAACGTTACGGACGTATAAGTAGAGTATTAAAAAGACACAATGTCGATACTGTTTACAAGCCTAGTACAACAAGTGCAAAAATTAAGTACGTTCAGTAAAAAGATATTCGTCCACCATTATCATCACGTTACCGTGTAGGGCTATAAAAGACCTGTCACGTGAACAATCTGCAACGCAAATCCAAAATATATTTATATACCTTTTAAAGCTTTATTAAACCTAGGGTATAATTTGAATAAAACTACAACAAATACGAAATACATGTTGTTGCCCTTAAGTGAAGCGGTAGACTTGTCGCAGTTTCATTTTCGTTTTTTCACCGCAGGTATCGGACAGGTTCTTTTATATTTCAATCGTCCCCTACCATGTGTGTGTGTTTCAGTGTATGTGGGGACAAACCACTACAAGCATTAACACCCATATAAAAAAAGCATAACGGGATAAATCCGCAGTCGCCAACATTTCTTTCTTCTAGAAAATGACGTTATACAATTTGATAAAGCGGAAGCACTGTTGACAAGAAACAACTGCTATGTTCGGTTAAACGTAGAAGAATTTCAACAGAAAACAAAGAGTATCGGTACTGACAGAGTCCTTAAAAATACTAAAAAAACCATTATCTTAACATAGAAGATCTGTCAGCCATGAATAGTCAATCATTATATGCACATGAGCAGTCAAGTGTTATTACTAGGACTATAAATAGTGTAACAAATCTAGGTGAAACATCAGTCAGAAATTTGAAACGAGTTCTACCCTGCCACTGAGGGTATTTACTGCAGTAGCAAACAAAATGTCTGTTTGTTATGCAACATTGGGTAAGCGTGTTAGAAAGATAATTAGTTTAGTGGTTTGCAGTAGATTTAGCAGCTTTCCGCCATTTACTTTTTTGTATTTTTACCAAGATGGCCGTAAGATACAATTTGTGCTCTTCTCTTAAAATGCTTCATATTTACTAATAAAAGTACGAATTGGTCTTAGCATATTTGATGTCTCTTGCTTAAGCCAGTTTTTTCCTTTTTCTTATATCTCGTTGTAAGTGTTGGAATTTCACATAAGCCAATCCATGCCCCTTTGCCTGGAATTATTACTGAACTCGTTATTGAGTTAATTCAAGAACGCTTGATTAAATTAAGCTACGAGCTTTCACATTTGTATGGATTGGATGATAGAAATGGTAGTTACTGTTTTGACGTTTCAGCTCGAAACACTTCTGACAACCATTAGATAACGTTTGGGCAACCAAATTGTCACGTCTTATATCTGATCCGCAAAGGTGAGAAACTATGTGATAATCGTTGAGTAAATAACACGAGTTCTTTATTTAAATAGATTTAAGAGTATTCTCATACTGCTACAAGGATAATAGCACCTAACCTTAAACCCACCATAGATTTCTACCTGTCCACCCACTTAATTGCTACAGTTATTCTATTTCCCACAGCCGATTCATATGAAGGTCGGCCTGTTTTGGGACTCTTGACAGGGATATGACGTGACATTTGGGTGTGAAACGTCGCCTCAACCAGCAATTGAGCTTTATTATCATTCGCACCATCCAAAAGGGGTCCGGGGTCCTTATTACGTCTCTTGCAAAAATCTTTAATAACTAATTGTGTAGAATTTTAGTGCTTATAGTTTTAAATTTACTGGGTGATTCACGGTTAGTATTCATTAAAAGATTGTAAAGAACGGCAAAAAATATCAATTTGAAATTTTTATGCAGATTATAGTTCGATCTAACTTATTTTTCTAAAACAAAATGTCATTTACGGTTTTACCGCAAGTGCTACCAACTTTGTTATTTCAAATAGGATACCCTATATGTTTCTACATATTCGAATTCTACGTGAAATTCTGAGTAAAAAGCGTGTATTATGTCCTATACCAAAAGTTAATAATTTTTGAGTTATTAATTTTTTTGTCAGAAAATGACATGCATTTTAGGTAGAACAAAGAAAACATTTTTCAGTGTAAAAGTTTGCGGTTGATAAGAATATAATTGGCATTTACATAACCATCGCCTATTAATATAATCCAGAAAAAGGACGGGTCAATAGTTTTTGTAATGGTTATCGGCGGTTATACAGGGTGATCTGCGTAGAGCGTGCATTGAAAGTTTTTTAACTTGCATATAAATCTAAAACTTGAAATTTGGTTGGGGGCCGTAATTGACCTTTTTGTTCTACCAAAATATTTTTACAGTTTCAGCTATACATGGTGTGCCAAAAGTTGCTATCAACTTTCTTATTTTAAATATAAACCTATAATTCCTTTTACATGGGTTGATTATCAATATAATTTTGAGTTTATATAAATTTCTTGACCGTTTTTGATACATAGAATTTTTTTTTTCAAAAATGATGTTTGTAGTAGTTAAAGAAAAAATTTTATCCTCGGCAAATCAGTTTAGATTAATATTACAATAATTTTATGGAGCAGTTGGCTAACCCAGTCATACTCTGATTCTAAAGTTTTATTTTTACCATATGGCATTCAGGCATTTTAAAATATCACAATCAAAAGTGATCAAAATACAATTTTTTCAAATGGCACTTCTGATTTTTATATCATTCAGAGACAATGAACACTTCATACACCCAATTCCTCTCGAATGACGTAAAAAAAAGCAGAATATGCCATTTGAAAAAATTGAGTTTTTGATGATTTTTATTGTGATATTTGAAAATTGCCTGTGCTCATCTGGTACTAAGATGGAACTCCCAGTAGGACATCAGGAGTAAGTCTGGAATTCCAGACAACAGCTCCATTAATTTTTTTATAATCTCTACTGATTTGCGAGATACAAATTTTTTCGTTAGCTATTACAAAGGACATTAAAAAAAAAATAATGATATATTATGTCAAAACTGTTATGATAAGATAACATAATTTAGGTTAAGCCAAAATGTGGTCGACGACACTCGTGTAAAAGCATTGACACGTATGATTAGTATAAACAAGAAATGCTAACAGTTAAACGACATGTGTGCGTTTACGCATATCGCTATCTACGCAATAGCTTTAATAATTTAAACGCTCGAGTGTCGATAAAGCCAAGTAAAACTTGTACAGAAGCATAACACGCAACGAAAGAACACCGATGCTGCATCGCCTATTATGAGCCATATAATTTAGGTTATATAAACTCATAATTATATGGCTAATCGACCCATGTAAAAAATTATGGGTTTATATTTAAAATAAGATAGTTGATAACAACTTTTGGTACACCTTGTATAACTCAAAGTCGGAAAATATTTTAGGTAGAACAAAAATGATCGCGTACCAAATTTCAAGTTTCTGATTTATCTGCAAGTTAAAAAACTTTTAATGAACACTCTACGCAGATCACCCTGTATAAAGTCAACCAATCAGATACTTAACCTATTTCTTATATTTTTTCCCTTAGGCCGTCTATCACTATGGTTCGGGATGCACCGCAGCCTAAAAGGCTAATTGTGCTTCCTTTGGTTGTTAATCGACGTATCCAATTTCAATACCCTGCACTAGTAGGTGCAGGTCGTTGGAGTTGGATACGTATTTAACTCTTTTGATAGCATTTTGTGGCGCCCAAAAACAAGCTGTTTCTATTGTTCAGCGCCTTGCAAATGCACAATAAGTGCAGTACTGTTTCGGAAGCTATTCCACATAGTAGATAATTAGTGTCGCCAGTAGATCTTCCAATTTTCCGCAGGTATTCTTTGACGCCCATGTGACTTTCCGTTAGGAGCCCTGCCGTGTTCTTTAACTGTGCCCGGCTTAATATTAGTAGTTTAGCCGTTTGTTTCACGTAAGGTTCTGTAATCATACACTTACTGTGTATCAGGCCTGGTCTTGATGTCCAGTATGCCTTATGTTCTTTCCGAGTCCATTTGCTGATTGCTAGGCTACTCGACCTTTTTGATATGTCCAAGGCTGGTTCTGGCTTAACGAAAGGTGTTGCGGTTCCCTGTCTGGCTAACTTGTCAGCTTTGATGTTCCCTACAATGCCCAAATGGCCAGGCGTTCAGACCAGAGTTACCTTTAAAGCATTCAAAACCAGTTTAGATGAGGTCTTTTTGGCTTAAAAGAGCTCTCAGTATTGCTGACCGTCAAGACATAATATAGTAATACGCTTACGGTGGTAGTTTTTCTTTATATTAGTTCTTGCACAGTTGATGATAGCAAGATCCGTATACCAGATTATGACCGTCTTTTTTTTAATTCTGTAGTTTTAAAAATCATAGTGTTTGAATTTACGTCATTCATCACCATTTTTTAAAATAAAGGTACGTGATTCTCTAAAAACTGAGTAAGATGTGAAGAGTATTAGTAAAACTGATGGAGGAAGACGGGAGCGTAGGGCTTCGACGAGGGTTTCCTCATTGGTCGTATACATGTACCCGAACTCAACGTACAGAAGTCCTACAGTTTCCTAGGACCAACTCGTATGGATGTAAAACAACAATGTACTTGCGCTACCCAAGGAATTAAAAGAAAGCTTCATTATGGACTTTTCTTGTCCAACCCGAAAATGGAAGGGCAGGGAAATTTTTTGATGAAGAACGTCGATTGAAGGATTATCCGTTTACACGGTCCGGTTGGATATCAGGAATTAAAATGTCAAGAGAGGGCTCAAAATGTTAAATCTTGACGAGAAGCAGGCTGAAACATTCATACCAGAACGAATTTAAGACGGTTTTGGATTACGTAATAAACGGACAAGTTGAATAAATTACTAAGATGTGCTCTAAAGGCCTTGATCCGAATTTTCACTGCCAGGATTCAGGTGAAACTCCGTTAACTCTCGCCACTGCTGCTACGAAGAAGCCGGCAAAAAGTTTTAATAGCGTTATTAACGGCGGTGTTCTATTAGATTATCGAACCGAGATGGTGCAACAGCCCATGCATCGTGCTATCGAACATAAAACTTTAGAAGCGATGAAAACCCTTTTTGGAACTAGAGCTTCGCTAACTACAAAGATGGTAAAGGATTAACCCTCTTTATTTAAGTTACGCAAAAGTCTTTGAAGTCTACCCAGTCATCCCCGGTGTAGAATGACCACTTGGAAGAGTGCGTTGTCAATTGCGCTTAATCACCATATGGTCAGTGACCCTATTTGAAGTAGGGATCTTCCAATGTCTGTTAAAAGTCTTATAAAAAAGGAGTCAGCTTTGATATTGGCTGAAGATAACTAAAGTCAGTATGCCGCCAGCCTTGATTCCCCTTTATATATAAGTGCAAGGTAAAGGCTGCTAAGATTGCTTCCAAGGTGCTGCAGTAAGCGTAGTTTTTTAGAGCTTCTGTAAAAGCTTAGACAAGCAAGTCTTTGAACTTTTGCTTAGTCTCAGGATTGTGGTCTCCTTGTATGACTTTTTTGGCCACCATACACTGATAGCTTAGGTGATGGCAGGACCTGACCACCCTTGTTTATCTCTTATATTAGCTCAACGTTGGGCAAATTAATAGAAGCTAATTTTCTATCTACTTTTGACATTAGGTTAATTTACTGACAAAATTTGATAGTAAAAAATCTCGAGAATGCACTGTAGTTATAGTTCCAATGCTCTTGTGTGATCAAACTTTTAAACATCTGATAGTGTTAGAGGAGGTAAACATTTAAATTTGCCGTTGATTGCTTTATTAGAAAAAGTGGGAAATGGACTGATGACCGCAATAACGCACTTAATTAAATCAAAAAACACCTAATTTCAGCACCCGAGTATTGCTGGTGCGACTTTTTATTTACATTTATAATTTAGACTAGCGCTTCGAGGCTTGGAATGTGGTGCTCACTCAAAATTATACCGATGGTAAAAAAGTCGTATGCACAACCGAAAGAGAGTGTGTTGCTGTTTTTTATGAAATCAATAAATTGTGTCCCTATATCAAAGATACCAAATTTACGGTTATTTTAGACCACTAACAGCATCAAATAGTTAAACAGTATAAAAAGATTCCGTATGACTAAAGCCAATTCGGTTAAACTCGTTGGCATGCACGAATAATTTAGACTCTTGCTGATAATTCTCAGAGAATTCTTCGTTAGCGGCAATTTTTAAATAAGCGTCCTTTAAATAAGCGTCCTTTGATAATTTCTAAACCACGTACATCGAGTCCTGAAAACGATTAAATTGATAGAATGAAATTACAGTTTGTTGCATTTTCAATTAATCATAATAAATGATGAAAAAATAGTAAAAACCTTATTGTTTCATAAAATCATTTTTATTTTAAGATTATATTTTTTGCGTAAACACTTCTTTCTGTTAAATAACTTTAATGATTATTCCGAAATTGCTCGTATGTTCTTTCATTTTCGTCTTCTTCTTCCAATACTCTCCATGTGTAGCATGGAAACCCCAAAGAGACTAAATTAAATAAAATTCGAGTGAATATTAATGTATGCTGAAATTTTGGGCTATCAATTATATAATCGTATTCGTGAAATATTTGCAAGGTAAACTGATTAAAGTAATTTTGAAAACAAAACTTGAATATTGAAATTTCACAATTGTTTTACATTTACAACCAACACTTAAATTCTGCAAGTACACTCTTTGATAAACTGTCTTTCGTCATGCCATGTAACATGTTGTATGTTTAATTGTCATGCACGATGCGGTTTCTATGCACCTATTCGAAATAATAGTTCCAATTTTTACCAATCGTATCAAATAACCTTTTCCATAAATAAACGAAGCGTCCTAAATCTCAAATGGCGCATTTGCTGCAGTAATCAGTGTAACGTATTGTTTAATTTATAATTAGCAAGCAACATAGCGACACTTTTGGAAACGTAATGAGCCGAAAAAAAGGGGTTCCTGTAAAATATAACGACGAGGACGAATTAATCTGGTGTCGCTTGACGTCACTAATGGACAATGGCGGCCGGAAGCTGCGGGTTTATGGACACTTTCCGGAAAATATATATTGTGTAATGTGCGAAAACTGCTTTCCTCCGAGAATATAACCCTTGAAGGTTAACATTAACTTTTGTTGAAACCTAGAAGAAAGTATAATGAAGAAATTCGTCAAAAATTTACTTAACAATGAATAAAGAAAATAAAATTACGAAATGCCAAAAAATTAATTTAGAAGTAAAACATTCGATAAAAAAGAAACTGCGGAATGTGCAAAATCAATCCAACTCGCTATGTATGAATATTTACAACAAGGCGATTCGAAAATTTGTCCCTCGACAAAGAAATTCGAATGAACTAGAAACTCGAGGGAACAGAGTTTTTTACTTGTTAGCATCGACAGAGAACGTTGTTTGTGGGTGGGGAATCGAACGATTTATACGCTTCAAACGGACTTTCTATAGGACTATGTTCTGGTTAAGCTTGTCGAAAGAGAAAAGAAAAAATGCTTTTGTGGTCGCAATCTAATGAATTATGTTTTTGCTTAAATGAAATTAAGCAGAAAATTTCAATATTTACTTGACATCGTTTTTTTTTAAAGAAAATCCAGCAAGCTTTTATGTACCTTCACATAATTATTTTTTTTTACAAAACATGTTTCTTATTTTTCTGCGAAATTGTATTATTGATTATTTCTAAATAAGGACGATGCCACAGAAACAAAGGATTGCAATTTTGTACAGATGAATCAGTAGAAATTCCAATGTAACTTATTGGAATTTGTATTTTCTGCTGTTGACGGATGCTTTGAAGTGTGGATTCGTGGTATTTTTACGCCCATTGCACTCGCTATGTCCCCGAATATGACTCCCATGAGACTACGCTCTTTGGACAACCCCATGCATGACTGCTCTAAAGGGTTTATGTCAATGACCGGTTTAACAGCAGGATATTCAAAATATGGAAAGCATAATATCTATAATTGTAGACGTAACTAATTTAATCCAACAGCTTTGCGTACGTTTCAAATTGTTTATATGCTTACCCTTAATTTGTAAAGTTGTTGTAAGGAGTTAGTAAAGCACAATTCGAGTGAATTAAACTTTAAGGATTTCTAAAATTAAGGGATTTTGTATAGCATTTGTAAGCTTAGTGTTAATTCTAAAGAAACAGTTTCAAGAAAATCGCTTCAATTTAACCAAGCGAATGTTACGACAGACCGATTTTCTAACAAAATGTAATTCTGTATCAATAAGGATTTTCTATTGTTGTTAAAGGTTTTAAGCGCCTTACCAGATTAATAATAAAAGAATAATCATTTTTTTGTTTAACTCAATAATCCTTCCAAGAGAATTACTACTTGGAAACAAATTTAAAAAAACGGGTTGGACTAATTAATTGCTAATACTAATAATAATAATAAAGTTAAGAATTTCATTGCCCTACACTTACAGGGGAAGAACAATTGGACGTATAATAATTTAAATTTTCTAAAATATGTATTAAAAAATAGTGCATCTAATGGTGACCGAAATTATGAAATAATTTACTGAACAAAGTGGTTATAAACTTCTGCAATTAGCATATAACATCAGTCACGTTAAATCAAGACCAAAAGTTTAGTAAATCTTTGGTATGTTAAAATCACTTGCTGCTTTAATTTCCGACTAGGGAAATGCAAGGTACCACTCTAGCATTAGTTATAACGATTGAGTCAGTTATAAAAAGTATGGAAAAAAAATAGAATATAAATATAAATCAAACCGATTTAACAAAGATTTACCATCGATTTGATGACGATTTTATAGGTAATAATTTGTATTTGAGGTTGTAATTGAAGAATTAAAAATCGACTGATACTTACGTGTAATCTACAGAAGAGCAGTACACACTAGTCGCAGACTACCTTGTCACTTGTTAGTGCATTTGATCTCAGCCTGTAACAAAAAAAGTTAAAAGTTAGCAATGGAAGATACGTTGACAGAACGCATTTCAACGAGTACAAAATGTTACATACCAATTAAGCCAGATAAAAAGCCCATCTAATAATGTATTTCTGATAACATAATCTTATATTTGTGAAAATTAATATTACAAAATTAGAATTGTGAATGAAACTAGTACTCCAAGACTCAAATAAATACACTCGCCGGCAAAATTAGGAAGGCAAGAAGAAAAATAAGTCTGTTTTCTTTTGGTTTTAAATTATCATTGGGAATAATATTTAGTCGATTTTGTGAGTAGAAGAACTCGTGATTTGGGCCCGACAAATGTTGCTAAGGCTGTCTCGTTGACTGAAAATGTTCACGCGCAGTAGCTAGAGCCCTTAGAACATCAAAATCAACAATTTATCGCGGAAGGCGAGGACAAGGTAGAACATGGTCAACCACAGTTAAGGATAATCACTGTATAGTGTTGCAAATTCTGAGAAACAGACATTAAACAGCAGTGCAGATCAGAAATCCGCTAGCAGAGGTCAGAAGAAAACTTAGTCAAGTCGAACTAGGCCCATACGTACCAGCGAAAGCTCCAAAACTTAAAGTATATCATTGCGTAACACGACTAGAGTTTACCCATGATTAATTGAAATGTTCCCCAGTGGAGCCAAGTTTTGTTCATTGACGAGAGCGGTTTTTATGTAAACTCGATCGACAGAAGACAGAGAGTATGGAGACGGCAAGGAAAACGGTATGCTCAATTTAATTTACTCCTTACATGTTTTTGGCGGAGACTTAGTTATGGTCTGAGGGGGGATATATTTGAGAGCATGCACAGAATTAGTTGTCATAGACAGGGGCACGTTGACTGCTGATCGGTAAGACAAGTTCTACAAGATCATGTAGTACCTTTTCCCGATTTATTGGAAATAATTTTCTTTATATGTACGGCATTGCTCACCCACATGTCACTAAGTGTGTAACAATTTTTTTAATGGAGACTGGAATAGTCAGTATGGGTTTTCCTGCTAGGTTTCCTTATATGAATCCCATCGAGCGTGTTTGGGACATGTTAGGCAAAAAGGTTAAGACCAGGGTTCCTGCACCCCAAACTACACCAGAGCTGCAAACCGTGCTCTTGGAGGAAGTGGACCATTTACCTCAAGAAGGAATCGACAATATTAGCAGGAAGCATGAAAAGGCCTTATTAGTTTAAGCTCGTAGGGAAAACACACGCTATTAAAATAAATTTTCCTGGTGATCCATCAAAAAAAAAATTAAGGAATGTTTTTTCAAAAACGCTTTTTTTTCTTCTCTTTAATAAATAAACATATTTTCCATAAAAATTACTCCCACTGTTGTTTGTGTATAACAAAACAAAACAAACACTTCCTATTTGGTATAAACCTTCAAAATGATTCCAAATACAAATGTATTCTATATACCTTGGGCAACTCTTGATAATGTATCTCTAGTAATTCTACTTTATTTTGTCCTAATTGTGTTTCTTAATTCTTTTACGTTAGCAAACGGAGCAAAACACGCTCTTTTTTTCAAATAATTCCATAAAAAAATGCAGTACCTCTTCAGATAGGGTGAACACGAGGGTCAACTCATTTCTTCACTTTGGTTTCCTAACCATCGATTTGGATAACTTTTAAATTCTAGGCATCGTGTTTCAGTTAATGTACCTTAATAGAATTTTGTCAAATTAGATAATCGTCTATATTCGCATCAAATATTTTGCTGGCGTATACTGTACACCACTAATCAGTTACTACCTACTGTAATTAAAAGTCGCCAAAATCTAGCAGGTAAACTGTACCCTGGTTTTAAAATTCTAAATATGGCTATAAATAAATTACCACCCCTTATTATCGTTATTATTACTTGTAGAAAGAAAAGTTATGAAGTATGTATGTTCTAACTGAATTCTCTTAAAATGCTATCAATAGTTCAGTTACTCGCCGTTCACAGGGCGAAAGATTATGTTGTATTTTTTAAATGTAACACCCTGTATGTTATGACAATTTTGAAGTGATCTTTTTTTCTGATTCAAAAAATATATCGTATGTTGTCTTTATCTTGAGCCGTTATTGAGTTATTAATCGTAGAATAACACACTTACTTAATTAACATTGTCAAAGTAGGCCGTGTAAATGACAAATGTTGTGTTTGATAATTGACATTTCATTAATTAAATCACCAAAATGGTTTATAATAAACCAGAAAAACTTTGTATACTACGAGCAATAATAACGATAATAAGGGGTGGGTAATTTATAGTGATAAAACCCTGTTCTGTTCGCCAAAGGTTTTCCTAAATCTTGAAGCAAATGCTTTGCCAAGACGAACCAGTTTACAATTGCATACGGTTTCGTCACTTCTTCTGGGGCACCATACATAATACTCACATCAAAAAGTAATAATGAAAATGTACCATCCGAATAAATAAATAAATATGTAGTTATTTTAAAAGCATTAAGCTTAGCTTCAGTGCGTTATTAAAACGGCGAACATTTCGGTTCAGAGTCACCTACTGCAGAAGCATGAAGAAAATGAAACTCTATTGACAACTAATATCTACTCCCAATTAGATATATCTAAAAAACCGTCAAAAATTTTGCTCAAACTTCAAAACAAATTGTTTAAACTGTTATCAAAACGGACATAGAATACATTAAATAAAACTTCTATAATGTTGGTAGGAAGGCATTACCAGATCCACTACCAAAGAATGTTTCTGAAGTATCAGGTACTTAACAAAAATTATGATCTAAAACGCGCAAGATGAAGACTTGGTTTTCATTAACAATCTAATGGATAACATTGTCGTAATTTCGACTAAAAGTAATATTCACTTATTGTGTGGTACGCGTTTATATGGACGGTACATTTTCTTATTGTGGTAAATACTTTACACAACAATTCACTCTTCATGGTATAAAAAACGGACATTATATTCAGTCCGTGACATATGGAAAACTGTTTATGTCATAAACAGCTATCACTAAACAGTATGAAAGTCGATTGGAGCCCTCTTGAGTTTACGCTGTTGAGGGGGTAATCTACAAGGCGATTTTGCATTCATGGCCAACAACGATATTCACCTACATCAAGCGTGGTTTCCAAAAGTACACGGCTTGGTATTAGCATATCAGTTCAATAACATTCAGAAGTTGGGAGGTGGTGAAGGCATACCTTTGGTCTAAATAATGCGATTCATTATAATTACACCTTTAAACTTTAGTTTATAGGGCTTCTTTTTCAAGAATGCCTTCCTTAGGAGTGACGATACAAGAAAATTTCATAAGCGTTGAAGTTGCGAAAACCGAAGGTGTTGACGTAAAAGTAATCAGAATTTTACTAAAAAAGAAGTGAATATTTTTATGTCTTGAATAAGACGATACACTCGGTTACCGAAACGTCGACTATTATGAAATAAACCTGTTTTTTTTGTATCCTCACTCCTAAGGAAGGAACTTACATCAACTTTGGTCTAACGTTCTGAATCCAAGCAAAGTTTCACATTGCTTTGCTTTTGACTTATTATCTAGCAAAAAATTGGATGAAGTGGTCGACAAATATGCAAAAGCGTATGTAGAAGAAAATGCTACATTCCCATCTTCCCTATAGACTAAGTCAAAAGCCTGTTTAATATACACAACTAACGCTTGTGAATCCTTTCACTCAGGATTTAATGAAGAATTTTATAGTTCACATCCATCTGTTTACATTTTTATTAGTAAGCTTTTGGAATTTCAAATAGATACATACGTAAACTTATAAAATATTAACATACAATGTGAAATCAAACATAATCGTGCCAAACAAAAATTTCAAACAATAACGAATTTACGAACCATATTAAATTTACAAAAAATAAGATGATTGCAATACAAGTGGCGTTAGTTGTACACCGGCAATGAGGAGCACTCCTAATTTTACCTTTGGTGTCCACTTTACCTGCACCTTTTTTATAACCGTTTATATTTGGTGTACAGATTACATATCCGAGTAATCCCGCAGGTACTTTGGTGTTCACTTTACATCCTTTATTCCCCAAAGGTTTTACAAATTTGTTTGCGAATCCAGTAAGGATTTTCTTCCACAAATTGTGTATATTTACAATTCCATTACTCGAAACCGGCTTTCGTTATTACATTATTAATCCCAAAATTAATACTGAACAAGAGATGTTATTTACCAGCTCAACTCAACTCGTAAAGGGGTAGGTTTGATAAAAGGTTTATCTCTCACTTACCTTGTACCTTTGGGTTTCCAAGATGCTAAACTTACAATCGCGATATAAATGGCTATGGCGCCCATAGTATTTTTTTTTAGAAAACTAAAAGAATCTGAGAAACGGTAAAAATTAAGAACACTTGGGCGTATTTGAATCATAGGCAAAATGTAGAAAACCAACTTGGCTTCTATTAATGGGTTCAAAATACAAATAATGTACTTGGTCATAAAAGTCTTGCAATATTTATACACACATAATCTTAAAAGTTAAGAATAATAACGCGATCGACCGTCCGTAACGAACAAAAAATGATTAAAATCCTTATAACTAAACAACAAATAACAAAACTCCCAAGGCTTTTGTCGTTACACTTAAATTCTATGACAGGAACAGTTTATTACGCCGAATTAATTGATAAATGCATTTAAATGGTATTCCATCACTTTAATTAGTTCGTCAAACGAAAGTTCTCTTTATTTCCTTGAACTGGGTTGTTACTTGCACGTTATTACTAACATGATTTTATCACCCGCATAAAAATCACTTTTGATAGTTTGTACAAGAATAACTTACACACACTGTTTAATCTTTAGCGATTGTTAACAATATCAATTTTGATACGGTATAGGTTTGTACTTGTTTGATTACATAGTACTTAGTAGTTTCGAATCTGCTTACAGACAAATCTTAAAAATATAAAAATACAAACTGGGGAGTGCATTTCTCTCTTCATTTCTACACACACAAAATTAACACTTTAACAGTTCTCAAAAAGATATGCAATCTGCAAATTCAGAATTTAACCGTGGGTTGTTATCATACTATTGAGTTTAGACAAAACAAAATATCAAATTTACTTTTAAAAACGACACGTTTCACAAGCTCTTTCATGTAACAAACAAATAGTTCGTTGAGTCAGCAAAGTAAAACGGAGTAAAGTAGCAATGATTCTACGAAAAGTTTTGATAAAAGCTATCGACATCAACATTTATTTAAAGCTTATTTGTGAGAAATTCAAGATAAAACATTTCACTACACCACAACGGATTTAAAATATCAAAAGAAACCAATATTGCTGCAAACATGGGTACGAAAAAACATACGTGCGTTATCAACGCAAACGAAATATTCTTAAAATACAATACAATCCACTTAAAACGAATACTTCAATAAGATCAAAATCATTTACACGTAAAAAAATAATTTTCACCAAACAGAGGTGACATTGTACGGCAAACTTTTGGCACAGTAATTGCTGCAAAAAATAGTCACTTTTTTGCACGATCGCAGAAAAATAATATTTTAATTAGAATTTATGTTGATTACATTAATACCGTCAACATTGCTTCAATTAATTACATTATTGCTAATTTATATCTCCCAAATTATTAAATCAATAGTAAACTTTATGATAAATAAATTTGCATTAATATTAGCCCGTGTTTCATGCAAAACAAAAACACTGCCGTTCTGTTCTATTTGCTTTGTGTAACGCAAAGTTACATTTTCATACGAGTACATTGTTTATTACTTATTCCTACCAATAACAACTTACAATGTAATCCTGGCTTACATTGGGGTTTAGTTTATTATTATTTCAGAAAAGTTGCACATATTATTCTATTTACCAACAGAAACATGTAAGTTACATTATAGGAAACGCAAACCGCAGAAATTCTAATACTACTTTTCATAGAAGTGTAAATGATAAAATTATTGTATATGCAATCATTACTTTTTCCATGTGAATTATAAATTAGTAGTAAGCTTTTTCATAACACGGCAAACAGTTTTAATTATTATTGTAAGTTGGTAAACAACCGCTTTGGGGTACCATTGTAAACGTTCTCATTACATTAAGATTAGTATATTAAAGAACTAGTTTCAGAAGACGCATTTTATAAGACGTGTCCGAGTCGCTAAAATGCCTTCTGAAACGAATTCTTTATACCATTTTTTCTATTTTGGGCTTTTCAGATTGATTTTAAAATAAAATTTCGCGAGTTTTTAAATTTAGGGAATTGTTCTAGGGTGCTTCATTAAACTTTGGTTTAAATGCTACTTTAAGTTTAATTAGTACATTTATCATACGTTTAATTACAAAAAAAAAATGGGTGGAAATATCAAATCAGTGCTACCACCGTTCGGAATAACAATTGTTCTATTTCTATAAAAGAACTCAATTTTCTATAAAAGAACTCATTTGGGTGTTTTTATAGTTCTGTAAGCGACCCACAATAGAAAAAAGTTTTTTTTAATACTTAATATTTCTTATACAAAATATACCTGGGGCAGTCGATAGATAGGTAATATTAACACGGTTCCAAAGGGCGCACCCAAATTGTTTATCGTTGGAAAATCCCACAAACGAACAACAAGAAATAGAAATTGGCTAATTAAACGAAGAATCAATTAATCCAGAAGAAGTGACACCATTTACTTTTCCCGAACAATCATTTTTAAAAAACCTAAATAATTTAATTAGAATGGACCACATGAATATCGAAGAAAGACAAATGATAATAAAATTGTGTAGAAAATACATGAACATATTCAAAATGCCAGAGGAAGATTTAACATTTACCAACACGATAAAACACCGCATAACAACCAAAGACGAAGATCCAATATTTTTGAGATCGTATCAAACACCGTTTACCAATAAAGAGAAAATCAGAAAACACATAAACGAAATGTTACAACAGAAAATTATATAACCAAGTATCTCACCTTGGGGATTTCCCGTAAAGAAGAAGAAAGACGCATCAGGAGTAGAAAGGACAAGAATGGTAATCTATCATTAAATTAAATGCCTGGACAATTGACGACAGATACCCTTTACCAAACGTACTGGACTTGACAGCAGTATACCACCAAATTGAAATGGAAACAACATCAAAACAAAAGACAGCTTTTAACATGGAATTTGTACATTTTTAGTTCCACAAAATGCCATTTAGACTGAAGAATGCCCAACAACGTTCTAAATGAACTTATAAACACTCATTGTCTAGTTTATTTGGATGACATAATCATTTTTCACCCAACTTAGAAGAACATAGAAAATCCCTTAAAAAGTATTTTAGAAAATACAAAACACAATTTAAAATTACAACTAGATAAATGCAAATTTTGCAAAAAGGAAACCGAATTTTTAGGGCATGTTATCACGAGCGAAGGAATTAAACCGAACCCGAAGAAAATTATCGCCATACAAAATTACCCAATACCACGAAACCAAAAAGAAATTAGAGGATTATTAGGACTAATTGGTTATTATCGAAAATTTATTAAAGACTTTTCAAAAATTACCCGACCTTTAACAAAACAATTGAAGAAAAATGCAGAAGTAAAGATCGACAAAGAATTCGTAGAAACAATAAATAAATGCAAAACACTTTTGACTAATGACCCAATTTTAAAATATCCGGACATGAACAAAATTTTTACATTAACGACCGACGCATCTAATGAAGCTTATAGGAGCTGTATTATCTCAGGGAGACTACCCCGTAGCTTATGACTTGAGAACACTTAACAACTCGGAAAAAAGTTATAATACAACGGAAAAAGAGCTTTTAGCAATCGTTTGGGCCACCAAACATTTTAGGCCGTGTCTTTATGGAAACAAATTTACAATTGAAACAGACCATAGACTACTTACCTGGTTATTTTCACTTAAAGAAGCAAATTTAAAATTAACAAGATGGAAACTCAGTTTAATGGAGTACAACTACAAAATGAAATACAAAAAAGGCAAAGAAAACTATGTAGCCGACGCTTTATCAAGACCACCAAAAGAAATTTACACAAATGACAACAATGTTGACACAATTGTGGCAAATGCCGATAGACCAACAGAAGAGAACTTATCATATTTAGGCAAAATTTTAAATAAAGCTGAGCAGCAAGAAGATAATGAAACAATACACACATCAAGAGAAGTTGAATTTGAAATTCCATATAAAGAATCACCACTAAATTTTCTAAAAAATCTAATTATTTTTGATACACTCAGAAATTCAACAGAAACAATTATTAAACACATACATTTATTTGAAAACACAATAAATAATATATTATTAAATTAGTTGTATAAGAAGTCTATTGTTCAACGAAAGGAATTATGGCACGACGAGCGGAGCGAGAGTGCCAAAATCCTCTCGTTGAACAATAGACCCTTTATATAACGAATTTAATACAATATTTTTTCCAATTACTTTATTATTCTAGTAAATGTAAAAAAAATTCTTTGCTGAATATAGTAACTTATATAGAGTGCGCTACTAAAATATTATTTAACGCTTTTGCGTGTAATAAAACATATCATTGACACCAACCCCTGACAAACCGTTTCAAATTAGACACGCTAATTTATTATTTATTGCCTAAAAAGTTATTTTGACAATTGTAGACGCATTATCAAAGTATGCCCAAGCTTATCTTTTACCCTATAGAAATTCACAAACCATTTTGTCATATTTAACATTGTACATGTAACATCATGGCATTTTCTCAAAATTAATTACGTATAACGATCCATCTTTTAGTAACAATTTAATAACGGAATTCTTAAAAGATCACAAAATCAATCACCATCGAGTTTGCACTGATAATTCAAAACCAAACGGAATAGTTAATAGATTTAACTCGTATTTAACAGAATCATTACAAGTATCTAATTTAGAAAAATTAAAACTATCTTTTGGAACCCAATTACATATGGCTGAAATTTCAAATAACAATAGTGTTCATACAACTACAAAATATACACCATTCCAAATCATTAATGATAATAACCGAAACATCTTACCCTTTGACAAATCTTCAAAGCAAATTACAGAAGACTACATAGACGAGAGAAATAAAACTATGAAACTTATTAATCAGGAAGTAAAGGAGGATATTATTAAAGCAAAAGAAAAAATCGCAGACTACAATTGAAGGAAACGTACCCGAACATGTTGTATACGTTAGAAGGAATCAAGAACGCAATAAATTAAGACCATACGCAGAAAAGGTAAAAATTCAAAGTGTTACAGACAAAACCATAACATTTAAGAATAAATGCTATAAAAATCCTAAACTTGAAAGAAACTTAATTAAAAGAAATAAAAAGAAAGTGTTGTTGTGCCAACACTAACCCTCACGATCCTGGTCCTAGCACTGGCGGAACAGGAAATTCAAATCATCAATAATTACTTACTACCCTTAGCTTTGGGAAGATTAGCATTCACCTTAGAATATACCTAAGTATTTACAGTTAAATCTAACCGCGCAATATGATTTTATTTATAATGCCTACACGAACATTAAACACGATATCAATATAATCAAATTATTGAAACAATGTAAAAAACAATTTTTATAAAATACGAAAATTTTATGTCATTTAAACGAAACAAACGTTCACCTTTTAACTTTATAGGAATAACAGCAAATCAAATTTATCAAACAATTCAATTTTTAAAATAAAATCAATACGAGATGACCAATAACGTAAATTATAAAACTACTTTATTAAAAAACATGTTTAATCAAATGCAAAATTTAACGAATAATATTAACAATAACGAAAAATTAATTGAAAAACGCCTAAATCATCTAAGTTTTGGAATTAGACCAATACGCACTAATACTTGAAATTATTTTTATTTTTGAAAATAACTTATACGAAATAGAAATTTTTGTCAATGACCTCCACCAATCAATAATACTAGGATTTTGAAATCAATTACATCTTTTTTCATTACCCTATTCACAATTGCAAAGAGGACTAAATAAATTATCTAAATTTCCTGTATCCGAATGGAACATTAAATTTATTTAACGAACATTATTACTATTCACTATTAACAGTACGCATAGGTTTAGACACGGGAAAATTGAACATATTGATCGAATTCCCAATAATGAAAAAGACATTTTAACTTTGGTGACGGTATTATTTCGCCAATAATTAATTTATAGATCAATTTCTCCCTACAGTATAGGCAGCTGTGTTTACGCTCATGCGTTTGAAATGAATGTTTGGTTTGGGAAGTTTTCTGGGAATTTTAGTTGTTTGGAATTGCCAGTTCCGATGATTTGTCGGCATTTGCAAAAGTTACACCTCATTTCTTTTTTACTGACTGTCACGATAAGGTGTACATGGAAAATGCTGTCTAAAAAATTAAACAATTACACATGTGCTTTGTAATATCAATTGAAGTAAAATCATCCCATTCAAAGTAGGGAATAAGTCTTCGACTACGCTTCTTATGTAAGTACTTTTTTTTTACTTTCCTTGGTTTTAATAAAATATTTGCTCTTACGGGTTCTATTAATTGCAGGAACCTTTTTTTTGTCTTTTTTTTGTGGATTTTCTCCTTTGGCTTATTCTGCTGGTTATTGCAGACGTACTCCGTTTTAATTGGTCAATGAATATTTAATTATGGTTATGCTGGCAAGGATAATAATCCGAAAATTATAAAATATTGAAGTGGGTCTGGTATCACCACCGTTGGAATTTCAACCTACCTTGGGACCGCCTTCGGGTCAAGGACACCATCCAAGATAAGCCGGTTATCTAGTCTTTTGTAAGCAGCCCTGCAGCTGTTATCAAATGAGTCAATTTTGGCTTTTCCTTTTTCTTCTTGGATAATCAAATATTAGATTTGGATACGGGATAGTTAATTCTTTTATGCATATCATTCATTACTTTTGTCGCGTCCTATGTATACGTACCGTGGTCGTGAGTTTAGCAACGTACCTTTTTTGGAGCTGTAGGTATAAATACTTTTGTGAACTAGAAAGATCTTTCAAGTACCTGATTAATTTTGTACGTTTTGAACCTATTTAAATAGTCGGCCAAGGTCCGGTACTCTCCGTAATTGTTGTCAAATACATTTTGAACAATATTTGTCACGTGAATCACTGGCAAGGATTAATCGGTGTTACGACTGTCAAATACGCTAACCTATTTGGGGCGTTTGTGCTTCGAACTTGTATTCGTGATTTAACTCGCTTCGTGATTTAACTCACTTCGTAAATTATTATTATTTGATAACTATACAGGGTGTCCCACGACGATTAAGACAAGTAATATATCAGAATTGGGCAGTAGTAGATAATTATAATTTTGGGGGTGTAAATTAGAACAAATGTTGCATCTTTTCTTGTTATTGTGTTACCCAATGAGGTATTTGTTTTTGGTCACGTGACGTCGCATTCAAAATTATTAATGGGACAACCTGTATATTTGTTCCTTTCTGTGTTCCTCCCGATAAAACAATTCCAACTAACTAGCACACTTGGGGTCTAAAGTGATTAATTCAAGAGCTACAGGTACTTAAAGGATTGGAAGTTAAAAAATTCAAATTGAATCCCCTGTAATTTTCGGCTACAGATTTAGAAGATTTGAAAAAATACCTCATTGGGTAACACAATAACAAGAAACGATGCAACATTTGTTCTAATTTACACCCCCAAAATTATAATTATCTACTACTGCCCAATTCTGATATATTACTTGTCTTAATCGTCGTGGGACACCATGTATATTGCTATTCATTCTAAATGATATTATCTATTGTTGTGTCTATGTGTTTCTCTGTGTGTTAATTGAACTCTAGTCGCTATAACAATATACATATTGTTTTATTATTGTTTATATTATACATACGCTATTCACGTACGGTTTGTTTCTGTGTCTACGAGTTCCTAGTGGCTCTACATATTTCCTTTGGAACGATTCTCAATCAACCCACGACCACCTCCGACTAAGAAGAGCTGATGGCAGGCCTTCTAGCACTGCTAAATATTTATTTTTTAGTTTGTTTACAAATAAACCGTAACACTTTTTATAAAATTGTAAATGTATCTTATCGCAGAACTTATGTATTGGATCAATGTGAGTATTTAGTGTGGTCCTACAACCAATTAGAATGTGTAATCGGTTACTTTTTTGATAGAAAACAAATATATAATCAAAAATGACAGTTCCTCCCAAATTAATAATGATTGTGTGAAACATTGATTAAAAAATTGTGTACAAAACTGTACTATTGTGAAAATTGATCTAAAATTAATAACAATTAACCAGGCAAATTACATATTAAACACAGAAAGTGAAGTGTTATTAAAATATCAGTGCAAAAGGGACACTTACAATCGATACAAATTCATTAATTAAATTGCCTACGAATTGTTCTTTAAAATTTCAGCAACAATTGATTATCAATAGTAAGGATGAGGATGATTCTTTGTTTGAGTGAAGTAAACTATTCTTCATAATTAAATCTTTATTTTTTGTTAAATACTCCAGCGAACATCTGCAGCTGACTTCTCTTCATTCCGCTGTCTAAATCTCACTTAAAAATACAGCGTTTATTCTTAAAACTAAACATCACATTTCCTCCTCTTCTTCTAAATGAAAGTCTAATACGAAGTCACGAAGATGTGGTGGACGTTTTCTTTCTTGTTGTGGTCGATGATGTTCCTCTTCAACTTCTTCTGGTGCATTTTGCAGGTCAGGTTCCAAAAGCATTGGCGTTTCATATGTTTGGGGTGTTTGGGGTTTAATTTCAATTGGGGTTTGAATTGGTGGATCAGGATTTTTGCTTGGAGGTAGGTAATGTTTAAAAGGGATGAATTGCGAATTATTTTAAACTTATCACAAACTGCTGTAATTTGGTTTCCAAGTATTTTAGTTATTCTGAGTGGTTCTGGGCTGTAATATGGTGTTAGTGTGTTGTTTCTTTTTGTTTGCACAAGACTATGTCGCCTACTTCAAATTTAATTATTGCAGTCTTCCTTTTTGCATTTTGTTTCTCGTTTCTTCTTTTCCTGTTATTCATATCAATATCATTTTCTTCTTGTTTCACATTATGTTGTATGGCTGGTAGCAAATTATTCATCTGGCGGTTGAATACTAATTCAAATGGAGATTTCTTAGTTGTTGCATGAGGGGTTGATCTATAGTTCATAAGAAATTGTTGTAATTCTGAAGTGAAGTTGTTAGTTTCAAAATTAGAACACATTAATGAGTGTTTTGTTGTTTTTACAAATCTTTCAACTACTCCGTTGGCTTGAGGCCAGTAAGGAGTCGTTCTGTGGTGTTTTACTCGAAATCCTCTAGAAATGTTTTGAAGTCATTACCATTGAATGGAGGTCCATTGTCTGATGTTATTGAATTCGGTATGCCAAAAGATGCAAAGATCTCTTCTAGAATTGGTTTTAAATCTGCGAATTTAGTTGAGTTTACAATTTTTGCTATAGGATACCTCGAATATTCATCTACTCCTAGAAAAATGTATTTATTGTTTGGAAATGGTCCTGCGTAGTCAATGTCTAGACTGACAAATGGTGTTTTTGGAAATATTCTGGTGTTAAGAGGTTCATGATGTTTCTTGCTATCGCACACTTGACATGCTTGACATGATTTTATTTCTTTTTCTGTGAGTATATCTATTGCTGGAAACCATACTTTTGATCTTATAAGTTGTTTGGTCTTTACTATACCTTGGTGTCCTTTGTGTGCTAGTTTTATAGCTTCGTGTTGTAGAGATTTTGGAACAACGATTTTCCTATTTCTTAAAATGATTCCATTGTGGACTAATAGTTCTTCACATATCTTGCTTAATGGTATTAAATCTTGATTTTTCCAAATTTTCTCCTCAATCAATGACTTTTTGCAAAGTTGCGTCACGTTTCGTTTCTTGTTGTATTTTTTTTAAAGTTATTTTCTTTGGTATTGATGTGTTTGTGATGAAATTTAAATAGTTTATCATTAATAATTCTTCTCGCTTGTCGTAATTTGGAGTCGGATGTCGACTTAAATAATCGGAAGGATTACTGGATCCATCTTGATGTTTTATTGTGAAATTGTAAGGTTGTGTTTTTAAACATAAACGTTCAATTCTGGCGTTTGGGTTTTTTTTACAATTGTTTATGATGCTGATAAGGGGTTTGTGATCAGTATGTACTGTGAAGTAATTTCCAAGAAGATACATCTTGAAATGTTCCAATGACCATATTATCGCTAAAAGTTCTTTCTCAATTTGACTGTATTTTTGTTCTGTCGGTGTTAATGTTCTGCTAGCGAATGCAATTATCTCTAGTTTGCTGTTGTCTTGTTGGCTTAAAATAGCTCCAAGGCCTGTTGGTCCGGCGTCGACGTGTAAATGTGTTGGTTTTGCTGGGTTAAAGTATGCTAGTTTCTCGATTTCTAATAGTAGGTTTTGATTTTATTGAACTCTTGTTCATGTTTAGTTTCCCACGTCCAAACGTTATCTTTCTTTATCAATTTTCTTAAATGATTGGTGTTTTCTGATAACTGTGGAATGAACTTGTTGATGTAGTTAACCATTTCGAGAAAACTTCTTAATTCTGATACTGACTTAGGTGATTTTAAATCGTTAATTGTTTTAATCTTGTCTGGATCAGGATAGATTCCATCATCAGCGAATATATATCCAAAGAATTTTATTTTGTTGGTGTTGAAAACACATTTCTTTGTGTTAATTGTAAGACCATTTTTTGTAAGAGTATCTAGTACTTGTTTAAGGCTTTTATCATGTTCAACTTGCGATTTTCCAAATACTAGAATGTCATCACTTACATTGATTGCGTTGCTGTTGTTTCCTAGTGTTTGTCGAATTATATCTTGGAATATTTCGGCAGCTGTGTTGATTCCGAAATTTAATCTTTTATATCTAAAAAGTCCAATATGGGTTGCAAATGTTGTGATTGTTCTTGATTTTTGTGCTAACGAGATTTGGTGATACCCATTTTTTAGATCTATTTTACTGAATATTTTAGCTCCATTTAAGACTGACGTTATGTCATCGATTGTTGGTGTTACATTTCTTATTCGTTTGATTGCCTTGTTTGGTTGTCGCATATCTACACATAATCTGATTTCGTTTTTGTTGTGTGGTTTAGGAACTATGACCACTGGTGAAACCCAAGGTGTTGGCCCTTCAGCTTCCTCTATTATGTTTTCCTTTAAAAGATTGTTTATTTCCTGTTCGACTTGTTTTCTGAAATGGAAAGGGATTCTACGATTTGTTTGTGCTACAGGCGCTATAGACTCGTCGATATGAAGTTCGATTTCAGTGCCTTTTAAGTTTCCTGTTCCATCACAAATACTTGAATATGTTTGTTTGATTGTTTCTAAATCGTAAGCTTTGTTTATGTTGTTACAATGAAGTTCTACTAGGTTTAGTTCTCTAGCTGTGTTAAAACTTAATAAAGATTCTCCTTTACCTTTAATTACCTTGACACTTGCCAACGTTTCAGTGTTATTATGTTGAATTTTGCAAGAAAATTTTCCTAAAATTTCTAATTTGTTACTAGATTTGTACGGATAGATACTCGATTTATCTGATACCAGATTATTAATATTTAAATGTTTGAAAGTTTGCTCACTGATTATGTTTACTGAAGATCCTGTATCTATAATGAATTTTACATCCTTTTTGTTGATTTTTAAATTTGCTGTTGGTAAATTGTTGTTGTTAATGTTGTTAATTGTTGTTGTTAGGTAAACGCTTTCAGACTCATCACTGGTTGTGTCTTGTTCAGTATAATGTACTTTATTGGAGTGTTTGTTTTTGTTGTTAATATTTTGTTTTGATGAGAGACAAATTTTGCTAAAATGTCCTTGTTTATTACACTTGTAACATGTGCTGTTGATTGCTGGACATGTTTGACGACCTTGTTTGTGCCAATTGTTGCCACAATTTTTGCAGGTGCGTGTGTTTGGATACATCGTTTTGACTTGTTGGTTTGTGTTATCTTGGTGATTGTTACTTTTGTTATAATTGTTACGGTTGTTATAATTACTTTTGTTTATTTTGTTAATTGATGATGTTGATGCTGCAAATTTTTCTTCTAATTGTTCAAGTTGTGTTGCTGTTAATTCGAGTGTTTTAGCTTTGTTTAATAACCGATCTAAATCAGGTTGTTCATTTAGTGCAAATTTACGCAATTCCTTGTTGTTTGTGCTTAAAATTATTTGCCCTTTTATTTCATTGTTTGTATTGTTGAACTGACAAGTTTTAGATAGTTTTAGAAGGCGCGCATAAAATTGATCGATTGTTTCATCAGGTTCTTGTTTAGCTTCTCTGAACTTAAATATTTCAAAATCTACGTTTGTTTTCGGTTTAAAATATGTATTTAATTTTGTTTTTGCAATTTCAAAATTGGTACGGGTAGGGGATCCTTCAGGAATGTTTGGTAGATCAGGAAGGGAAAGGTAAGTGTCATAACAGTCCTCACCCATTAAATGCAGAAGTAAAGCTGTTTTTCGGTCATCGGAGGTGATTCCGGAAGCTACGATGAAGTTTTCTACTCGTACTAACCATTTTGCCCATCGTTCGCCAACATTGGTTGAATTTTCCTTGATGTTGAATGGTTGTATTACTGGTAGATTCATTTTCAATTTCTCGAACTAAAAAATAATTTTTGAAAAATGTGTTTGTTATAGGTTGTGTTATGCTTCTTCGTTGTCGATGTTCGTGTTTTACGTAAATTGTTTTCACGTTTGGTAGCTTCGTGGTTCTTTTTTTTTACTCGTCGCTAATTTGTAGTGTTTTGTTACTCTTTCTTTGAGTGAAATAAACTATTCTTCATAACTAAATCTTTATTTTTTGTTAAATACTCCAGCGAACATCTGCAGCTGACTTCCCTTCATTCCGCTGTCTAAATCTAACTTAAAAATACAGCGTTGCCTCGTTTATTCTTAAAACTAAACATCACAATTACCAGAAATGACTGCAATAAAATTTAAAGGAATAAATGAAAGTTCTAATAAGGTATTTAAATTACTAAAAATCGATTTAGATAAACGTTTAGAAGAACAAATTTTAAATGATGAAGTATTACAGCCTCAAGAAATACCTCTTCATTATTACTTCTTACTTTTAATTGTAATGATTATTGTAATTTTTATGTTTTATAAAAATAATGTAGTTAATAGATTAAGGTCCATTTTTAGAAGAAAGACCGAGGACAGTCTTTCATCTCGGCAGGGAGGAGTTACATTAGAGAAAATGCAAACTGTAGAAATTCTTTTAATAGAAGTATAAATGATAAGATTATTGTTTATGCAATCATTGCTTTTTTATGTGAATTATAAAATTAGTAGTAAGCTTTTTCATAAAACTGCAAAACAGTTTTAATTATTATTGTAAGTTGGTGAACAACCGGCTTCAGAGTAATAGTGTAAACGTTCTCATTATTAAATAAAGAAAAGCTTTTTAAAACTTAATATTTCTTATACGATATATAACTTGTATGTTTGAAATTAAAGTGTGGAATTTACTAAAATATTAATTTCAATTTGAATCAATAAAGGGTTTGGTATAGAAATTGCAAATATAAAGGTAACAAGTTATTTTATTGTATTTAAGTTTACGAGCTACAGGGCGTATTTGTTTAATTTATCAACACATTATGTAGGTTCCTTTACTTGAGTGAACGTATTGAATAATTTGCAAGTAAATACAATAATCTAAGCTATTAACTATTTATTCTAAAACAAATTCGGAACGGCACAATATGAAATGCTACTATGTATGTTCATTGAGTTTCATGATTCCTCAAGGGTTTTCTTTATATTTTGGAATTAGTTACATAAAACTGTTTTTAAGGGCACGCTTGAAGAAAATCGGCTTAGTTTAGTCGAACTGAAATGACCGAAAACACCAAAGTCAATCACTTTATATTCGAAATTAATTTAAAATAAATTAAACATAAATATAAATCAAATCGATTGTTTTGAGCAACCAATTTCCCTCAAGGCTTGATTTATTAAAATCATGAAAAACCATATTTGTCAATATAAAAAGATTCACAGCATTAATAAACGATAAAATTGTTAAAATTCTTCCTAAATAACTTTTTTTGGTACACGCTCTCTAAAATGGTTACTTTGGAAACTGCTTTGACTTCGTAAAATGTTATTTTAATTGGCTAGTATCATAGAAAAATACTAGTACTTGAATTACATCTTCTGCTTATTTAAATTAGGTATTTATGTTTTCCTTCTGGTGGGAGTGTCAGGATTTTCTAAACGAAACGTCGACGAAACTTTTTATAGTAGGTACATTGATCCATCCACTACACTCCTACAAGAAGGCCGCATAAAATTGGTAAAACTTAAATACTTAAAGTCGTTTAGCAACACTGCTATTTGAAAATATTAAATAAAAAATTACAATTAGTGAAAGAGCTTCCTGAAAACGACAGGCCACCTCCCGTCACATCTTTCACACTTCGAATAATACAATCTGAAGAACTTCCTGAAAAGGACAGTCCACCAACCGTTACTTCTTTCACACTTTGAATAATAGAATCTGAACAAGTTGATTGACATATTTGCTTTTCTCCTATAATTTCTTCTTTTGTTCAACTGATTCTTCAATATATCCTTCTGCGACTGATGTTGATCGCCAGCTGCGCAAGCGTTTTACATTTGTCATCCCCGCACCTGAATCTGCAATCAGCAAGGCGGATGTCCGGCGGAAGGGCGTGCCAGTGATTGCTTTAGGATAAGGCAGCTTCAAATACTTTGTCACTACTGAAAGCATTTTCCAAAAGTGTGAATTCCCACACGCTGAATGGTACATTTTTATTTCCGATAATTTATAAAAAAATAACTGTGTGGTATAGAACGAGGACGAAAAGGTATATATTTATGTTATAATTTCTAATGATTAACAGCTCACCCTCATTAGTCATAAAAAATACTCGTTTTCTATTTGTCTTGGTATCGAAACGAGTTATAAATAAAAAGTTTCCATTATCATTATCAGAAACTTGTAGAGAATGCAATTCATCACTTCTACACGCTTCACAGACACCAATCACGAAACCCACTATTATTATTAAGTACAACTCGTCATTAGCTTCTTTAAAAATGTATTTTCTTTTTCTCTCGAAAGATTTTTTGGGTTTATATATCACCGCATTACGTCTCAAAAAAGCCGTCACTTTTGAAACGTTTTCTAGTTTAAATCATCCTTCACAGCTAAAGTTGCCTTCAGCAGTGAATACTTAGACCATAATGATGGTGGTTTTAAAACTTGCAATTTTTCATGAAGATACTACGTCAAAATTGCTTCTTCAATGGCAGCTGCAATTTTGTTTTTGACTTGCCATTCCTTTAATAATCGTACTCCTTCTCATATCGGTTCCTGGATTTGGTCGGCAGTAGATTTGATACAATATTTTGTCTCTCACTGCAATTTCATCTGGGAGATCATCTATTTCACACAACGCCCACAAATGTAAGTTTTGAATTGATGTGTATTTGTTTCAATAAATCAGTCGTTGTTATGACTTATCTTTGGTTATGACTATCGATCGACTGCAATTATGATGAGAGCAGATTGAGATTGGAAATGTAAAGAATTCTACAATTTTGTTGTTTTAAAGAGCTGTAAAAGTTGTATGCAACAATGCCGCAAAGTAGTTTTAGTTTTTTTTCCTTAGGCCATCTACCACTATGATTCCGAATGCACCGCAGCCTAAAAGGCTTATTGTGCTTCCTTTGGTTGTTAATTGACGTATCAAATTTAATACCCTGCACTAATAGGTACAGGTAGTTGGGTGGATACCTATTTAACTTTTGGTAGCATTTTGTTGCGCCCAAAAATAAGCTGTTTTCTATTGTACAGCGCTTTGCAAATGCACAATAAGTGCAGTACTGTTTCGGGAGCTCTTTGACATAGTCGACAATTAGTGTCGCCAGTGAACCTTTCAATTTTCCGCAGGTATTCTTTGACTACCATGTGACCCGTTAGGAGCCCTGCCGTGATCTTTAACTGTGCCCGGCTTAACATTAGTAGCTTAGCCGTTTGTTTTACGTAAGGTTCTGTAATCATGCATTTACTATGTATCAGGCCTGGTTTTGATGTCTAGTATGCTTTATGTTCTTTGTGAGTCTATTCGCTGACTGCTAGGCGACTCGACTTTTTTGATATGCCCAAGGCTGGTTCTGGCCCAACGTAAGGCGTTGTGGCTTCCTGCCTGGCTAGCTTATCAGCTTTGAATGGCCAGGCGTCCAGACAAGAGTTACCTTGTTTTGGCCTGCCAGGGTATTGAGTGTGTTAAAACATTAAAAAACCAGTCTAGATCACGTCTTTTGGTTTAAAAGAGCTCTCAGTATTGCTTGACTGTCAGACATAATATAGATACGCCTACGGTGGTAGTTCTTCTTTATATTAGTTTTTGCACATTCGATGATGGCAAGAACTTCTGCCTGAAAGACAGTCGCTACGCTGCCCAGGGGGAGGGTATAACCCAGATTCTCTCTTTTATTATATATTCCTAATCTGGCCCCCGTCTCTAATTTATAACTATCCGTATACCAGATTATACCGTCTTTTAGAATTTTCTCTTAGTAGCCTATCCAGTCATTCCAGTGTACAATAAACAGTTGAAAGAGTGCGTTGTTAATGCGCTTGGTCACCATATGGTCAGACCTTATTTGAAGTAAGGATTCTCCAATGTTTGCTAAACGTCTTATATGAGAGGAGCCAGCTTTGATATTGGCTGAAGATTACTGAAGTCTGTATGCCGCCAGCTTTGCTTCCTTTTTAATATGTAAGTGCAAAGGGGTAAGGCCTAGCATTGCTTCAAGTGCTGCAGTGGGCGTAAATTTTAAAGCCCCTGTTATGCTTAGACAGGCAAGTCTTTAAACTTTGCTTAGTCTCAGGATTGTGATCTCCTGTATGACCTTTAGCCACCATAAACTGGCCGTGTAGATAATGGCGGACCTGACCACCCTTGTGTACAACTAGTGTACTATCTCTGGTCTGAGCCCCCATTTTCTTTCATACATGCGTCTGATTACCGCTAAGATAATCTCCGATTTTCGTATGACTTTTGCTTTATGTTGGTTCCAGGTAAACTTGGAGTTAAAGATTACCCCCAAGTATTTTACCTTCCCAGATATAGTTAGTTGATGCCTATTTAAGAAAAAAGGTCCTAACTCCTTTAATTTCTTTTTGCGTGTAAACGACACTATGGCGGTCTTTTGGGGAGATACTTTCAGCCTTTTTTCACACACCATCTGTTTACCACGTTCAGTGCAAGTTGCATTCGTTTTCTGATCGTGACTGAAAACTTGCCTTCCACTAGAATGACAAGGTAGTCTGCATACCCCAGAGGAAGGTAGCCTTCTGTTCTAAGCAATTAGCAATCCATCTATGACTAGGTTCCACAACAGAGTAGAAAGTACTCCTTTCTGAGGACAACCTCCTGTCACCCTGGTTGTTAACGTATGCTCGAAAATTGTTGTGAATACAATCATTTGTCTTAGCATGCAGTCAATTCACCTACAGCTAATTTCTTCTAGACCACGTCTCCTCAAGGCCGCAGTTATGGAATCAAAAGATGTATTATCGAAAGGGCTTTCTATATCTAAGAAGCCCGCCAACATAATCTGTTTATTTTTCAGAGCATTCTCCGCCCTACTAGTTAGGGTACTAAAAGCTGTCTCTGTAGATCTTCCTGGAAGATATGCATGCTGGTTCTGGATAGAGAGCTGGTCACCAGAATCCTTTTCTAATATGCCTATCCATAATCTTCTCCATTGTCTTTAGTACGAATGACATTAGACTAATAAGTCTATAGGCTTTTGTTTAGGAGTAGTCTGCTCTGCTAGTCTTTGGAATAAAAACCACCCTGATGAGCCGTCACGTGTAACGTTCGAAGTGTAAACGCTCCTCCTGTGTACACACTTCCTTAACCCAATTTCGCTATCCCTTTTGTTATACAGACCGACGCCTCAGATTATGGCGTAGGTGCCGTTCTTACTCAGGAAACTCCAGAGGGAGAAAAGGTGATCAGTTATATCAGTTGCTCCTTAACTAAAGCCGAAAGCACGACCGAGAAAGAGTGTATTTCTGTGCCCTTCACTATTTTTAAGTTTAGGCCTTATATTGAAGGTTCTCACTTCACTGTCATCACAGATCATCACTCGCTACTATGGCTCAATCGTTTGCAGAGCCCATCCGGTCGCCTGGCTTGCTGGTCATTACAGTTTGCACTCCGCCATGTCCAGCCGTTGGAGGATCGTGATTCTCCTGAATTATGCGCTTTCGTTGTTTAGCAGGGACAACCATCTTCCACTCATCGTTAGGATTTAAGGAAGGAGCAGCGAAAGAAGTGACCACTCGGCGATATAGAATGTTATGGTCCGACTGACCAGTGCGGTAACTGGTGAGGTGTGGTAAGAACGCGTTTAAGTAAGTCATTATACCACTTATTTTGTGTAGGTAAGTCAAGTCCGAGAGAAGAAGGATAATTTAAGGAATCAAGATAAGGAACGGTAGTTTCCGTTTCATCATCAACAGCAGGAACAGCACGAGATAACGCGTCTGGCACTACAAGTGATCCTTGCCTTTCCGATGCCTAATCGTAAGTCATATTCCTGTAACTGTAATGACCAGCGAGCCAGGCGACCGGATGGGCTCTGCAAACGATTGAGCCATAGTAGCAAGTGATAATCTGTGATGACAGTGAAGTGAGAACCTTCAATATAAGGCCTGAACTTAAAAATAGCGAAGAGCACAGAAATACACTCTTTCTCGGTCGTGCTATAGCGTCTTTCGGCTTTAGTTAAGGAACGACTGATGTAACTGATCACCTTTTCTTCCTCTGGAGTTTCCTGAGTAAGAACGGCACCTACGCCATAATCTGAGGCGTCGGTCTGTATAACAAAAGGGATAGCAAAATTTGGACACGTAAGGATTGGAGCAGAAACGAGATGTTCTTTAACAGCGACGAAAGCCTGTTGACATTCGAGCGTCCACACAAACGAAGCATTCTTCCTAGTAAGGGCAGATAGAGGAGAAGTAAGGGTAGGAAAGTTTGGTATAAAGCGACGATACCAGCTAGCCATGCCAATCACACGTCGAACCTCAGTGACAGTGGTCGAGGTAGGAATATTAAGTATAGCAGTGACCTTGTCTGAATCCACCAGCAGTCCTTTTTCTTTTACCGCATACCCTAGATATCTGAGTTCCGAATTACAGAAATGGCACTTGTCTCGATTCAGTGTCAAGCCAGCAGAGAATAAGCGATTCAGAACCTGTCCCAATACTTGAAAGTGTTCTTCGAATGACAGGGTAGGGATAATTATATCATCGAGATACGCAAAAGCAATATGGCTCCAACTCTGCACCTATAATCTGGTCGATCAGTCGCTGGAAAGTAGCAGGAGAATTATGCAAGCCGAACGGCATCCGAGTGAATTGAAATAGTCCGCGATAAGGTACTGTAAAAGCGGTAAGCGGTTTGGATTCAGGTGAGAGAGGAATCTGCCAGTAAGCAGAACGAATATCCAAGCTGGAAAGATATTTAGCGTCGCGTAACCGGTCTAGAATGGAGGTAATGTAAGGTAAAGGATAAGCGTTGCGTTCAGTCACTTGGTTCAGCTTTCGGTAGTCTACACAGAACCGATAGGTGTTGTCTCTTTTTCACCATGACCACTGGACTGGTAGAAGGCTCCACCACACCCAATTGTAGCATCTTGTCCAGCTCGTCGTTAACGATCTTTGATAATACTGGAGAAAGAGGATAGTATCTCTGTTTGATAGGTTCTGCTTGGGTGCGTATGCAATGCTGAACTAACAGAAGTGCATCAAGACCTGATGGTTGAGACGAGAAACTTTCAGAGATAAGAGCATCTAGCAAAGATTGTTGAGCAAGAGTTACATCCGACTTTACATTAAGGGCGTCTGCACGGACGTCGTTAGTAACAGAAACAGTATCGAAAGACCAATGGCCTTTACTAAAGTCAGGTACAAAAGCCATCGCCTTCCAGAAGTCTATCCCCAAGATCAGTGCCTGAGAAATTTCAGGGACCACTAAGGTTTCTAGCACCTTGGTCTTTCCCTCCAAAGTATAAGGAAGAGATAGTACCGAGAATGGCACACTGCCCACCATTAGCTACGTTACAGAAAGTCGAAGAAGTTTTCCTTAAAGTGATAGGTAATGATCCAAGTAATTGCCAACCCATGCCACCCGAGATCGTTCGAGGAGACCCTGTATCCAGTAATGCTTTAAACGGAATTCCCAAAACGGATACATTGAGAAAAGGTCGTTTTCCCCACGAACACTAGCGAAGATAAAGTTCAAAAGTAATTTTGTGAGTTATCCAGGTCATCAAAGGAGGTATCCGAGGTTGTAAGCAACGTAGAACCTACGACTCGGTCCGCGGGTTCCGATAGGCGTTTTCCCTGAGGAGAACACTGAGAGCATTTGTAGGCTTGGTAACACCTGCCTTTCTACAGCCATAACAATGGAGAATCTGTGGGTTTGAATATCGAGGAGAAACATGCCCTCTATTTCCACAATTCCAACATTGTATACGTTCCCTCGAAGGACCAAAGGACTAGCAGCAGGGTTGAAGTAACTGAAGAACAAGAAGGTTCAGAAGAGACCAAAGTTTCAGGAGCGACATAAGCCAAGTTAGGTTCCAGCAAAGAGCTGAGTGCGTTTGGCCGGTGGTGGTTTGAAGGATTGAGTTAAGAATTGACTATGTTCGATCTTTTCCCAAGCAACAGCAGTTGAGACATTGACGAAACGTCGTGCGTGCCAAAGTCGTTTGGAAGTACGGTGTTAAATTTCGTCTAAGGGTACGAAGCTGTTGTTGTTCAGTAAAAGGTTCGCTTAGTCGCGAGAACAGACTCTGCATAGTCGCCATGTAGATACCAAACCTTCACGAGCACCATGGTTCGTGTCTTAATTTCGTCCAGCAGTCAGTCGTCGTAGTCGACTGGAAGAAATTCCGATTGTAGTAATCGCACCACATCTTTCCAGGAACTTAAGGACTGTCGATGCGCCCGAGAAGAAGAGCTTTCCCAGTTAATAGCTCTGGAGCACCATAAAACAATTGCGTTAAAGAAATTCCCCGAGCTGTACTCAATTCATCCAAACGAGTGAGGAATTCAGTTAACGATGTCTTGCCGTCCCCGGAGAAAGTCAAATTTAGCTTCGCTGTAGCAACAGATTTAGAGAAGAACAAGGGACTGAATGAAGCAACAGGAGTCGGTTTGGGTTCGACAACCCGTCTGTCTTTTCGGGGTTGGGTTTCCGTAGGGTTTGATAAGTGTGGGGTTGGGTATCTATAGGTCATCTCTTGGATTAGAGATTTTCTCTGAAATGTGGTTAACATTTTCTCTTTTCCTTCTTCCTTTCTAGATCAATAAGGTATGTTAGCAAATTTCTATTCATTCTTCTGCGCGGAGCTTGAAGTTTTGTGTGTGGGGGGGGGGGGGAGTTTGTAACGTTTGAAGTGTAAACGCTCCTCCTGTGTACACACTTCCTTAACCTAATTTTGCGGGCATTACTTTGTATTGGTTTCCGGCGTTGGTTGGGCATTTGACATAGGGATGGTCACTTTCTCCGTTGGCTATAACATCTAGTCAACCTTGGTGTTGTGTGTTTTATTTGTCTTCCGTTTGTGCTTGTTCTGGTTTGTTCTTTTCTTTTTTTCTTTACTGGGGTTTATATTTAGGGTGGGTATGCTTTTGGGGTTGGTATTTCTGATCAGATTTTTTTTAGGGCTCTGTCCTGGACGCTAGGCCGAATTTCATCGGTCCTATTATATATTTTTTCTGTTGGCTAAGTCTAGTTGATTGGTTGAGATACTGTTGGACTACCTAACTTTCTTTACCTTGCTTCTCGGTAATCGCTACTTGGAGTTTTGTGGGCGTTCAATTTCTCTTGATGGTATCCATTTCTTTTCCTTTACTTCGGTGTTGCTTGACCTGCTTGCTGGATACATCAAACGCTTCATGCGAGTTTCGTACAGATGTCAACGGATTGGCTATTCTTGGTTCGACAACCCGTCTGTCTCTTCGGGCTTGGGTTTCCGTAGGGTTTGATAAGTGTGGGGTTGGGTATCTATAGGTCATCTCTTGGATTAGAGATTTTCTCTGAAAATGTGGTTAACATTTTTCTCTTTTCCTTCTTTCTTTCTAGATCAACAAGGTATGTTAGCAAATTTCTATTCATTCTTCTGCGCGGAGCTTGAAGTTTTGTGGGGGGGTGGGGGAGTTTGTTGTTGTTAACTTGAAACTATCCACGATTGGTCCGCTGCATTTGAACGCTTCCGAAAGCTTGTTCTGAATCAACCGTTCACGAGGGAGAAGATAAACCCTCATCTGAAAATTTCCTCGCTTGAAGGGTAATCAGGCCGATGGTAAGAGATTCTGAAACCCTTCAACGTTTTAAAAACTTTATTTTGTAGGTAAAATATATGATACCGCATAAAGTGGCTTTTAAAATTTGCTAAAAGGTTGTGCTCCACGCGAATTGTTCAATAACCACGTCCTGCATTCTTCAGGCTAGGGGACGCTTTGCATCAGGTAGACGATTGCCCTCAAGGTTTATCTATCGCTAACATCCCTATGTTTATTCTAGAGAGGGTGGTTTATGTCTCCCTATTACGAATATATTCTCTTCCGGTTGTTCCTTCGTCAACTTGCACGGCTATTACGGGTCTACTCATGGCTTTTCGAGGCGTTGTGCCGAAATAGCTACCCACGAATACTTCGTCAGATTCGCAGACCACGGTGGAGGCTCATTCCAAACTAGTACCATTCAGAGCAAGAGTAATACTCCTACTGCTGCGTGGAAGGTCAGAGGTTTTAATATCTTTTTAATTACGCATGAACCTGCAGTCGACCTATCACTCAAGTAGAAGTCACCCCTTGACACCAACTATCAGGCGCGAACATAGAAAATTTATTGCGGATTATTTGTCGCTCGAATGTGTAATTGCATAATATACCTGGAACGTTAGCTAGTTATAGATAAGAGTATTTAATACCTACGTGGTGTATAAGTCGTGTAAGAATTTAAACCTCAATCTTAATTAAGCCGAACGCATTTAGTTCCATTGACTTTCCCGGTACGAGCGAAATATCAATTGCATATACGAGACAGTGGCGTAGCAGTGATAAATATTTGGGTTTACTTTAACTTGTAATTCTATGTAGCTCTAGTCATTTTCGTGTTACCTGAATGTTTATTGCTGTACGTTACCCGTTTTACAGCTCGTGTGTATTCGTAATATATCTGTGTCTATTTAATGCTGTGAACTATCACAAATTCGTTTGTGTATTGGGGTGAATAAACATTGTGTGAAGGTTTCTCTGACTTTATGTCGAATTCTTTCGTGATTTGTTCCCCTTTTTTCTGTATATTCTGCTGCGAACAGTTAGCTGCTGACCTTTGGTTTTGGGTCAGATTCTTCTCTCCAGCGTTACTCGAACCTGGCGCCCTACCTTTTAATTTTTTTATAGGTTCTAGGAATAACGTTGACTTTCCTAACCCGCACCCTATCTCTACAGAGGGGCATACTTTCCTAACAACTTACCGTAACACACGTCCTGGGCAAGTAGTGTAGGGCTAACCTAGCCTTAAATGCCTTGCATAGCCTACGCCAGAAAAGATCAGTTCCCTTCTGTAGTATAATGGGTATAATTCCATCCAAACCCGATGACTGTTGCCAGTTTTGTCCGGCCCCTGTCTGGCCCAGTCTGGTTGTTTACCTTTGTAGGATTTTCCTCCTGGGAATTGAGTCCAAAGAAGTTCACTTAAAGTTTTCTTCTCGTTTGTTGTGAATTCGCCTTCTTTGCGTCGAATAGTTTGAAGTACACCTTGAGGGTTTTTTGATAAGATCTTACAGAGCCTGACATTGTCTGAGACCGTTTTAATGTCCTCATAATTCGTTCTCCCTAAGATCTCCGAGCCCTCCTTAGTGCTTTGTTGTACTTAGTTAAAGAGGCCCTGTAGGCCTCCCACATCCCTGACGTTTTGTCTTATTAAAAGTTTTCTAACCTGCTTCCTCTGACCCTCTAAAGCACTGTTGCACCACAAAACTTTCCTGGTAGTGTGTCTCACAGTCAGAGGACTGGTCTCATTGTAGGTTGCTAACATAGCATCTGAAATTTGCTCTACCATTATTTCCAGCTCAATATTTTTGCTTACCGTATCTAGTGTGCCGGTTAAGTTCTGGTCTAATTTGTCTTTATAGATTTTTCAGTCCGTCCATCCAGGGTTACCGTAAATCTCAGTTTCATAGTGTACCCCCATGATTTCAAATCTGATGTGTCTATGATCTGAGCACCTCTCTTCATCAGACACATGCTATTTCCTAACGAGATTACTAGTGTATCTATTACCTAACGTTATATCTAATACTTCCTTTCCCAGATCCCCGCCTTCTCGGCCCGTGAGAATTGTCCACCGTCACCACGAGTCGGTGGTTAACTCTGTTCGGAGCGCCTAACTGGGTTTGTTAAATCTTGGTGCAAGCCCTAAGCCACGATACAACAGCTGGGCCAAGAAGTTTGATCCGCGGTCAGTGCTTTCACGTGTTACCAGTTAAGGTTTTCTGTCCCCAACGAGCATTTTTCTTACACCTACTAACCTGGTGATCCCTTTCGGTCATCTCAACAGGTCATTCCTCTATCCGCCATCTGAGGACTCGCCCGAGAGGGGTTACTGTCGCCCACGGGTAGTTTTAGTTACATAAATAATTATTTTTGAACATTTTAAAACTACTTATATATGTATATTTAATGTCAACAACAATTCTGTGGCGAGAATTGGAGGAAATATACCTGATATTTTTTTACGTCAATTGTTGTATTTGAAACTTCTGCGTTTCCATGTTCCGCTCAGTTGAACTACTGCAGTCTCGTCTGGCCTCAATTGAAATCTTTTTTTGTATGTAATGTAAGTAATATATTTTTTGTTTTGTAGTAAATAAATTACACAATTTTATATACGTTTCGTTAATATACGAGGATATATTGAAAAATTCTTAGCCTACTATAGAACCAAACAAAATTTTAATGTCAAAATCTTTATTACTCAACATATTCTCCTCTTAATTGGATACATTTATTACAGCGAACCTGCAACGTCTCTAGACCTTTAAAAAAAAATATTTTTCTTGCTCTTCAAACCAGACCTCCACAGCTTCTATTACCTCCTTGTTGTAAGAAAATGTACGACCATTTAAACTTTTTTTAGTTGAGGAAAGAAGTGATAGTCGGACGGAGCCAAATCGGGAGAATAAGGGGGGTGTTCTAGTAATTCAAACCCTAAATCACGAATTTTTGAATGGCAACATGAGATTTGTGTGCAGGGGCGTTGTCCTGCAAAAACAAAACACCTTTGTATAGCTTTCCGCGTCTTTTCTCTTTAATATTTTCCCGTAGAGTGGTCAGTAATGTCAAACAGTAATCTCCAGTTATTATTCTACCCTTATCCAAAAAATCAATTGTTACGAGTAGGAAGATCTCAATACCGGGTTAGCTCTTATTTGGAATGGGTGGATACGGCAAACAATGATGCCTACGTATAAAAGAAAAGAAGGGCGCCAGACTGTAGTACCTACCGAGAAGACTTACGTAAACCAGTCAATTTACGTTGGCCACCTACAAATGGATGAGAAACACCAACAGCGAAAATATAACACCCTGTATATATGAGTTCCATGAAACGTTTAATTCAAATTAACACACAATTTTATCTTACAAAAAAAAAGAATCCGTATAAATGGATAATACTCTATATTACCTCGGAATATCTGTTAAGATTATTACCCACATAAATACTATTTGTAATAATGAAGTACAGATACGCAAAGAAAACAGACACACAATTACACAACTAAACATTAAGGTATGTTTATCTATAAATTATCTCATACGACGCGACGCATGTTGAGTAAGGATCCAACTCGAAAGCCGATTAAACTAAATAACTATTATTTGTTACAAAAGAATGAGAAATCTAACTTATAACAGTTAAGTTAGAGAAAAAATTTGATAGGTACCGTCGAATTCCTGATACAGACCATCATATGTCAAGTGAGAGATCAATAATTTTAAAGACAAATGTCGATAAGAAAATCGATTGTACCCACCACAACGTAAATAAGTAGCGCAATTTGATAATATGGAAATACCGCAAATGTTTTTAATCAACTGAGTGATAATAATCTCAACAAACACACTTCACGTTCGACATCAACAGTGACGGACTTCTTCTTTAATTAACGTTAGTAAGGAGTAAAGTTTATGAAGCCACGCTTCGCAGCAGTAGCACACGATCGCGGGGTATTTAAGTTAGATTAATAAAGCATTATCTGACCTTTTGGTGTTAGATATCGCTATCAGTTTCGCCGCATTTCTGGAAAACTTAAACGGCCTCATACGCACGATTCCTTATTAACACCGCCTTGGTTCGAATAGATCAGCTACTCCTGGTTTATCCTTTTGTAATCAAGTTCTTAGATAATTTGGTAATGATTCCAAATCGGATGCTCCAAACGAAACCAATTACCCAGACGTAAGGAAAAACCGCAGATCTACAGCTCCATGAGAGAAAAAAATTGTAATTATGTTTCAATTGTTTAATTTAACACACATGAAATTGTATATGCATGCGACGAGCCGAAAGTCTGCGGTCGCCGTTCGAAAATAACCTATTCTTATCCGTGTACGCTTTCACTGCTCTAATCAGAAATCCCTTACTACAGTCTAGTATTCAAACTTGAAACACAATTTCAAACTAAAACCCAAAAAGTACTTTTGTAACGTAACAAATTCCCCCAACAAGAGTTATACCCCAGAGGAGTAACAATAAAATTACTCTAACTCCCACCCTTAAGTAACTACCCCCAGAAATAGAAATCCTTCTCCGCCCGTAACTCCTAAGAGTGGAAGTGGAGAAACAAGTCGCCTAAAGCGATTGATACCCCTTTTAATGGATAAAGTCAACCTTTATTAGAAAACCAAGATAAATAGAGTATCAAAACTATCCTAAGTTCTCGGCCAAAATCCGCAATAGCGAACCCTGGGAAGCAAGGGAGAAAATACCGAGAGATCCCACCAAACTTCCAAACTCTTTGTTCAAAACAAACTAACTAAAGAAATTAAATCAGGGACAAGGGTCAAAGACAAATGCCCTAATACGCCAATACAGCCCAACCCCAAAACAAATCCCCTAAACCTACTTTAAAGAAGATAAGTTGACACAACAAACAACCAAATATTTACAGTATTTACAAAGAATCTGGCCAGATGTTAGACCAGTTGTCAACTAAAGATAGTGACAAAAAAAGTCGTCCGTCCCATACAAATCCCAAGCCAACCACCCGCAAATGAGTTATATAATAGGAATGAATAACCAGTCTTACATCAATACGGAGCAACCAACTAAACAAGAGAAAAAAAAAATGATCTAGTCATCTCAACTGTCCCGAAAATATCAAAATTTCCAAACGAAATTACTTATAAGTCGCCGAAGGCGAATCGATAGTGGCTAAGAACAGAACCCTAATAAAAGTTCAAAAAAAACTTCGAGGAACACGAATAAGGCACTTATTTTAAATCAAAACCCGGGCTGGGTCATCTCATTCTTATCCTCTTAGAATGCTCCCAACAACAAAAAAAAATAATGGTGGTTGATGAACTACGTCGCACCACTCCAAAAAAATAAACCCAATAATAACCACGTATCTAACGTTATAAAAGACAGTAAATGTCGATTTTTATCGAACAGCCTGGTAGGCTAGGTAGTACTGTCTCTCTTTTAGTAATTTCTTTTTTTGTTTGACTAGAAAGGATTATATCTATGCTCTTATATTGATGATTAGCTACAACCCAACATATGAAAAAACTAATATTTTTTTTAACAACAAAACGTTCGAAACCAAAGAATTTTAGACAAATCATTAACTAGGTCAGTACCAGATATCTATCATTGTACCAAAGATACTTTTGGCGTTTGCAGCGTCGAGGGTATCGTAGTGATACGTTAGCACACTCCGGGTCCATGTTCAAGACTGTTGATGCATTAGGATCCTCCGTTGTACTAGCGGGTTTTAGATCCTTTACGTGCCAGACTCCGATCGATACACCGGTTGAAGTAGCCAACTTGTACGTCCACGGTGATGTAATAGCTTTAACCGTGTAAGGCCCTAGAATTTGTGAGCCAACTTGGCGTTAAGAGCCTTGGTGGCATCAGATAGTACAAAATTACGGCGCCACACGTGATCTCCAACTTTATATTTAACAAAACGTCGCCGTAAGTTATACCTATGTTGAGTTCGTTGGTACGCTTTCGTTAAACGTTTCTGAACATAAGCCCGAAGAGTGGCGTATAAAGAGGAGTCGAGATAGGTTGCTGATCATTAGAAAAGCAGATTCGGTTCTAGCCAGGGGATCGCCGCAGATAATATGTTCCCGTCCAAACAGAGCGAAAAATGGGGTACAAGTGGTCACTTCGTGCTTAGCTGTTCGGATTGCACAACCGATTTTAGCTAGATTAACATCCCATTTTCTATGATTGTCCGATACATAGGCGGAAATCATAGTCTTCAACACCCTGTTAATACGTTCAGCTGGATTAGCTTGTGGGTGGTATTTCGCGGTGAACAGAATGGTAGTCCGATAATTTTCGCACAGTTTGGTGAATTCGCGACTCCGAAATTGAACATCATTGTCCGTAATCAAGTACCATTGATGCAGTAGCAGTGCACATTGCTAAGAAAAGAGGCAATTTAGTGAAGCAGTCCGCTACAACTAGGATGAAGCAGTATCCCTTAGAAGAACGAGGAAGAGGTCCCACTATATCGCAACATAATATCTGCCAAGGCTGCGACGGCTTTGCTCGAGGTGCGAAGAAACCAGGAGGTGCTGTTGGGAAGGTTTAGTGGCTGAACATATCGAACAACGGCGTATGTAGCGGGCTACATCGGCACGTAACCGTGGCCAATAAAAATGTTGGAGAATCCTGGCAACCGTTTTAGCAACGCCGCAGTGTCCAGCAGTCGGTGGATCATGGTGTTCTTCAATTACTCGTCGCCGTTGATTAGACGGTACAACAATTTTCAATCATCGTTAGAGTCTTCCATAATATGTGAAAACGTACGTTCGTAACTCGTCGATAAAGAAAATTGTCGATTACCGACCATTGAGGAAATTTTTGAGGTGAAGCGACGACGCGTTCAACGAGTCGAGAATACCATTTGTCAGTAATCGGAAGCAGAATACCATGTGGCGATGGCGAAGGTGACGGAGAATTTGCAATTGAGTCCGCAGAGAATATGTTTGGAGTAACAGAGCTTAGAGTAGGTACAGAACGTGAGAGAGCATCCGGGACGACATGATCTTTTTTCCTTTGCGATGTATTATTTTAAACGAGTATTGTTGTAGTCTGATAGACCATCGTGCGAGACGACCGGATGGAGACTGAAGTTTATTTAACCAAATCAAAGAATGGTGATCTGTGATCACTGTGAAGGTAGTACCTTCTATATAAGGACGGAATTTCTCAATGGCCATAGTACTGCCAGGCACTCTTTTCAGTTATTAAATAATGTCGCTCATTTTTCTTAAGAGAACAGCTGATGTAACTAATCACCCGCTCACCGTCAATAGAGTTCTGCGTCAGGACTGCGCCTAACCCAAAGTCTGAGGCGTCGGTTTGGATAACAAACGGTAGGAGAAAAATCGGGACATGACATTATTGGTGCGAGACTAAAAGTTCTTTTTAACGTATTAAAAGCCATTTCACAATGATCGTTCCAAGCAAAGGTAGCATTCTTTCGGGTAGAGCTGATAAAGGAGCAATTATTGACGAAAAGTTAGGGATAAAACGGCGGTACAGAGCTTGCCATGCCGACCAGTCGGCGAATCTCGGTTACGGAAGTAGGAGTAGGTATCCGCAAGATAGCAGATACTTTATCAGGATCAACTAGTAGGCCATGTCGGTTGACGACATATCCCAGATACTTAAGCTCTGTTAAACAAAAATGACATTTATCCCGACGTAAAGTAAGGCCGGCAGTGCGAAGTCGGTTCAAAACAACTCTAATACCCTGAGATGTTCTGTGAAGGATGGTGTAGCTATAACGATATCATCAAGATATGCAAAGCAGAATGGCTCTAACTCTGGACCTAACAAACGATCAATCAAACGCTGAAACGTTGTTGGGAATTATGAAGCCCGAAAGGCATACGAGATTGTTCCTTTGTTTCTGGATCGTAGAAATGTACCCAAGTCATCCATAGTAACAATTCGGTTTAAAGAAGTCTACATCGTTTTTCCGATCGAGCACAGATCGAACGCGATGCTTCTACCCTTGCAACGTTTTAGGCAACATTCAAACATTTGGGGATCCATTTTGCAGCAATTTTCTCATGTCCAAATTGACGTAAACCATATGATGAACGCGTTCGTATGAAATATTCAGTGCTTCAGATATCCGTTTTAGCCCAATTCGACGGTCTGACAAAATCATATCATGAACTGCATCGATATTTTCGGGGACTGACACAGAAACTGGCCTTCCCGATCGGTCATCATCTTCAATGGAAAATTTACTTCTTTTGAAGCTGCATTTCAATTTTGACGGTCGCATACGAAGGACATTGATCACCAAGAGTATTAAGCATATCTTCGTAAATCTGCTTACCTCTTAACCCTTTTAAATACAGATATTTGATAATGGTTCGATACTCCAATTTTTCGATTTTTACAATTTCGGTGGACATCTTTTTTCATTTAATTTATTGCGTGATTCTGGTTTATTTTTGTTTATACAAGGAACTGGTCTAGGCTAACTAGATATCAATACATCCTCGTATTTCATGCTAATAATAATAATACTAATAAGGAATTGAAAATATTTATAATCTATATAACCTTTTAGAAAGTTGTATTCTTAATCTTATTTGATTAGACTATTAAGCATAGCAACATAAATGATTTTATTTGCTGCGCTTTTATGAAGAAAGTCGTCATCTCGATATTAAATAAAACTAAGTTAGAGATGCAAATGGTCAACAAATTTAGATAATATATAAGCAAATCTTAAAATTCGTGTATTTTTAAACTTTACATTCTAGGGCGAGTTTATGTTTATAAAAGCATTTTAAAGTTTCAGAAAATTACTTTAACTGTCGTATGTTAAGAAATCTAGGATTAATAAGTACTTCAGCAGGTTTCTAGCTCAGTCAAGTGAGAGACTGATAGCAGTTTATTTATGTGGAAAAATAGGTTTATAAAATACCGAGCAGTATTTTGAAGATTAAATTGGGTTTTATTTACTTTCTGAACATTTCATTTATGTTTTAAAATGTTATTTAATAATTTTAAAACTTATTTCTAAGTTGTGCACTTGACCAGTATTAGGTCTCATACCAATTCACGGCGATGAAGTACTAAAATTGAAACTTTTGCATCTAAATGTTTAATTTTTTGTTCCACAAACAGTACACTTTGAACCAACAAATCAACCATCTACTGCCTCCTTGTCAGTTTCCTCCTTGGTTTCGCTAAGACATGTGTTGGAAGGCGAAGACTCAACCGTTTTCAAGAACTTACCTTAGATAAAATCCTTGTCTTATCAGGCAATCCGTGAGATCAATGGGTGGTATTAATAAAAACAGAGTACATGCTCTAGCAGGTGCTCAACAAAAGCGGAGTATATGCTAAAAACTTGAGCACATACTAAATTTTCATATTAATAAAGTTTAGAAGGGAAATAGAGCACCTGCTTACGCTTTTTAAGTACCTACTTAGACAAAATCACAACAACAGACGTCATATGCGAGTTCCGACAGGTTGAATGCACAAAGTTGAATGTTAAAAAGATAGAGCCGTGTTGTTATAGTGGATGTAAGTCTTATGAATATATTAAATAAGAACTATGGATAGTGAAGAAGATACAGTAATTAATGGGGAAACATGTGAGAAAATGGTGCAATTTGTTAGTGTTATTGAAAAATTTCCTATACTTCTGGAAAAATCAAACATACCGGATGTTAAAAAGGGAAAAAGCGAATGCAGTTTCTGAAATAAAAGGTAAACTAGCAGTTGAATTTGGAATAGAATTGAATGAAACGCAAATATGGAAGAAACTAAATAATTTAAAGACTAGAATAAAAAGGAAGACTGACAAAAAACAAACAGGAAATCGGAAGATTGAATTAAAAGACTGGGAAAGGAGATTCTTTAAATATATAGAAGGGGAAATAAATCCTTCAATTTGTAAAGTAAAAGGTAAATCTAGTATGCTTATAAAATTTGTAGCAGCTTCCTGGTAGTTTTGTATAGGGTAATCTACTTTTTAGTAGGAAGAAAATTGTCAATAATAGACTGCCCTTTACAAATACTTACGTAAGTCCTGTACAAACGTCCAAGTTTATTAATTTTAAAACAACAAGTAAGTAACTAAGAAAAAATCTTTTTAGGAGCAATCTCTGCTGGTGTACGTTCATGTGGGGATGGAGGTCGCTGAAGTCAGTCTTGAACAGAGTGGAAATTCAGCTAGAAGAACATGGGTCTTTTATAACATCCGGTACTGGATCTGTTAAGACTGTAGATTCCGACTATGCTGTGCCTGGAACTTCAAAGACCTCTTCTATGGCGAGTAGACGTGTAAATGCAGGGCCACTAAAAAACCAGAAACACAAGGAGAAATTACCAGAAACTGAAGAAACCAAAAACCTTACTACACAAGAACTTCAACGTTTAGTTCTCTTAGAACAGTTGCAAGTTTTTAGGCTTGCAAAGGAAATGCTATTACAAAAAAACAGCAAAGGATATGAAACACCTCAATCCTAATACTCCAGCAGATGCGACTGATGCAATACTGCATATTATCCCAGACAATGAGAACATCGATGAAAACTTCCCTATTTTTATGAATTTATATAACTGATGTTAAATACTCATTAATTTAATTATGTTTTTTATTTAACTGAAATATAGTAAGTACTATGCTACAGTTTATTAATGAAGAACATTCTATACGTTATAAAAAGATCATGTAATAAAGTCCAAATTCATAAACATCATCTTACTTAGTATTAACCGTGAATTATTCTTGCTATTGCGTCTCTTCTCAGTTGTCCTCTCTGGCGCACAACTGCCTCACCATAATCTACATTAATCTGTAAATCATCACCATTATTGTTGGCATCTTCAAAAATTTCAAAATCTTCATCGTTGAGGTGTTTTGCAATATTATGCAAAATAAAGCAGCTTAATATAAGAGATGGAACTTTTCTGTATTTACTCGAATTTTGGTTTGCAGTATAGGAAATCGCTGTTTAACTTGGCCAAAACATCTTTCTATTATAACACGTTCTCGAGTAAAACATCTATTATACCTAATTTGCTCAGGAGTGACAGGATCTCTGTATGGTGTCATAAGCCACGGGGTAAGTCCATAACCTGAATCTCCAAGAAGAAGTGCACTAGCTGTATTCCATCGCATGGTATTAAATATGTCAGAATTTCTCCATATACGTGAGTCATGAACGGCTCCTGGCCAAGACGCATCGACACTTGTAAACTCCTCTCGGACGTTACACGTTGCCTGCACGTTTAGACTGCAGAAACCCTTTCTGTTGACATACTCATCTCCGTGTACAGCCGGTTTAATGATAGGGATATGAGTGCAGTCTATCGCACCGATAGCGGAAGGAAAATTATACTTTTCTTGCCATTTATATTTCTCTTGTTGTAACGCTTCAGCAGTTGACGGAAACTTTATCCATATGTTTGATTTTCGTATGATAGCATCTATTACTGATGAAACTGTTAATGATACCGTTGATTGGTGCACCCAATGTCCTCACCTACGCCACTTTGAAATCCCGGGTCGCCGACATAACGAAGAAAAATTCTCATCTTCTCAGTGGTCGTTAGAGCACCACCTCTGCTTTCAAACTCATCTCCCAAGAAATGTTGAGCTAGCCATTCTACGTTATTTCTGTTAAATCTATACAAAATTCGATAGTCGATATCCCGAGAGTCTCTTCGAACCTTATAATACTTTCTTGCACGAGGAATAGGCATAAATTCGGCCATGATTTATGAAAGCGCGTTTATTACTGATGCTGAGCTTCCTACCAAGATACCTTAAAATTATTTGAGTAGTTGCTTCATTTGTGTAGCATATACTCACTTTTATTCATACCGAAACTTAAGTAGGTACTCAGTGTTAAGTAGATACTTACAAAAGTAGCAAGTGCTCAATTGCTAAGCATCACCTCTACAATTTTATTAATACCAAATGAAGAACCCGCTCCAAAATTTGAAGTAAAAAGTATGTGCTTAATTTTATTAATACCACCCAATATTTTAAATTTAGACTGCGCAGTCGTCAGCTGGTTGTTTATGGTTTCACTCAAAGCAATGGGAATTTTAACCACATGTTGTCTCAGGATCTGCCAAGTTGTGACGGTATTATTTACGAACAAACAAAAATTTGGAATTAAAAATTTATTTGTGACCCAAAATTTCCCTAAAGTATAGACAACCGTGTTTACACTTGTGCGATGGGGACGAATTTTGTGTTGTGAATTTTTCTGGGGATTTCGTTGTTTTGAGATTGTCGGCTCCAAAAATTTCTCCTTATTAGCTGGTCTAAAAGACGTACTTTCTTTTCTATTTGATGACCCGTCTGTGAAAGGTGTACATTGACCATTGTCAGAAGTTTGAACACCTAGACATGTGCTAATTATTTAGTATAAACTAAAGTAAAATCATCCCGTACAACCAGGAATAAGTTTTTATCTACTGTTTGTGTGTGAGTACACTTTTACTTTTTTTTAATGAAGTATTTGCTATCACGGTTTCTATCAATTACAAACACCTTTTTTTGTTGGTTTCTTCTTAATCTTAATTATAGTTATGCTGAAGTATGGATAATAATCCAAAAATTACTTTAACATAACGAGCTGGGTCTGATATTATAAGTGAAGGTCGCCAGCGTGGGAATTTAAAACTACATTGGAGTGTCTTTTGTTGTCAAGGACACTACACAAGATAATACTGTTATCTGGTTCATTGTCAGCAGCCCAGCAACTGTTACCAACGGAGCCCATTTTGTCTTTTCTTTCTTCGCTGGACACTCAGCACTGCCGGATTTGAATACGAGAGTTGTCACATCTGTCTATTAACTTTTGAACACCGAAATCTTCCTATGTACAACCTAAGTTAATTTCTTTATGCATGTTATTCATTATTTTTGTCGCGTTTTATGTACCAGTACTACGGCTGTGAATTTAACACCCAATCTTTGCGCTGTGTAAAGAATCTTTGTAAACTAGAAAGATATTTAAAAGTATTTGCTTAATCGTGTGCGCTTTGAAACTATTTAAATAATCGGCCAAGGTCCGATACCTCACGTAATTTGTTTTCAAGTACATTAATAACAATATTCGCCACACGAGATTGGTGAATCGCTATGACTGTCAAAATTTCATAATACACGACGACACCTAACCTATTTGGGTGCTTGTTCCTCAAATTGTTACTTGTTTCTTAACTCGCTTTCTTGAGTTATTATTACTTGTAACTGAATATTGCTATTAACTCTAAACCATACTATACTATATTTGTGTGTCTATGTATTTCTATGTGTGTTGTGATTGAAGTCTAGTCGCTATAATTATATATTTCTACCAACGTACTGTTTGTTTTTGAGTCTACGAGTTCATAGTGGCTTCAGAAGATCTCTTATACGCAATACTAGGTAGCGCCTTATAAATTCTTCGTGCAGTACAGAAATCTTTATTCTAACGATTCTGAATAAGCCCACAACCACTCCCGACTAAGAGAAGCTGCCGGCAAGGTTTTCTAACACTGCTATCTTGTTTAGTTTGTTCACAAATAAACCGTAACAAAATCTAGTTGTCTATTTTAATACCTCTCATTTTTGTTTGTTATTTTTCTCAATTCTTATTTATGTAAATTTTGAGGTAATATTTTTTTTATTCGGCACTATTTACCAATGCCCGGAAGACTAGACTGGCTGGTGGTGTTTAGGTGAAAAACATTGGTTTTAATACACTCGTAATGTTGTCACCAAGGACAAGTAGTCCCTCAAGAATTCAATTGAAAGGCAAATGCTCTATCCGCAATTGCAAAAGGTAAACAAGAGACGGCTTTAGATTTAATTTTAAGAGCGGTGGCATGAAGCTAAGGAGAACAGTACCATTCTCTAAGAAGTGTACGAATCCGATCGTTACAACCATCTGTGATTTTATTTTATATTTAGCTTCCACAATTTCTAAACTTTAAATATCGTAGAATTAAAAGCCGTCACAATATAGCTAGTGCACAACAGTTGCACATATCTGCCAAGAGATGACGTGAAGACTGGAGCTCTTGGCCTGTGAGTGAGTGAACTGCATCCAAAAAAGATGCTCACAACACTCTTCCGGGATTGGACCGTGTCGACAAGGTAAGCCGAAGTTACTTTTACTTCGCAATAACTTTTACGAACAGGTTTTGAGGACTGCTATGGCATCCCCTTTATCTTCTGTTGTCCCCAACATTTTTATGGAAACCTTTGAAACTTTGGAAACTTCCCCGTTGAAACCGAAAGTATGGTTTAGGCATTTTGATGATACATTTATCATATGGCCCATGGTCGCTCTTTCTTTAGATACGTTTCTTGACCATCTCAATGAATGATCATTGACTTCCATTCATTCACGTAATTGTCACTCGAAACCTAACGGTGAATTTGGTCCTCATTTGGTGTATCGCAAATAAACTCACACTGACCGATACTTACACGCCTCTTCACACCATGATTTTGCTAAAAAAAAAGATCTGTTCTTGAATATCTAGTCTTTCGAGCATTTTCTGTATGCCAACCGACAATCTTTGGAACTGCGTCATCTAACTAATACTCTCATTGCAAACGGTTATAGCAAACAAGTTATCTAAAAAGTCATTAAACGTCACTCCCGTCCTTCTTTAATTAATTGAATTGTTAAAGTTACGAATTCTACGGGGGTGCAATACCGACAGTTTGTATTATTATTTTCATACTCTCTATTGACAGAGACACACACACTGACAAAAACTCTTACTTACTACTCTTATACTTAAAAATTGACAAGTGGTAGGGGAATTAATGCTTCCTACTTATAAATGAGTACAGGCGCGTACAGGTTCTATACAGAAAAATACAGAGAAAAATTCTTCTTAAAAAAATTGAGCGTTTTAAAAATTTCTATTGTTAGAGATTTTGGGTGACGTATGTTGGTTCCCCAATCTCTGTTTGCCGCGCCTGTCTCTTGAAACGCTGGCCGCAGCCCTCGACTAATAATAAGATTAGGCATTACCATGTCAATACCTAAATACGTCATGTTGTATTATTAATAATAAGTATATAATTTAAGAATTTTATTATTTCTTTTAACCCCTGCTCGCATTTTACCTTAACACTATATTAAATAAACGTAATGTGTGATAAAGTTTATATGGATAAGTGAAATCAATTTTTGTTCTAAGAAAACGACTGTAATAGAAGCGTAGAATATTGCATAAAGCAAAACAATGGAGTCAATTGAGATTTCAAATAAAGTTATAAAGTAACGTTAAAGTCGTTAGACTATTCTCGATTTCCGAATCACATCTTCTAATATGAACATTTCATATTGTTTCAGAAGTTCATAAAGTTTAGACCGTATTGTTTCAATTTCCATCAAACATCATTCGCAAAACTTTTCTAAGTCGTTCGTCTAACAGCAAATATTACTTTGCAAATATCATTATATTTTTCCTCCCCAAATTTCGGTAAATCGCAAAAGTATTGGAAAGTTTCTATTGCCTTTTAACTATAATACGGATACAAACAATGTTTCGGGTTTGTATTATAGTACAAAGTTTAATTTTATTTTGATTTTGACGGGGAGAAGTGGAGGAGATATCGTCGAACTGATGATATATAGTCCCCGTTTGCTATTGGTCAACACTCGAGTTGATGGATGAGTGGCGGTCGCCCCTATACGTATTACACTCGTATCTTCTGAAGTTGTTGAAGTCTTATGTCAACAATCGTGCCCGTATTTCGGGATCTAATGTGTGCTCTTGATTTTCAAAATATTTTATGACACGAAAATATGCACAAGCATGAAACGATAAATTCAGTTTGACAAACATATTTAATCTTAATATAGATGTTTCACATTACTTATATATATTGCAACCTTATGTCATTGATTTTTCAATAATAAATCGGTGCATAAATTGAATTTATTAGCCAATCAGTGTACTTAAAATTGAAATTTTAACTAATCAAAAGGACAATTACATAACAACGGATTTAACTAGCGTTTACGCAACCGGACAGAAATCTAGTAATTAGATTTGAATTTATTTAAAGAATGTTTAAATAAGGGATTCACTTGCGTGCATTAATTGTAATAGTAAGTCAAAAAGTAAAAAATGCGCTATGCTTTTTGCGTAATGTTGAAGGGTTCAATTTGATGAATGTTGAGACATTGCCATGACTAGCTTATGAAAGAGTTGGACGATGCGTTGAAATTCTGTAGCTATTCCTAGTAATTTTTGTTGACTTGCATTTGAGCTACCATACACTGATGAGCCTCAAACAAAACGAAACACGTGTATGTAAGTGCCGTTTGTGATTCGGCAACACTCTTTTATTCGGTTGGCAGGAATTTGATATAATGCGTTAAAAATGCGGTTAGCTTTTTTCGCAATGTTGAAGAGTTCATATCTGATTAACTACATATTTCTACAAATTATTTCAATTTAAAAAAATAAGGTTTTCTGTAACCAGAGATTTTATACATGTGTCAGCAAAGTTTGGTAAATTTGAAAATTTTTATTTGTTGTAGATAAAATGGTACAAAACGACAAAATAAAAAACTCATTTGTTCCTCAACTCACCACTAACTGCGAAACCTTCTGCCACTTGAATTTCTATATTATACTATTTTATTTTAATGTTTTATGATAGTATTTGAACAAAAGTGGATGGATGTTATGCAAAATCAAAAGAAAATAAAGCAAAATGATTACACTTATGGACCTAACGGTTGTTAAAATATTAAGAATAAAATCTTCAAAGTTAATGTTTTGTCGTAATACCAGTTTCAAAGTTTATATTTGCATTTAGAAATAACACTAAAATGAGTATTTTAATTCAATAAAAGAAACTAACCGTAATTGTTTAATAATGTAATTAAAATTCTGTAGAAAAACTTGTATTGCAAACATTGATATTTATAAAAAAAAACAGATGATTAATAAAGGATTTTACTAATCTTTTATTAGATATCAAGAGAGAAAAGCGGGCAATTCTCATCAATCTTCTTTAACTAACAAAAATTCTTACTAGTTGATTTTATCTACATCACATAATTAAGTAAAAGCTTTTCTCTGATTTTCGTTAGTGTACGAAAAATAACTTGTATATTTTTGACACAATATAGATGGATCGTCAGGAATAAAATTAAATATGTTAACCATTATAATTCCCGTTTTATTCTATACAATTGTGTACCTGGAATTTGATTGTTTAATAAAATGTATACTGAAATTACAAAGTGTACAAATTTATATGTATATATTTCTTTTAAAAATCATCTTGAATTGTTTGGTACTGAATTTACCGAATAAGTGCGTTCATGAGCAACTTGTGTATAATATAATTAATTATTGATTATTTAATTAATGTAAAAGCAATAAACAATATTAATTACAAATTATAACCGAACACTTACGCATTTTACTCGGCTGCGAATCTACAGTCATAGTTTACAAAGTTCAGTCTATTTTCAGGTATTCAAATGTGTACACACATTGCCATAATCAAAATTAGAGTGTTTCATATGAGAAAATTGTATTGAATTTGTTTGAAAGGTCTGGGTGAATTGAAACAAAGTTAGAAAATGTGAATGAAAGCATAAAAGTTAGAATTAATACGGAAGAAGAATAAGTTGAAACGAAAAAGAAATTGTAACAAAATAGATGAAATTAAAGAAATGAAAACAGAAAGTAATCATGGAATAGTTTTTCATTTGAAAATTAAGTTATAATGAATAGTCAAGTATAATTCGTAAAATAAATTTTTCGATTTTGCCACTTTTTATAATCAAATACATAAGTGATTCACTTTTATAGCAAGTTACTAAAGTAAACCACATGATATTGCGAGACATATCAACGCTCGCTTCGCACCTTCGGTCCAAAAAAATCGTACATTTCGCGCATTATATAAAAGTGTAACATAAAATGACAATATAAATATAAAAGATGAATTGTAATCATATCAATATGTAATTTGGGTTTGGAAATGTTTATAAGTATCAATTCATACTTATTTGATGCGAAGCATATTCCACACGTTCATAGTCGTGTATATTGGGAAACTGTCTTTTTCAGTAAAAGTACAAAAAAGGTTAACGAACTTTATTATTACATTATAATAAAGAAATAGCAAAATAATAAAACAAAACGTCTAGTTTTTAGTTTATATTTTAAAACTGACAACAGTTGTTCAAATAAATTTAACTTACATTGAGCAAACGTTTTAATTTATTCAAAGCAACTTTGAATTTTGTTATTTAAGTAGCGTTCGTACATTTATTTTGTAATTGGTTAGTTATTTGATATTCAGTTAGTTTATAGACTATTTCATTTGAAGATTCGGGTATAATTTTATAATTTCAATCACAAATATAACATTTTGTCAATTTTATAGTTAATGAAAAATGTTACATTTTATTGTCAGTTGCAGGCTTTACAGGTGGCTATTTCATGAGATTAATGACATATCATAAAAACTGTAAGAGACAGAATGCCGGCAAAATTCATTTTCGTAGCTTCTTTGATAATTAAACATTGCCAAACAAAATTAATAATAAATACACTTATGTTACTGTGTAGATTAGATCTATTGAATTACTTCATAATTGAAATAGCAATTACAAAGTTTTTTTTTTCTACCGGATTGAAATTCTATGTTAAATCTTACCTTTGTGTCTCCTGAGCTTTTGTAAATTGTCTTGCTGTATTTATATATCGTTTGCCGCACTTTAAAAAGTTAGAAACTATTTTAACTTTAAATTATATTTAAATTCCATTCCCAATTATCTTAAATAGTAATGTCTCCGCTTTAGATACGAGTATATTTTATATATTAGTTGCCTTTCTCTAAAATCATGAAACTTTTCTACCTAAGCTAATAAAAAGTTTTGGTTCATGTTAATTAATAAATCTTTATTTATCTTTTACTTAAAAAAAGTAAGTAAAGACCTTCCGAGAGGTCATCAAAAAATGTTTTCAGCTCGAAATTTTTATGTATATTTTCATCTTTTTTAAGAATAAATAAGCTTACATTTAGAGTACATCATTTACAAATATGTCACTATTAAGTACTAAATTAAAGTCAAACCAAGTTAATGAAGAAATCAAATCTCTCTGGATTGTTGACGTCATATATATTATGAGTTTTGTAAAATATTTGATAGATCACCTTAACTTTTTGGATTATTCTCACCTTATCTCGCTTCTTACTGACTGAGGCTTACTGAGAAAGACATTCTAGCATGTTTTGTAAATTAGAGAACAAGCAAACCGCTGAACTAAATCAAATTCCTCCATACCTTCTCAAGGATTGTGCTAATATATTTGCCAAACCATTAACTATAATAATTAACTTGGCTCTGGAAACCAACCAATTTCCTAAGGTGCGGCAAATCGCAGTAATTTGTTCTAGGCTTAAAGTTGGCGATGTTAGTATGTTACGGTTTATTGTAAACAAACAAAAAAAATAAATATATAGCAGTTGCTAGAAGGCCTGCGGCAGCTCTTCCTAGTCGGAAGTGGTCGTGGGTTGATTGAAAATCGTTCGAAATGAAGGCCTCTACACTGCCATATTTATAAGGATTACGTATAAGAAATATTTAGAGCCACTAAGAACTCGTAGAAAGAGAAAGAAACCGTACGTGAATAGAAATATGTATATTGTTATAGCAACAATTAACACACAGAGAAACACATAGACAAAACAATAGATAATATCATTTAAAATGAATAGCACAATATAGTTATCAAATAATAATGATTCACGAGAGCAAGTTAAAACACGAATACAAATTTGAGGCACAAACGTCCCCTAATAGATTTGACAGTCGTAGCACCGAGTATCGCTGCAAGTGATTTACGTGACAACTATTGTTCAAAAGGTATTTAACAACGATTACGGCAAGTACCGGGTCTTGGCCGATTATTTAAATAGGTTCAAAGCACACAAAATTAATCAGGTACTTAAGATCTTTCTAGTTTACAAACGTATTTTTACCTACAGCGCCAAAAAACGGTACGTTGCTAAACTCACGACCACGGTACAAAATTTATAATAACATGCAAAAAAAATTAACTTAGCTCGTGTGACTAGGAAGTCTTCGGTGTTCGACAGTTACTTCGCAGATGTGACAGTTCCCGTATCTAAATCTAATATTTGATCATCCAACGAAGAAAAAGGAAAAGCCAAAATGGACTCCGTTTATAACAGTTGCTGGGCTGCTTACCAAGGACTAGATAAACGGTTTATCTTGAGTGGTGACATTGACCTGACAAAGGCTTTAAGATAGGTTGAAATTTCAACGGTTGTGTGATATCAGATCCACTTTGATAGTTTATAATTTTTGGATTATTATCCTTGCCAGCATAACCATAATTAAATATCCATTGATTAATTAAAACGGAGTACGTCAAAAGAAAGACCAAAAGAAGAATTAAAATGCCTGCAATGAATAGAACCCGTAAGAGCAAATATTTTATTAAAACAAAGGAAAGTAAAAAAAGGTACTTACACCGGAACCGTAATCGAAGACTTATTCCCTAATTAGAATGGGATGATTTTACTTCAATCGATATTATAAAGCACTTGTCTAATTGTTCAATTTTTAGACAGCATTTTCCATGTACACCTTTTCGCGGCAAATGCATACAAATCATCGGAAGTGGCAATTCCAAACAACTAAAATCCCCAGAAGACTGTTTAATATAAAAATGCATATTCAAACGCGTGAGTGTAAACACGTTTGCCTATACTGTAGGGAGAAATTGATCCATAAATCAATTATTTGCAAAATAATCCCGTCACAACCCCTCTTATAGAACTATTACACAACATTGCTTGGAACAACTATCAAATTAAAACATTTGTCAACCACCACGTAAAATACAATCAATAATCCTTTTAGTAATAACAAAAGCGCTAATTGCCAAAAAAATTGAATTTCATACATAAGAAAACACACAGGAGCATACTTTATAATAGCAGTGCAGGATATGCAGCAAACCACAGATATTTTTTTCGGTTATTCTATCCAATACATTATGCGATTTTCGTTGCTACGTCAGTTTTAATAAACAAAAAATTTTTGACGTTTTATTATCATTTTAATAGCAAGGGTTGTTTAATTTGTCTTAAGTAAAAGTTTTGGTACTAAAAATTCTGTGATGAAAGAAAATATTAATTGTTGATTGATACATCCACAGAATAGGTTGCCAACATTCTTCAAGTCTGAGGATTTAACGTGAAAAGGAAGAATGGTCAAGATTACAAGGGGTCATGTGTAAAAACAATAAGGATCTCTACGGCAAAAAGACCATAAGTAAAGTATTTAAATGAATACCGGCGCAGAATTGATCCATTTTCAGATATTATTTTTAAATCTGTAAGAAAAGCGAAAGATGCGAAAGTCTACAACAAATGCCGCTAAGCAAAAAGTTAGTTCGCAATCTCTTTCTTCAACAAATATTCAATTGATGGAAAATGCATGGGACAAAGCAAATCCTGAAGGTCTGCAAAAAAAAATGTTTTTACATATGTGCCTTTGAGTTAGCATGGGGGTAATGAAGCTGTTTTTTTTTCCAAAAAGCTCAAGGAGGTTCATCAGCACTCACAACAAGAAAGTGGTTCGTAAAATTATAGGTCTTTGTCCTATCCGATTATTAAAACTTCTCATAGAAAAACGCGATTCTATTACTAGTTTACTCATGAAATAGTCATCTGAATATCATTCGTGATAAAATCTATGTCAATAAGATTTTTTAATTAATTTACTCAAGTTTGTTGCCAATTTATCTCGTGACATTGATCCAAAACCACTCGCCTTTTAACAAGTGTCACTTGATAGATTGCTACGGAACAAACTTCCGTAACAATTTAAAAATTTTGTCGACAAAGTTTTACCATTTATGATATTATGCATAAATATTTTTTAAGTTAACTCAACTTATTTACTTCAACGACTGTGATATTTAAATTTATACAGAGTGTTTCATTGGGAAACGGGCATACGTTAACTGCAAGTAGGGGGCATCAAGGTGATTCTAAAATACCCCCATATGATTGATCTAGCGCTCTTTATACCGAAATGCAGAGTGTATTGTATTTGGTCCATTTCTTTAATGGCTTATAACTTATGATCCGCTCTGTATATTTTTTTAATATTTGGGTTACAAATTCTTCATAACATGTCCAATCCATAAAAATATTCATAAAAAAGAAAATCTAGGTCTGGCTTTACAAAATATTTGCAAATTTGTTAACCCTCAAAACAACACCTTGTATTATCGAATTTAAAGTAGTTCACTACTTTTATTTAATATTGAAATCGTTTATTAAAATTTTGAGAAGTCGAAGTAAAATTCATGGGATTTACATTTTATTTCATTTTAATAACAATTATTTGATCCTCAACACCCAATATTGTGAGAAAAGCGTTAATTAATGTATTTTAGTTTAATACGAATGATATATTGCAGGGCCGTATTAGGGATTAAAAGTAGCAAACATGTAAAAAAATGTGAAACACCCTGTATAAAAAATCACGTAAGCTATTAACATAACGATAAAATGAAATTTAACAATTAACCTACTTATAAAAAAACAGAAACTAAGAATAATAATAATAATAATAAATGATACGGGTATGTTTCACACGACACCGGAAACACTATCTCAAGGCATGCAAGGAGCGGTTTCACCTTCCTACAAAGAATGGAGGTAGGGGTATAACGGACATTAGACTACGCCACAAGAATCAAATAGAACTGTTGAGGAGATTCTTCCACAAGAAGATGGAAACCTGTTCTATTTACAAGGTTGTCGTAGATCTAGAGCAACGGTACACTCCACTGAGGCTACATGACATAAAATATGACTGCGGCCAAAATTACTCTGTTACAGTGTTAGAAACTCAGTGGAAACAGAAAGAACTACCCACACACCCTAGAAGACAAAAATATCGATAAATTTGCTTTCCACAACTGGCTGCTGAAGGGTAACATCTTTCCAAAAACAGAGGAATTCATGTGTGCTATTCAAGATCCTACGTCAAATACATAATCAAAGACCCTAAAATAACTTCAGCATAATGCCGTGTATGTGGAGAGGGTAACAAGAATGTCGAGCACATCATAAGCGGCTGTAAGGTTCTAACACTATGTGAATACACAAACAGGCACAATAACGTTGCAAAAATAATTCATATGGACATAAGCTATAAACTCGGTCTCTCGAATAACAGAACACCATATTACCGATATATTCCAGAAAGCGTGCTAGAGAATACTGAACACCTAGTCTACTGGGACAGACAATTAATCACCAGCGAAGCAGTACAGCATAATAGACCCATTATTGTTGTATACAACAAACAGGAGAGTCGGATCATTCTGATAGACATAGCAATACCAGCTCCAACCAATGTACAGAAAAAACATAAAGAAAAACTTGATAAATACCTACCACTCGCTGATCACCTCATGAAAGCGAAGAATATAAGTATTGTTCCAATAGTGATCAGAGCTACAGGAGAGATGCCCAGAGACCTGAAGAAACACTTTGCATCTCTAAACATACACTTTGGCATTCATGTAGAGATGCAAAAAACGGTGGTCCTCTCGACTTGCAACATAGTCAGAAAAGTATTAAACCTCCCTCCTACCACTCAATAGTAAGATCACATATGCCTTGCGACTTAACTTGCCGGCATATGTGGGGATTACCGCTAAAGTGTGATGAAAAAATAATAATAATAGTAATGTTTTTTGCTCAACAGAAAGAAAGCTTTCCAATAGTAACTTTAACGTTCTGCTAATTTGCAGAATACAATACATAAAGTGATAAAAAAAGGTAAAAATATATTTAAAAAACAACAAAATAAACAATTATTTAACCTAAATTATGCGCTTACCAATAATTTCAATCCGTAAACCCAAATTTACAATTTCTTATTTGCTAATATAAACAAGTAGGTATGTATGTCCAAAGTTGACAAATCGGTGTCCATTAATAATATGGCTGAAATGAAAGTCTTAATGATGATCAATCAATAACGGTGTTAATGATTAAATGCAACATTTCTGGAAGAGAAATTTGATATAGCTCACAGTGTTGTGAAATATCATTAAAGTGTTGCGACATTATGAATGTGGAGTATTGCGTCACAAATTAGTTCTGGGAGCCCTATAAGTGAAGGTGTGTTAGTATTTCTACATAGTCGAGCCGAGACATTAAACTGCAGAAGACTGAACAAATGGTAACAATTTATTAGATTGTGAACCGAACCAAATAGAATTTGATGCTGTTCATTGCTCGAGGGTATTTTAATGACTGTACGTCGAATCTTTACAAAAGGGTTAAATTTTGAAATCCTTTTTAGGATATACTCCATCCAATCGAAAGAAGACGTACTTTAGAAACCTGCGCTATACTTTCTCTAACAGTTTTATTTGTGTATCATAATACGGGTAAACCAAATTGTGCTGCAATACTCTAGTTTTTGGTCTTACTAAAGCATAATAAAGTCAAAACGGTATTTTATGGTTTCGAAACGACTTGGAATTTCTAATTACAAAACCTAGGGTTTTTGAGACAGAGGCAGACTGAATGTGTTCATAAAACAGCAGTTTTGAATCAAATATGACTCTTAGATTCTTCGCAATGGAAACGCAAGTGATAGTGCAATATTATTTATTGTATTGATAATTAATAATATTTTTTTTGCTCAATGACATCGCCTTGCACTTAGAGATGTATAAGATCGAATGAATTGAGTTTACACCAATTATAAAGATAATTAAGTTGTCGTTGTAAACTGGAACATTCCTCAAGACTTTCAAATGATATAACACATGACCCATCTTGCTATTTAAAAAAATTCAAGATGGCGGCCGTGTCAAAAAATTATCGAGCAAAGAAATTTTTTGATTGTGTCAAATTATGTGAAATAGCTTCAGATTTGATCCCTAAAATTTCCAGAATGATGCCTTCAACCGTTTTGGCTACAGAGCCTTGGTTCATACATAAAAGCTACCCTGTATAAACTTAAATATTTACTAAATATACACCTAAAACTCTAACTCACATACAAATCTACACCATTCTTTTTGTTAAGTGCTACGGTTTTTGCTTGTTGTTCCTTTTTGCCTTTTATCTCTATTATCTTTTGTATTTATCCCATCCATGTTTCTTTTACGGTATATCTCTCTTTCTCTTCCCTTCTTTATTTGCTTCCCAAATCTACTTCATTGTTCGTTCTTCTTTTAACCTTTGAATATGTCCCCACCAACTCAACGGTCTTCTTTCAATAAATTCTGTCAGCGGTGTAATTCTTAATTCCTTTCTGTGTTGGTGTTTTTTTCGATCTCTTAATGTAACTCCTATAACTTTTCTGGAAATTTCATTTTCATTTACACCTAATTTTCTTTTTAATATGTTGTTTAGTATCCATGATTCTGGTCCATAAGTCAATTTGGTCTTATTCCTTTATACTTATTTTTTGGACACCTTTTTCTCTTTTTGTTTAAGGAGTAGCACAGTGTATTTGCTTTCTCGATCCTTTCTGCAATTTCTGTTCATGGTTGGTTTGTTCATTGAGTGTAGCTCCCAAATAATTAAAGTTTTTAGTTTAGTCAATTGTCCGATTATTTAGCTTTACCTATATTTACATTATGTCGTTCTTTGCTTGCTACTAATATTTTAGTTTTTTTTGTATTTATTTTCATACCATACTCTCAGTTGTCCAAGTTCAGATTACTTTGTAGATCTTCTAACTTCACTGAAATAAGTACTATATTGGCTGCAAATACATCTAAAATAAATACTGGTTAGAGTTTTCTATGTCCGATGTACGTTTTTCACTTCACTCTGAACTTTTCGGATTACATCATCCATAAAATCACAAATAGAACCGGACTTAGTCCTCCACCCTGCCTTAACCCATCCCTTGTTATAAATTCCTCGAATCTGTCGTTGTTGCTAACCACATAGTATCTTGTGTTCTTATAGATACTGTTAATCGCTCTACTCAGTTTCGGTTTATTCCCTTGTTGCGGAGGTTTTTCATACATTTTACTTACTACTTTGTCAAAGGCTTTTTCAAGATCTACGAAGGCTAAGTATGTATTTTTATTTTGTTGCTGCCTTTTTACTATACACTGCTTTATCACAAAGATGTGATCTTGGATACTCCTTCCTTTACGAAATCCACTTTGTACTTCTGATAATAAGGGTTCGCACACTTAGTAGTCTTGCTTCCGGTATTCGCTCGATAGTTTATTTTTTTTTTTTTTTTTGTAATATTTTGAGTGGGATGCTCAAAAGTGTTATACCTTTGGTAGTTCCCGCATTCTTTTTGTTACTCCTTTTTGTATATAGGTATTATTTGTCCTACTTCCCAATCTTGTGGTAGTTTTTTCTCCTTCCATACTTTATTATATATATCCAGCAATGCTTGGTTTTCCTTCTTCTCAAACGTTTTGATCATCTCTACATTTCTTTAGTGCAAATTCTAATTCTTCTCTGTTTATAATGCCTCTTTATTTCCTTCCTTTTCTTGTATTGGTTTTGTATTGTATGTATTTTAATTTATCTTTTTACTATTTTCCGTCTCAGCTCTTCAAAATATTCCTTCCATCTCTGCATCGTTTCTTTACTATTTGATGTTTAATTTTCTTGCTTGGTTTTTATGCTTCTGTTTCTTGTTGTTTTTTCTTTTCTTAAAGATTTTAAAACTATGTAAAATAGTTTTGGTTTTGCTTGGTATCATTTCCAATTTTTCCCAAATTCTTGCCACGCTTTTGTTTTGCTTGCTGTATCATGTACTTTGTCCTCTTTCTTTGTTCTTTATATTTGTTGTAGTTATTTTCGGTCTTATTTGTTAAATACTTTTCCAAAATTTCTTTTTAAAATTATTTGTTTCTTTAATTCTTCATTCCACCATCTTGTTCTTTTCTGATGTTTATTTACTTTAACGTTAACTCGCACGTGCCTCTTTGAGGATAATCAATTTCCAGATTTCCCATAGTTGCTCTGCTGTCATATGTCTTACGTTTGCACTTTTTTTAATTATCTTCTTTCTTACTATTTCTTTATACATATCCACGGTCTCTTGTTCTTAAAGTTTAGGCTTTATTGTCTTCTGTTTCTTTACTTGTGTCTCTTTTGCTCATTTACGTCTACTATGTTTATCTACTTGATTTTTGCTATTACCAGGTAAATGGTCAGTAAACATCTCCGCCCTCTCATAACTCTTACATCTCTTTTGATCATATATTTATTATGTTTTCTACCAATAGGTACATAATCTATAATGGACCTATCTTCTTCTTTTGGAGTTTGCCTCAATAAATTTGTGTATGTTTTTTTGTTTGGAAGAATGTGTTACTAACTATTAAATTGTGTACTGCAACAGTAATCTATTAATTTGTCTCCGTTATTGTTCTTCTTGTTTTCTAAATTTCCCCTATAACGTGTCCTGTTCCCTCTTGTTTGGATCCCTACTCTACCATTAAAGTCACCCGCTACTATTAGTATACCTTTACTATCTTCCGTAACTTTTTGTGGTCAGATCATCCAGAATTTATCTTTTGCTTCCTTGTTATCGTCGTAATTTAGACCATAAACACCTATCACAGTTGTTATGTTTTCATTTGTTCATGCCAGCTCAATTCAATAATTATTCTTCCCTTCTCATCTTGTAATTTGGTATATATAAATTTAGCATTTATAATTTATCCAAATTCCGTATTGCAGATATCTTGCCTTTTTTTCAACACCGTCTATATATTTATAAATGACCTCCGTCAGGTATTTCTTCTTTCATTCTTGGAATTACCCCCTTCACGTAGTTACCCCATCTATAATCTTCTCCGTCACATTATTATTTTTGTGAATTCAGCTTTTACTTATTCTTTTTCCTTTTTGCTTGTTCTTGTTTGGCAATACTTCTAATTTCTCTTTGGACAGTAGATAATTATGGTAAACTAAATTCAGAGATTTCGTTTTATAAAAAGTAAAAAAAAAATTAAGTTTTAGGATTGAACCTTTGAGGTAATCCTGGAGATAGCAATAACATGTGATAATGTAAAGTCATTGGAATGCTATTAGTTTGTTAAGTATGATAAGAAAAAATTTCCGAGCATAATTTGAGAAATTCAAAATTTTTAGCTTGTTGATCGATTATTTAATGACCAATTGTGTTTAAACGTAATTTTTGTTCGAAGTTCACGCACAGCTTTGTTAGTAGCATCGAGGAAATCTTGAGTGAAAGTTATTTTTTGGTGTTGTTTACAATCTTAGAGCAAGCCATTAATGTAGATATTTAACCTTTGTAGTTTGAGTACTTCACCATTGGATATTCGGTCTGCAAGTTCTGGGCGAAGTTTCTGTAGATAATCACGTTGAGCTGGAGTTTGGTCATGCAGTACAGTTTAAATTTATTTTTTAAGATCTTAACTGCATCGAATGGAGAATCTAATAACACATTGGGTGGTCTCGGTTTTATTGTTGGCTGAAGGCTCGACGCTGGCGTTTTGCTACCTCACAGATAATTTCCTCTTTGAAGGTGATAGTTGATAGTTTTAGAATTTATCAAATCTTTCAAGATTACGAAGATTACGAAACTAAACTAGTAAACGGGTAATTCCACATGAAAACAGCATGGCATGCAATGAGCCGATTTTATAGAGAAAAACTGATATCATTTACGGATTCTACACCCAAAAATTAGTCTAAATCCAAGTTTACAGAATTTTTTGTCTGTTCTATTGCCTTGTTTTTTATTGATTTTTAGTCATTCTTGACCAACGTTTTGACTATTTTGTTCTAAAAGCAATGTTTTTAATAAACAAATAAGTGTCGCACATGATTCTTATTGAGAATTGAACGTAGAATCTGAAAACGGTATCAAAAACTAGAAAAATTCCAATTGGAACATGATAAACGTTTATTTTTGGTTTTTGTAACTTTTTTTCAAATTTTTCTTTCAATAAATGCATATTTTTATTTTTGACTTTTATACGCTAAATCTATTATCAGATAGTCAAACTTTAAGGTAATCAACAATTTTTGTTGGGGAATCCAAGTTTAACAGGTGAAAATTCATTTTGTTAACATTCCGTTTATTTAATCAATACTTGTATAATTTAGTTTTTCAGAACAATTGTTCTTTTAAAAAAATAAGTGTTGCACATGATTCTTATAGGAAATTTTCCGTAGAATTCAAAAGTGTTGTCTTAACTCAAAAAATTACATCTATTACATTAAAAACTAATTTTTTAATTGAAAAAACGTCTAAATAGTCGTCTCTCTGTTTTTTATACCGCTTTTTGTATTTCCTATTTTGAATAAAGCGCCATTTAGTACAGGACACCTGCAGTAACTTATAGATGTCGCGCCCTCGAAGTTAAACAGCTGACTATACTCATCTTACCAGCGTGTTTGCGTAGCGCGAATAAACATAACCTTTCGTTTTCTTTACTGCCTATTTTAATCGAATGAGATGGAACGATTAAGTTTAAACGAATAATTACATAGTGTTCCAGTTGATCATGGATAGTTCAGGTTAGTATTGATGTGATTCGCATTTTCTTAATTGCCATAACCTATTAAGAAACTTAATAATTTGAAATTATGATTTATTTTTAATGTTTGTAATTATTTGATTTTAGGTAATGAGTCAAGGTGTATCGTTGGAAACTATTTAAACATTTAATGTACAAAAAAAGATTATGTCACTTTCGAAAGCTTATCTGATGAAAATAAGGAATTGGTGCAGTGGCGAACAAGTACCGTATTTGGTGTTATAATAATAATGAATGATAATTTAATTATTAAGAAACCGTGCATTAATTTATTTTTCAGATTTGGATACCTTTCTGCTAAATTTAAAACTGTGCCAAACTCATTACGATACATACATCGAGTGGTATGCCAACAATCAAAAAGTATGCTTTGATCCAAATTCTCGACATAAGACTCGTATTTCGAAAGGTCTACGGGAAGTGACAATTGACGTTGCTAAAGAACTGAAAACTAAGTTGAAAATAAATGTGGCTCCTCGGATGAAGCATTGCGATTCGAGTTGTAAGTCACTGCAACGAAATCTGAATGAAGTTGATCAAAAAAACAGGAATGCAGAAAGTGTTTCAGATTTTAGTGATCCTGACCGCCAAAATTGGTCACAACCAATCTCCAATTCAAACACTGATTCTCAGGTGTGCAAGGAACAGATTGCAGATATATTTGATCACTTGAATTTGGATTGTATCAAATTTGATGTACACAAAATGAATCAAAAGCGCCGTATTTAAAACGAAAACATTAGGAAGTCAAAGACGTGATGTGTAAAAAACTAAAAACTGCGTATCACCTGACTGAAGACATTGAGTGTTCTTTATCAGATATCAAGGAGAAGGCTTTGTGTTTTGATCCTTTGATGGAAGGGATCAAACTTGCTACCTAATCTTGTAACTACGCTACAAAACTTCAGCTGTTGACACTACCAAATTTGAAACAAAAGAAAGTAGAAGAAGATTTGGAGATAACGCGGTATACTGCTGCTGCTGCCTACAAATTGAGAGAGAAGAAAAAGGAGTGTATTCCGTTCCAGATAAGAAAGGTGGAGATAGACAACTTTCCAATGAAGTAAAGCAGAAAGTGATGTCTTTTTATTGCGACGAAACAAGCGGAAATTCCAAAATTTTGCCTGAGAAAAAAGACTGCGTCAGCGTGAGAAAAAGTTAGTTTACAAACAAAAACAGTTGCAACTTTTCAATTTGCGAGAACTGTATGCAACATTCAAAATAGCACATTCAAACGTCGAAATTGGATTTTCTACATTCTATGCTCTTCGACTAAAATTGAATGTAATAGATGTACTTCTTTGAGTTTTAGACAACACTTTTAAATTCTACGGAAAATTTCCTATAAGAATCATGTGCAACACTTATTTTTTTATAAAGAGAATTTTTCTGAAAAACTAAATTATACGAGTATTAATTGAATAAACGAAATGTTAGAAAAAGGAATTTTTACCTGTTAAACTTGGATTCCCCAACAAAAATTGTTCACTATCTTAAAGTTTGACTATCTGATAATAGATTCAGCGTTTAAAAGTCAAAAATAAAAATATGCATTTATTGAAAAAATTTAAAAAAAGTAACAAAAACCAAAAATAAGCGTTTATCACGTTCCAATCGGAATTTTTTAAGTTTTTGATACGATTTTCAGATTCTGCGTTCAATTCTCGATAAGAATAATTTGCGACACTTATTTGTTTATTAAAAACATTGCTTTTAGAACAAAATAGTCAAAACGTTGGTCAAGAATGACTGAAAATCAATAAAAAACAATTTTTGTTGTACATGGCCATAGAACGGACAAAAAATTTTGTGAACTTAGATTTAAACTAATTTTTAGGCGTAGAATCCGAAAATAATATCAGTTTTTCTCTAAAAAATCGGCTCATTGCATGCCATGTTGTTTTCTTGTGGAATTACCCAAACACTACAACAAATGTTCAAAATGACCTCCATTTTGTTCAATGCATTTCTACGCTCTTTTTATAATATGCCTGACAGACTTCTAATAACTTCTGTGTTATTTCGAAGTTCCCTACATGCTTCTTCAAGTCTTTCATAGAATTGTTCTCTGTTGTTCATCTTTAGGCACTGCATAAAGTTTAGATTTGAGATATCCCCAAACGTAATCGACAGGGTTAAAATCAGGTGTCTTTGGAAGTCATTCATGTGGACCTCCTCTACCTATCCATTTATCTGGAAAGTTGGTATTTAAAAAATTTCTAACAATTCGACTATAATGTGGTAAAGCACCGTCACGCTGTAAAAACTTTCCACTCGTTGTTGTAGTGTTTAGTAATTTAGTTTCTTCTTAATTTCTGTTTTTTTTATAAATAGGTTAATTGTAAATTTCATTTTATCAGGTTACGTTATGCAATGAAGGAATTTGATTTGATTTGGAACAGAGATACAAAAGTTAAAAATGTTTTATAATGCACGTGTATTGGAAAGTATATGACTAAGAATAACAAAATTTTGTCGATATATTCGTACAGCTTATCAGTGAACGTACCTGACCTTTGATGATTCAACAAACAATAGGTAGAACACCTGCAAATTTTTAACAAATCAAATTGCCACTTGTTCAATTATTTTAGTGTATCGAAAATTTTTGAAGTGTTAGTGTCGTGTTGCAAAAGCTTAAGCAAACCTGAAAGAAAATCAGGAATGCTGTCGAAGGTAGGACGATAATTCTTTTAGTTTTATGAAAATTTAGTGGTTTCGTTTTAAATTTGTAATGCATGCGAACTTTTCTCCGATATATGAAAAGTATCGTTATTCTACAAATTCTTAAAAATTTATTTGTTATAACATTACATTGTGAATACGAATACCAACAATAATTTTACTTTTGGTTACCAGTTTCAATTGAAGTAAACCGCATAGTTTTTCCATACAGTAAAATGGTTACTAAAAATTTTAATGATTATTAATTTATACAAACAATTAAATATTTCTTATGTAACATAATAATTTGTTAAATACTTCTTTCACAGAATATAATATACCTAATGAAACTTTCAACAAAATTTTAAATGAAAGACTTGAAGAAGAAAAATTTTATTTTACTCCCGATTTTCTTATTGTGGAGGATATTAATAATCACCCTTTAATTGATTCCTATAATTAGGGATTTTTCTTCCTTTGTGTAAAGTTTGCGTTATTAGAGATTATTTTTCTGCAAAACCAATTACAGAAAACGAACACAAAATAACGAAAACGACATGTAACTTAATTAAGATTTAGTTTCTTTTAGTTTATCTTTGCAATTAACAATGAATTTATATCGTTAAATTCGTCTTAGTAATTAAAATTAAACAAAAGGTAAGGAATATTTTCTACATTATTAAGTTCTCTGTTGTTATTCGTTGACTGACAGGTCTTTATTGCACGGATTCTTGTAAAGAAAACGTTCGCTTATTTACAACTTGCGAACGGTGTTGTAAGGTGTAAAAGTTATCATGAGTCTTGTAATGGAAAGATTTTATCTACACCAACTATCTTGTAAAATAGTGACCATGAAACTCTGAGACAATTTTTAGTACTTAATAAATCTTGTTTAAAGATCCTGGGTGTAAACTTTCGAAATCACCCTCTGCCATAATTCAAGATTTCGCCCTACAACGCGTCTAACGTTTATCGCAATAAAATATCATTTATTCGGGGCAAAATCTCCGAACAATATAATATAGATCTCGATATTAGTGAATACAGATACGGCTTGCATTAAATACGTTTAGATTTGCTGTATATATTGGAGAATTCTCTTTGATAAATATAAAAATTGACATTTATATTCAATAGCAGAAAGGGAAATTTTGCATTTACGATAGCAACTTTTTACGATAAGAATATTTATTTTTAAACTCACTGAGATGTATTTGTATACAGAAACGTACAAGATAGGATCCAAGTTCATAGAATTCATGAAATGCCATCTGCATATTGATAGCTTTCTCTCAGAGTGTTGTGTTGTTAAAGAAAATCAGTAAAACCGTATGTAATGGCATATATAAAATTGAGCAACGTTTACGCCATTTATAAACATGGCTGTCATCTGCAGTTTAACAAAAATTAATTGAATTACATTAAGAATTCTTATACTTTTCCAAATTTTTTGAATATATTACATTTATTGAGATTTGAAGTCATGTCTAAAATATATAATGCGGGCCGAGTCGTGTTTTTGTCGCTAACTGTCAAAAACATGCCTTGTAAAACGCACAGCAGAATGTGACAAAAAGCCTTGCAAAGAGAATAAAACATGTTCAGAGATGTAACAGAAAGAGGGTCGTTCCTTTCGCAAGTGACGTCATGAAATGTTTCTGAAAGGTTATGCTTTAAACTTAATTTCAATATTAAACAGGTTGAAAAAAAAACAAAAATTGTAACTCGTAGCTGTATCTATAAATTTCTTGTATATTATAATACAATTTACGATTCCAACTAAACAACATCAAAAGCCGAAATTATTCAAACAGAACAAAGAAAATATTTCTATAAATGACGTATATTAAGAGGGTCCCTCCACACAAACAAACAAATTCTGACAGGCAAGTTGAACTTTTTTGTACAATAACAGTAAAAACTTTCTTTAAAAACACTTTTATTCGTTCTTTTGTGTTTTGTAATAAAAAAGAAGACGTCATTATGCATATAGCTTATGCGCTTAGTGCACGTAATGTATTACTCGCTATGTATAATTCATGTACTATTATAACTCAGCTAGTCCTCAAGAGATCAAATTAGTAAGTTACCCTCCTTTCCTGTCCATTCCCGTGATGTATTTGGTACGGTCACCCTGAGGTCGACATTATTCCCAATTAGGTTGGCAAGGTGGCGCCCCAGTACTTCGCATCTTAACCACATAATTCGGTTTTCAAAGTAAACTGATTTCGTTCACCATTCTTAAAAAGTTTCGCGAAAACAGTCACTTAACAAAATATGAGAATTTTTAAATAACGTACAATTTAGATAATTTGATTTCAAAACTTCTTTAAGAAAAGTTTGATAAAATATACAATTTAATTCAATATAACTTTATATCGGTTTGACGGCTATAAGAAGTAAATATAACTTGTGCTGGCACATGCGTTCTTACTTACTTCCTTCCCTATTCTTATTAAATTTCCTACTTTAAAATGAGTTTATGCGCGCCAATAAAATATTTTTATTGCTCTAATTTTCTCTTACAGTTGTTTTTAGATAGTTCTGAAAATTTTAGTAATTTGGAACATAATATATAATTGAATTCCTTTTTACGACTGTCGTTATCTTAGAGCTTGATCCTAAGTTTATCTTTTTACAAAATTTCTTTAATGGAGCTTCATTAAAAATTGATATTTAAACCCCAATTACGAAATAAAGTAATTGTGAAAAATTTTGGTAAAGTTGCTTTATGTCAACGACCATACGTTAGGTTATGAGACAGTAAGAACAAACTGTTAAATCTCTTTTTTATGTGTAATTGGGTTTTCCAATATTTTTTATTTGAATAATTTTTGTTTAGACACACTATAAATTATTTATTAAATGGTAACATTCCCTGGGTAAGTCTGGCTTTATTTTGTCAAAAAAATCGAGTATTCTACATTAATTGTTTAATTTGTAACGCACTTCAGAAAAAGGGGCTGACGTAGTTACCCATTAGTTTTCTCTAGACACCTACTTTTAATTTTTAGTTTTGATTAATTTGGTTCATATAGAATTACATATGTGTAGTTAATTGACACTAATTATACATTTACTAATTTGTAAGAAGGCAAACGTATATTCATATTTATTGATCATTTGTATTCTCCAAAGTCTAGGACACAGTTTTTAATGCACTTTTCCGTCCTCTTTTGACGTATCTGGTATTTTCTTTGTTGTTACACTTAAGCAGGAAAAAGTTTTCCTTTGTAACACACAGATGCATATTATTGAATGGATAATTGGTACCTGTTTAATCCAAACATAACTATGCTGAATTATAAAGTTCTCAAGTAACTTTACGGTATAATAAGATCTTCTTGGAAAGCTTTTGTATTTTTTTTATTATAAAAATAAATGCAAATAATAATGCTTTTAACAATATTGATGTATACTGTTGAATTTTATTTGTTGAAGTTAAAATTTAATTTATTAATTATTGATGTGGTTTCTTTTATTGATTTTGTTTAAATGTTTTATGTGCCGGTAAATCACAAATGGAGAACATTTATTTACAGCTACAATTTTACAACATTTTCATTTCACTAACAACATCATTTCTTATCTAAATAAACTTTACCTTTGATGAAGTGAATGAAGTTAGGATCCATCTTAAAGTATTGGTTATGCGTCATAAAAGTTTCTGTAAAGGAGTAAAATATAGAAGATATACTTACATGTTGTTGAAGTTCGTCATTGCCTTAGCACCAGTTTATAAGGTGCGTAGGCAATAATGGACTTCACAACCATGGTGTATATACTATTTTTTCTACTACTAGCCAAATTTAAGCAAAAAAATAAAAATAAACATTTTTCTTGGTAAAAATCAAGTAGCACAGGAATGCAAATAAATCAAAAGCATTAAAGCATACATACGTTGATAAACCAACTGCAACTGATTCACTAAACACTTGTGTGACATATTTCACCTTCATTTTCTGAAAATTATTCGGAGTGATATGTAAATTAGTTGATTTAGGAGCCAATCGCAGCGGTTTAGATTTGTCTGACATGTAGAAATTTTTAATGTCTTTCCAAGATGCTTTTTTGTTATTAAAGATTATATCGTATTTAATCAAGTTATTTTCCACTGATTTCAATAAATAGGGACATCGAAGAAATAATAGATTTTCTTATCGTTTACGAGAAGGTATGGTTTTTCGGGTAATACATCTATTCTGCGCTAACATTGGCACCGCACTGTAGTTGTAGCTTTTTTATGCAGTTTAATACTATCGACATCAATTTGTCACCTTTACATATCGTATTTGTAAAGATATAGCACAAGGGGTTGTTTAATTTTTTTTTATATATAACTCTAACTATGATCACGTAGCAGTTTGAGCTGGCAAAAGATTTAAAACCTACTTTAAAATTAACATTTTGGGGCTCGTAAAATATAATTTTAGTGAAAATTGTTTGTATTCCTCTCTATATCTCCTGCTTCTTAGTGGTTTATTTTTAAGTCCACTTGGGCTTGTCACAATTTGTGCTCCGCTTTCGAAGTAATCGTTGGGAGATGTTAACTTCAATTGAAGTGCTTTCTTTTCACGTTGCAATTTAAGAATGTTCCTCCGTAATTTTCTTTGCCTAAGAGTATTTGAGCTGCAAGCTTGAGTAGTTTTGGTATAGCTAGAGATGTTAACGGGCATTTATTTACATCGATTCGAAAGGATACCTTGTATAAAAACATCTAAAAATTTCATTTATTGCTTTCATAAATTGCATCACTTGAATATTAGGTTTAGAAATGGCAAGTGTTCGCCACATACTCGTTAAGTTTTTATAGTCGACATTTTATGCAACAGATAAGACCCTCCACATTCTGTTAACCATTCAAAACACCTACAACAAAATGTTTGTAATTTACTTAAAATTCTTCATGTAACTTAACTCGCCTGGTTAAATCTCCTTGGGAAACCTGAAAAAACTGATTCTATCATCATAGGTATTTAATAAAAATTTTGTGAATTTAGATTTAAACTAATTTTTGGGCGTAGAATCCGAAAATAATATCAGTTTTTCTCTAAAAAATCGTCTCACTGCATGCCATGTTGTTTTCATGTGGAATTACCCAAACACTACAACAAATGTTCAAATCTCCTTTGAGAAACCTGAAAAAACTGATTCTATCATCATAGGTATTTAATAAATAAATAAATTCAGGTTATGTATTTGCGGTTATGGGATGGGGGCGCGAATTTTAAACTAATAGCATTTTTTTATTCAAATAATTTTATCGTGTTTGATAATTTTAAGCAGCAAATACGTTAAAGATAATCTCCTGGATATACAAAATTATGTTGCACTCTGTTTTGTTAAACAACTATTCTTGGATTCTCAAAAATTTGAATTTGTTCATTATTAACCTAGGTCAACAATAGAAAAAATTATTAACCACTAATAGAGAAATTCAACTTCTCAGTTGGCTAGAGACGCAATAATTGTTCACTTCACAGCTAGTAGTGCAAAATAGTATATTATACAGTCCTAGGTTGTGAAGTTCTGTCACATTGCCTTAGCACCAGTTTATTTCGCGAGGGGCTACCGCCCCTCGCGAAATAAGGTGCGTAGGCAATAATGGACTTCACAACCATGGTGTATATACTATTTTTTCCACTACTAGCCAAATTTAAGCCAAAATAAAAAATAAACATTTTTCTTGTAAAAATCAAGTAGCACAGGAATGCAAATAAATCAAAAAGCATTAAAAGCTACATACGTTGATAAACCAACTGCAACTGATTCACTAAACACTTGTGTGACATATTTCACCTTCATTTTCTGAAAATTATTCGGAGTGATATGTAAATTAGTTGATTTAGAAGCCAATCGCAGCGGTTTAGATTTGTCTGACATGTAGAAATTTTTAATGTCTTTCCAAGATGCTTTTTTGTTATTAAAGATTATATCGTATTTAATCAAGTTATTTTGCACCGACTTCAATAAATAGGAGACATCGTAGAAATAATAGATTTTCTTATCGTTTACGAGAAGGTTTGGTTTTTCAGGTGATACATATATTCTTTTAATTAGGCTTAGAAAATTTTACTAATGCCCTAACATTCGCACCGCATTGTAATTGTAGCTTTTCTATGCAGTCTAATACTATCGACTTCAATTTGTCACCTTTACATATCGTATTTGTAAAGATGTAGCACAAGGGTTGTTTAACTTTTTATATATAACTCTAACCATGATCACGTAGCAGTTTGAGCTGGCAAAAATTTAAAACCTACTTTAAAATTAACATTTTGGGGCTCGTAAAATATAATTTTAGTGAAAATTGTTTGTATTCCTTTATTTATCTCCTGCTTCTTAGTGGTTTATTTTTAAGTCCATTTCGGCTGTCACAATTTGTGCTCTGCTTTCGGGAAGTAATCGTTAGGAGATGTTAACTTCAATACCTAAGAGTATTTGAGCTGCAAGCTTGAGTAGTTTTGGTATAGCTAGAGATGTTAACGGGCATTTATTGCTTCGCCAATATACCTTGCATCATTTGAATATTAGGTTTCAGAAATTGGACACTTGTAATTCATTTGGGAATGGCAAGTGTTCGCCACATACTCGTTAAGTTTTTAGAGTCGACATTTTTATGCAACAGATCGGACCTTCCAGATTCTGTTAACCATTCAAAACACCTACAACAAAATGTTTGTAATTTACTTAAAATTCTTTATGTAACTTAACTCGCCTGGTTAAATCTCCTTTGGGAAACCTGAAAGAACTGATTCTACCATCATATTTAATAAATAAATAAATTCAGGTTATGTATTTGCGGTTATGGGATGAGGGCGCGAATTTTAAACTAATGGCATTTTTTATTCAAATAATTTTATCGTGTTAGGTAATTTTAAGCAGCAAATACGTTAAAGATAATCACCTGGATATACAAAATTATGTTTCACTCGTTTTTGTTAAACAACTATTCTTAGATTCTCAAAAATTTGAATTTGTCCATTATTAACCTAGGTCAACAATAGAAAAATTATTAACCACTAATAGAGAAATTCAACTTCTCAGTTGGCTAGGAGACGCAATAATTGTCCACTTCACAGCTAGTAGTGGAAAAAATATATTTGTCGATTGGCCAATCCATGTTAAACTTTTTTTTGATAATGATTTTAAACTTTAATAAATCTTTAATTTTTACATCAATTTTTACTTTAATAATCAAATGTATAAATATTATGTAAAATGACTTTCAATACGATTATCACTTTGATCTGAATTATTTAAATTAATGTCTATAAATACTATTGACGAGTGTTTAAGTAAAAAACCGGGCTGGGAAGGAATTATTGTTACATTGTACACAAAAGTACAGCAAAATAACGTGTAGTGGCGTGGAATTTGCGCTAAATCGTGACATAAATATAACATAAAAATTAACAGAAATTAATGTTTTTTTAGATACCTTAAATTCTAACCTAAACTTTGTTAAAATAATTGCCAGTATGTCCCAAAAAGTGTGGCGCATAAAGCTACATTTTTCTTATGGGACATCCTTTATTTTATTACGTTTTTGATTACCCGTAAAAAATAAGGGGTATATTTTTATAAAGAATCCCTATACCTAAATACAGAGTGTTCTGAGTTAGGGACGACTTTTCTTAAAATATTAGTGTATTAAAAAAAAATTCAATATCATCTGATCCAACAAATCATAACCAATTTATTTATTATTAAACATCTTTTACAGGGTGTTCAGAATTTGCAGGTAATTATTGAATCATTAATTCAATATGCAATACGAGCCTTATTTAAAATAGAACACCCTGTATTTTATTAATTCATAACGTCAACAAAAAAGTTCTTTTTCGAATTGTATAAGGGTGGCATGTGTTTAAGTGTTAAGTGTAAAATAAAAAATGTCAACCATGCACCAGTTTGTGTTGAAATATAATCAGCATGAAACTATTGCTAAAATAGAGGAAAAGACCGGAAAACAGCACCAAAACTGCCTTTGGTTTAAATTGCGTTATGGTACAATCATTGCAACAAGAGCATTTGAATTCAGTCGGTGTAAAAAGAATGATAGAATATCTTATAGCCTTAATAATGGGAGGAAGTATTAAACTTGGCAGGAAAATTAATAGCAGGATATTCGAATGGGATTTTTGAGGATAGTATCATTTAGTGTCCCATAAGTGAAAAGACCAGAATTACGTCAACAATGGCAAACCTACTGAAAAGTTTAATACACAGATGCAGATGCAAATGTATTTGACAGGGCTGCAAAAGGGTTACTTTTGTGTAGCTGATAGTAACTTCAGATCAAACAAAAATGTTGAAATTATGAGTGTGACATAAGATGACACATATATGTCTGATTTTTTTAAACTTTTAGTGGGTCTGTGGAATGGAAAAGTGTATCCAGTGTTGTACCAAAGTACATTGTAATTTTTATTGCACAAAAAATGGTAATTTTGTAGTTTTATTTAACTAGAAAATTATGCAAATTTATAAAAGCACATGCAATTATAAGATCATTAAGTACTTTTTACAAAATTTGTGTTTAGACATGCATGGTCCTTTTTAACACATTGAATTTTTTAAACGTTTAATTAACCTTTCAACATGAATCTTCTAACTAGCTATCTGCTTTATTTCCTTCACTTTTAGAAAAATTGGCTCCAGTAATAACACTTGGGGACCGTACAAATTGTACCCCCTCCTTACGTAAGTATTGTTCTACATGCTTGAACCCTCTGTCCCTCATCACACACATACCAGGTTGTAAACAGTTAATAAAATTACAAGACTCGACCAAACATGTATCTCTTACTCTTCCTCCATATCCTGGTGAAATATAATTTACCAAACCATTTGGTGTACAAGACACTAGAATTCAATTTCTAAACAGCCTATTATGCAACTTGTGTGATGGAATTTATGTCTAAGAGCCATGTGCAAAGTAGGTTTTGTCAAATCTTTATTTAATGTTTGCCGCATTACGCTGGCTATGACTGGTATGTCTTTAAAAAATATTTGAAACGAACGCTAGTACCTATTCGTATCTTTTCAGGCGTTAGAAAAGTCTTTACTATTTATTCCATCTTTGGTTATCATTGCTTCATCAATGATTGGTGGATAAACATAAATATCGGCGACTTTTTGAATGCTGTTTCCAGAAAAGAACATTGAAATGGAATTCTTCTTTACCACAAACTTTCCTTCAACACCTACTACAGCCTCTTGTTTTTTATTTCTTCCCCATTACTGCTATTACTATTTAGAAATATCTCCCCAAATCTCCATCAAATTCACTCTCCTTTTGTCAGTTCACTCCGTCGTTTCATATTCACTCTTTTCTTTCTGTTGCGATTTTTTCCGCAAACTGCTGTTGATTCAGCTACTTCATCTCCTTCAACTAATATTTGACATTGTTCATCAGTTATTGATATTTCTTCGCGACATTTCCTGTTGCGTAGAGTTTTCTTCACGTTAGTTACAGATGTAGATGCAGTAATATCATCCGCCCTCACACTTTGATTTGGTTCAATGTTGAACTTCTTTCTTCTGGCAATTTTTTCAGGTTTTTTATATCTTGCCCCATTTAAAATATCTCTTAACACATTTATCGCATTTTCATTGGCATCTTCTTGTCCAATGTATTGCGGCAATTTACTTAAGATTTTTTGCCTATCCAGTAGCACCAAGCACCAAGCCTGACTTTATGGCGTCTGCAGATGTAGTAGTTACTTTATACATTGTCCTTTTCAAAATATTGAGAAATGTATCTTTTCTAATAACACCTCTATAACTTTTCTAACACGCTTTTAGAACACCCTTCCAATCCACCTCTATCGGTTTAAAGCAGGTAACATCGAGAGGTTGGCACAAATGTGTACTGTTTGGCGGTAACAAAAGGAATATTTTATGTCATTGGTATGACATTATGTGATCACTTTTAGAGACAAATGGCTCGCCAAGTTATCGTCTATTAGAACCTTTGAACCTGGAGGCAACTTTTAAAATATGTGAATGCAATAGTGAAGAACCAATCTTCAAAGAGATTCTGATCGAACCACTCGGATTTGCTTCTATTGTGTCTAGCTTTTTCTGGGTTTCGCTCGGTCCAACTTTGCCAACTGTTATCGGCTTTATACACTATATACGGTGGCAACGTTTCACCTGATGCATTACAGAATACATTACCGAAGTAGATGATTTTTTTTTATTTTCGATCAATAATTTTGTAGCATAAGTTTTTAATCGCTGATGACTCCTTATTCTAAAAAGGATTGTTACGGGTTGATTTACAAAAGTAAAACGTATGTCGGAAGCCTTCTTAGAAACGTGTGTCGTGCGTAACACTTTACGACGAAAGTTGAATTTGTCGCGCATGATGCGATTTTTCCATTGGTGGACTGATTAATTCACGATAAGTTTCTAAGATTACGAACGGACATTTTTGCTACTTTCTTCTATTGGGTGTTTTTGGCGTGCTTCGTGAAGCTAAAATTTTACACGTAAATTATTAATGTGTGATTTCATAATTTCAAGTTAAATTGGTGTGTAGATCTAAATCCGACCGCATTCGCCGTAAGTACTTCTTTTTTATTTCTTTTGTTGTCTTGTGGTTGTGTTACGACGTATGCTTTAGCACGTGTCTTATATTCTACTCGTGTATTACAATCGCTATATAACTTGACAATTACCACGGTTTCGCCTACATTTAAGCTGCCAACGGCCGATGAACTCAATAGGCTGAGGGGTTGTTTACGCTGCATACTTGCTGCTTTGAGGGAACATATCTGCCTTCCGTTCTTTGTCGCAAATTTCTCCTAAGGGAAATCCTGGGGCTACTTATCTTGTGAAGCTGTCAAATACTGTCGGTAGCAAAAAACCTTCCTTCTCGGAACTGCATACTACCGAATATTGCGAAGTTTACTGTTTAAAAATCCTATTCACTATTCATTCGTATGAAGCTCACGTACATATGACATTAAACAGTTTGAATCCCTAGCATATAAGTAAATTTTTATTCGGGGTAGACTCTACCACCGGCGTTCGGTTTTGTTTTTAACTAGCTCCATAACAGTTTTGGCGTTTTAAATAAAGTGGATGAAGCTAAAACAAAAGGCCTTTTAAGTTGGCGGGAGCTACTTACCGTGCTATTCCAAATTTATGTTAGTTTTAAGTCATCGTATGTAAGTGACGTGTGTACGTCGATTTTATTAGTAACCAATTCTCAATTGGAACGCTTACTTTAATTTGGAGTGTAACAAACAAAAGCTTAACTGAATTTCGACACATTGATTGCGAGCTTTAATTAAATTGTAGTTGCTAACGCCCTTAAATCTTATGCGACAATCTCTGTAAGTTTTATTTGCTTCATTTAATTGTTTATTTGTCTCTCTGATTTGTGTTTGTTTTAGCGTATTAGACCTTTAGTAAAACCTATTGAATTCCTGTTGGTCGGTTTTATTTCTCTCTATTACCTAGCAGGTGGTGCCTTGTTAGGCAGCAGTCTATTTCTTTACCGTTCTACAAGGACCTTCCCAACTCACCGACTAAGCCGGACACTGCTGTGCTAACTACTACAAATACTGGATCCTCCAAGAATTTAGTGCGCTACTTCGAGCCAAATAGTATTGTTCTTCTCTCTAGGTTGTATCGCTAGAGCCGCCGCTTTCTTTTATTATTATTTGTGAACTATAACCGTTACAGGATCTAGCAGTTTCTTCTCTTTCAAATAGAAGAGACTATTTATTTCTACTTAACCATCTTTTTTTGTGACATACCGTCGAGAGTAGCAAGAAAGTAATTATATATCAATAAAAATACCACAGTCTTCAATTTTAGTATTAGTTTTAGCTTCATACAAATCATTTGCTTTACATTCATGTAATCTACCGTATTTAATTCTTTCCCGTATAACAAATTTCTTACGAAATTGTGACAAGAAGTAGATCTTCTTTTCAAAACCGTTCCTAAATTGGAAGCACTCAAATATTATTTTCTAATCGTACGCCAAGATGATAGGTGGCGCCCGATTTAAATTCGTTTTAAAGCATCTCTAACTTTTATCGTGTCTACAAGAACCTCCCACAACTCCTCGAGACTGTTGTTAGCCGACTCTGTTTTGGATCGGACAACAAATTACTCTTTTTCTTTTAAATAAACTGTGACATACTTTGTTTTCTATCGACCTCCTCTATATAAAATGATGTAAAAAAAGCTGCACTACACAATTCTCTACACAATCCATAATGGAACAATTGAAAAGAAAACTATTTTGTATTATTGTTACCATAGTAACATACCGTGTGCTTAATAATTAAAGGCACTCATTTTTATTATACCATTTTTGATTTGAGATACAAAATATACTATGCATAAAGTTTTGTATATATACGTCGGACTTAATTTGCATGTATGATCCTATAGTCTCTTCTGTTATTATTTATTTTTTAATTTAATTTTTACACGTTGCAAAATTGTTTTGAAAATGTTGCATTTGTGTCAGTGTAATCATAATATTTAGAAATGTGTCACTTAATAACAGTAGTCGTTCTGAACTATTACTACAAATTGTACATGCACCTTAATGAACTCCATTAAGTTCTTAAATTCATCATCTGCGGCTGACAAGTCGAGAGAATGTCAAAGCCAGAACAGAATAACATTTTACGGTTGGGTAAATTAACGTTTTAATTATTTAACATCATTACGCTTATCTTAGTAAACAATGAACAATAAAAACTACTTAAAATGCGTGTGGCGTAGACTGAAATGTGCGGGATTATACGCAAACATGCATATAAATGATGCACCTTTTGTTAAACAGTTAATTGTAGGTTTTTTAAAATTTTTAATAAAGAAGTAATTTGTTTAGTAATATTGCTTCAACATATTTCCTGTGTAATCGAGCTGTAAAGTGGTGTAGGTATCTAAGTATTGGAAAAGCAATAGAGAACGAGTGTCCACAGGGATAAGGAAAATATTTAGTCCCAACGGAAAAACGCTTTCAATTCTACGTATCTAGGAATTCCAGACACAATATAGAAATTTTATGGAGTGAAGAAGTTTTTCAATAAACACAAAAGTTTAAACTGGAGAGTTAAAGCTTTTATTATTGAAATAAAGTATATCTGGGGATTATAAAACAGATAGTTTTAAATACAAAGTTTGCATTAATTATGAAAACTGTCTTAGCAAGAACAACTAAAATAATGTTGAGACAAAGTTATTTCATTAAAAGCACATTCTTATCTTTAACCATCAAACAGTACTTAAACTTTATACATTTTGTTAATGTGCATTTTGTTTTACGTTTAAATTAATTAAATTTAAAAAAAAAAACATTGTCTTTAATTAATCCTCTTCGCGGATTAAAGTTATCAATTTCTGATTTCGAGTTTGAAATTCGAAAATGCAAAAAGGTTTATCTCGGTAATCGACAGACATGTTGTTTTACAAGTCACGTAGAAAAAGCATTTATAGGTCAATATAAAGTATCTCGTGCAAATTTTTGATTACTATTGCGTTGAAGTAGTTCGATCACGTATTGGTTAAAGTAGCTTTTTTAATGTGTACGTGAAACGTCATAAAATTTTTAAACATAAGTTATAAGGTTACTCCGAAAATGCTAATTTATTTCACGAACCGGTTGATCTGAATACATTGTCTTTAACGTCACTACTTTATTTTAAACTTTTAAGTTCGATTATTATTCATTATTTTAAAAAAATGTTAAATGTTTTAAACAGGATATAATGAAAAGACTGCAACATCGGAAAATCTGAAGAATTAAGCCTCGAATTAAAAAATGCACCACAAATTTTAAGTTATTCAGTAATACCTACCAACCAAAAAGGGCCACATTTACTGATACTATGTATCTGTGTAAAACAGTATTTATGCACCAATGACGAAACGGTCTTCACTGCGCTCGTCTCGCAATCATCTCATTCGTTACAAAAATTATGTTTTGTTACGTGTAACATATAATATTTTTTCTAATTTTGAAAAAAAAGTTTAAAAAAAAGGAATTAAACCCATTTTGAATTCAAATACTAATCGATTGTGACTGATGTTACTATGGTTACCATGTTCAAAACTAATGTGAAACCAATCTGACTAGTGGCAAAAATTTTTACTTTTTGTAACTTGGTGAATGAATCGATAGAGAAGATAATAATAGGTTTTAACATCTTTCTTCTCTCTTTCTACGTCTTTTATGACTCTTATGACTTTCTTTATTATCTCTTTACCTTCGCTATACTGCACTTATTGTTTTACTCCTGAAAACAATCCAAAGATTCAAAACATTTTTCTTTAAAATATATACATATATATTTGTTTTTCTACATAGTCTTTTGTAATTTTTAGTTGACGAAACAAAAAGAAGTGGCTTGGAGGTAGATCTGGTAAATAAGGCAGATGTTCTAGCAGTTCAAACCGTAATTTGTGAATTTTAGCCATTGCGACGACTGAGGTGTGAGACAACAGGATTTTTCTTTTCTGCAAATGTGGCCGTTTTTTCGCAATTTTGGTCGCTATTTTGTCAAGTAATGAGGCGCAGCATGTAATGTTTTTTCTTTTTGAAGATAATCAGTCTATGACTATCCCAAAAAACAGCCGCCATCACTTTTTTAACCGAAAAAACAGTTTTTGCTTTTTTTAGAAGCGGTCCCTCCTTTGCCGTCCACTATTTCCACTATATTTTAATTTTGGGCGCATAATGGCGTATTCAAGTTTCATCTACAGTGACTAATCAGCAGTAGTTGCTTGGACGTCCCGAACGTTTATCACCTCCTAAGCACTTAAAAACGCAATACACAAGTCACATTTTGCAGTCGATTCCGATCACAAAAATGCAGTCGTGTTGCTGCCATAAAAGATCAATGCAACCACAAACAAACCACCTAATATGCCTGGCTTGTAGTTGTCTCAACTGCAGAAATATGGCTAGTGTACGGCGGCTCTTACTGCCACGTTTAAATTTAGCTGGCCAATATTTTACTGTGGTAAATGATGGTGCAGAGTCTCCATACGCATTTTTGATTTATGTAAGCGTATTGTCTTTCAAAAACTAATATTTAATGACGGCTCGATATTTAATTTTTTTTATTTGCACAAAAACACTTACATCAACTCATTGAAACGACTGTCAAATAACCAAATGCGTTACATTTCTTAGCTTTTATTGATGTGCTGCCATCTTTACGTTAAAGTCGGAAACTTTTTAGACCACTCTCGTATTCCTTATTCTATCCCTTTTCCGGATTATTTACCTTAAAAGTTTCTGCTGCTATAATTCGTCTTTTATGTTTTATTTGAAATGATTGCTGAGTAATTTCTCCTGACTTTTTATATTAATTAAGAGTTAATTCTCCTTATAGGAGAACCAAGGATAAAAACTTAAACACGTAAATAGATTTACGTTGTAGCGTTCATGTACACTGTGTCCAATTAAGTTGGAACCATATGGGAAACTTTTTTATTCTTAGTTTTATGAAAAAAAGTTATTCTTTATAAAAAGTTGTGCATGGTCTAAAATTTAAAATATAATCATCAGATATCAAATATCTTGACCTTTTATACAAGGTTTGTCAAAAAATATTAATTTTACTCAAGAGTAATGTACTTTTATTTTTAAGAATATTGACAATTGTTATTAAAAAAAGTTATTCACAATAGAAAACTATTGTCAGATATCCAATATTATCCATCCGCCATGAAAAAGTAATTTTTGGTAATTATTAAGTAATGTAACAATGCAAATGGAAAAAATAAACAAGTTTAACTAAGACCTAATAAATAACATTTATAACAATATATTGGAATTAAAACAATTTGGTTCTAATTTAATTGACTAAAGCTCAATATATCCACCATCTTTTTTGAAACATTTAATGGTTTGTCTATCAAATTCTCTTATCACATTCTAGATCATATCAACCCTTAATTTCCTGGCATGCTTCTGTAATTGTTCTTTTTAAATAGTTAATATTGTGAAAAGGCATTTGCTGGCAAACCCTATATTTTAAGTAGCCCCATAAGAAATCATCCAGAGAGGTTAAGTCTAGAGATCTAGCTGGCCAAAAATGTACGAATATCTATGTATTACTTTGTCATTAAATAAAGTTCCAAGGTATTCCCTCACAGCTACTGTGATATCGCATGTAGCATCATCGAACTATTGAAACCATATATGTTGACGATCTACTAAAGATAATTCTCCAATAAAATCGTTGTATAATTCATTCTGAAAAAAATTTGGATATCGTTGTTTATGGAATGTAAAAAAAAAAATGGTCCTATTACTTTATTTTTATAAATGCCACACCATACGTTAGTCTTGAATGAATATTGGTCGCAAGTTTTGATTGTAAAGTGAAGATTACTGTCACACCACCAGCGACAATTTTGTGAACTGATAGTTTCATTTGATGTGAATGTTGCCTCATCAGTAAAAATTATATTTCTTAATAAAAAGGGACACCCTTCTAATTCTCCTTGTATTAACGAGCCAAATTTAAACCGTCTGTGATAATCTCTTTCTTTCAATCTATGAACAAACTGGGGTTTGTTTGGATAATATTTGTTACTTTTCAAAATGTTTGCCATTGTACCTCTACTTACTTCATTTCTGATCAAAGACATTCTTTTTCTCAATGAGATTTTAGTATGTTCTACTACAGATAGCATCACTTGTAATTCCGTGTCCTCATTAGCAACCCGCTTCTGACGTTTGTTATTGAAATTATTTTGAACACTTCCAGATTTCTTAAATTTATTTACAATTTTTGTAACTGTCTGAATATTTCTCTTTAGCGGCTGTTTCACGATGAGTCTTAAAATTATCTCCCACAATCAAAACTATAGCGATTTAACGTTTGTCGTCAGTACATCATTCTATTTGCAAATTGCTAATAAACAGAATTTGTCAGGGCATCCTAGATTAAAATTTTATCGGCAAATTACAAATGTTAATACAGAGAAGTTAATAAAAATTAAAAAATTACTTTTTATGGCAGATGGATAATATTGAATATCTGACAATAGTTTTCTATTATAATTAACATTTTTAATAATAATTGTCAATATTTTTAAAAATAAAGGTACTTTACTCTTGAGTAAATTTCATATTTTTGATAAACCTTGTATATACGGTCAAAATATTTGATATCTGATAGTTATATTTTAATGACTTTTTTCATAAAACAAAGAATAAAAAGTTTTTCATATGGTTCCAACTTAATTGGATACAGTGTATATCGTTTGTACATTCCATGTTGTAAATAATTTTTATATTGTGGGTGTTAATTACTTCATTACATTGTTTTTTATTAGTTTATTAATTATTTTTAAAATTGACCACGTACTTTGTATTATTAATCATAGAACTAACCTTTTCGACATCTAAAACGCCTGAAGAAGAAAACACATATTTATAAATATAATAGTTTTCGAAACGTCGCGTATAATACAACAGAAAAAAAGTGTTTTATTTTATCTTCGGTTCTTCTACAAGAAGGAATTAACTCTTAATTTATATATTTGAAATGTCTATGAATAGGTAACGTATATATTGTATATCTTCTGCTTTATACGTTTATCATGTTTGTATTTTGCTTAAAGCGTAATGTAAATTATTTGGTTTCTTTATTCTGTTGTTTATTGTTTATGACTAAGTCAATTTTGTAATTCTCTAACAATCCTTAGATACTCACATTTTATTTAGTTTTTCAATTTTTTTTTATTTTAGTGCATTATTTTACACTTATCTATGTTTAATTCGGGTTTTACTTTTTTTTTATTTGTTGCGTAAAGTTGTTGTTTTTGTTCTGTTTATCTTTCTGTTCTGTATAAAATTTTTTGAAGTATTTGGTTTGCTCCACTACGTTTCGCAATTTTTTATTATGTTTGTCGATAATTTATAACATGTTATTATTATGACTCTGTATTGCCACATTCTGAGTAGCTTTCTTTTTTTAATATCATTCGTACTTTTGTTTTCTTTGCTTTGGCTCCATTTTGGATTTCCGATAATAATGCTAACTGAATTCTCACATTTCTGTCCATTCTTTTCATTACTACTCTTCTTTGATTTTCAAAGGTACCAATGTTTTCTCTTCTGTATATATCTGTCATTTCTTATTGTCAGGTTTTACTCACCCACTACAATCGTTTGTAAAATAGAGAATTTTAATTCTAATTCCATTTTGTTCTGTTTATTTGTTCCGTTTTTTATTTAATTTCCATTTCTCTCTATATAGTTTTTATTAATTCCAGTAGTTGTAGTTTGTAATTTTTTGTCGCAATTTCTTAGTTTTTGTTTTGTTCTAACAATTTCAGTTGTCCAGGCAAAATAAATATTCTCATAATGCAGACTATCTCCCTTTGTCAGAAGTCATACGATAAAGTAAGTACATTATTTAACCAGAATCTTGAGACCCCTTGATATGCCCATTGTCCAAAGCATTATTGGACCTTTGCAAAAATAAATTGTAAATTGTACTCACCATTGGAAATTAGATTACGAAGAAATTAAGATTTCACTTTTACAGAATTTTTCCTCTACGTAAGTAACATTTATTATTAGAATTTCCACTAGTCACTTTTGAAATATTTCTGCAATTATCCTGTATCCCGAACAGTAGCATATAATTGGTTCATTTTTAATGGACGAAAATTTGAAAGCTGCCAAATATGAGGATATATGCTTCAGAATGAAACCAGTCGAACCTTATAGGCGATAACATGATTTTAGCAACATCACCACATTTTGGTGTAAATGTTTCACATAGATAATCTAAACATTAAATTTTCTGTACGATGGATCGAAATATCATGTGACTTCTTGTCATCGGTTTTTTTTCTATAATTACGTAAATTTCGTGTGTATAAAGCGAAGCCAAATACACTAGGAAATCTTTACAAAAATATTATTTTATTTTACTTCTTCATCTTTTGATGGAAAATCATTTTCCTAAAGAACATAACATTAATTTTTTCGCGATTACAGTATCTTTTGTAACGAACTAGAGGATTATAGCACCATCTGTAACAAAAAAAAATATCTAATAAAAATTGTCTTTTTTCGTAAAATTCAAGTTTGCAACAAAATAGGTCCATCTACTTAGTAGAGTAGAGTATACTAGCTATGTACTAGATATTAACAAGAGAGTGGGCATTAGCTCCTTTCTGTCACAGGAATTATGTTACTTCATAGCGCCGTTATGGAAATTAAATCAATTTGAATTTTTGCTCATTTTTAGATTTACATAAAAAACTATGCTCTTTCAAATAAAAATATAATGGTCATTGTACAACTTCCGGTTATACTTCGTTATTTTAAACAAAACACCCTATATTTTATTTAAATATTATAGGTACTCAACATAAAATTTTGTGAACGATGATACCATATTTGTCTATTCCAAGTCTAACCGTTTTTGCGTTATTCAATTTTTTCTAAATTTTTTTAGTCGCCTGCAGACAATTTCTTAAAAGTCGCCTATCTCAGGTAATATTTTAATAAGACACTTGAAATTTTAGGATGAGGTACTAAAATAGTTGTACTTTCAATAAACAACCACATTTAAATCGTTTGTTATTCAGGGTGTGTTCATTTTTTTTTGAAAAAATAATATATTTTAAATTTGAAAAACTTATTTATTTTAATTAGACTCGGTACATATTTATGTCATTTTATTCAGAAAATTATTCTTCACCTATCTGTATTAGCATTCCCTACAGCTATTTCTTCAGTTTTAAGCAAATTGAAATAAAAATGTTAAACGTTTACATAATATTATTTCCATTTTATTTTATATTTTTTATGCCAGGAAATGAACTTAACAACAGTAGTTTAAAATAATAAAATTATTATATTAAAGAAAACAAAGAAAATAATTTAAAAACTAAATAATTTTTTGGTCATCCGTCCATAATCACTGGTTTTGCATCACTTAAAAGCGGTAAGAAACAGTCATTTTCGTACGTCCTTAAAATTAGCAGACCACTTGACGCTGATGAACAATTTTGTACATTAAATATTAAGTGCTAATTAATTACCTCAATTACAATTCAATTACTGCAGCAGTTCTGGGGATATTTAATGGTCTACTATCTTAAGAAAAGGTTAGCAGACCAAGTATCTAAAAACACTGTTAGAGTTTGAATAAAATGCCTAAATTGATCAAAAATTGAGTGTTATTTAAGTGCTTCATGTTTGCTACCTCATAAGCCTCAAAAAACTTTTTTTTTAAATAACTTATGGATCTGCTATTTTGGCAGACTAAATGTTAGAAACCACCTTGGACAACTTAAATCAAACTTGAACACATTTATAGATTTAAGTGCTATTTAAGTGCTTCAAGTTTAGTAAGACCCAATGTTAAAAAATCTTGGACAAATTAAAATTAAAGTTTACGGTATGTTTAGATTTAAGTGCTTCATGTTTCCTATCTCAGAAGCAATCAAAAAACTTTTTTTCTAATAACTCATTGATCTGCTATCTTTGGCAGACTAAATGCTAGAAACACCTTGGATAACTAAAATGAAACTTGAACACATCCATAGATTTAAGTGCTACTTAAGTGCTTCATGTTCACTTTTTCAAAAGTACTCGAAAGCTTATTAGAAAAAACTTGGGCCAATTAAAATCAAAATCTAGGGTATGTTTAGATTTAAGTGATTTATGTTTGCTATCTCAAAACTACTAAATTTTTTTTCTAAATAATTCATTGATCAGCTAGTATCTTTAGCAGAACAAATGTTTAAGTTTAGCACATCTATAGAATAATAAGTATTGCAAAGTCTAATTTCAAATGGTGTTAACGTAAATCGATAAATAAATAATAGTGTATTATGAAATAAGTAACATAATGCTCATTTTAAAGCACGAGTTCCAGTTTTGAGTTTTGAGTTTTGAGTTTTGCAAAGAACGAGTGCTTTTAGGCATTAAGTAACGAATTTCATATACTAATTTTTATATTTTGTTTTTATTTTAAACAAATATTTCATAGTTTTATCGAAATTTTCAAAATATAAGGATTCTATATATTTGCGTTTTAGTTGGTAACAATGTTCGTAAAAATTGAATTTTTAACGGTTCAATATTTAATGGTTTAAAACATATATCATTTTATGTTTGAATATAGGATCCATTATTAAAATATTGGTTATTTATATATATAAATTGTTTACGCTTTAATAATCCAATATTATTTATTTATTTATTATTATTAACTAGTTTTAACTCAAAAATATATCGCGAGTCATCTTCAGAAGTTGTCAAAAATTAATTTACAAACGTTAAATATGACAATTGGTTTACATGGAAATTTAGAAAAATATAATTTGCTCCACAATTCAAATGTAACAATTTGATGTTGATGAATTTAAAGCAACAATTGAAAATTTTAGTGATTACAACTCTTTAATTAAAACTCAAATTAAGAATATCTGTTTAATTATTCCAAAGATAATAATAATTTTAACCAAAAAATAGTCAAGTTTGTCGAAATTAAAACAATTAATTCAATTAAAGAAAAACTTAATCAAAATAATTTGATAATTTCTAAAGCAGATAAAGGTAACTGCATAGTAATTCTCGACAAAAATAAATATATTAATAAAACCAATTAATTTCTTAACTCATCTGACTTCACAAAATTACAATCTTCACCATTCAATAAATTTAATTTACTAACTTCGAAAATAGTTTCTGAAACTCAAGAAACATTTAGTTTCTTTAATATATATTCTACAAACATCAAAATCTCAAACCCCAAAAATTCCAAATTTATACTCTTTACCTAAAATACATAAAACCAACCATCCTATTAGACCAATAGTTAATTACAAATCTTTACCAACATACTTTATTTCTAAATTTCTATCTCACATTATATCAAAAGAAATTAATTTCAAACCATCTTATTCTATCAAAAACACAATTAAATTAGTAGAAGACTTATCTGAATTAAAATTAGAACAAAAATCTTTAACATTTTTTCACAAAAATTAAATATAAATAATAGTCTTGAATCAAGCGGCATATACCAACTACTATGTGCTTGTAACAAAATATATATTGGTAAAATCTAAAAGAAATTTTACAATTCGATTAAAAGAACATCTAAGATATCTTAAACAACCAGAAAAATATTCTTATAATTTAGATGCAATTAAATCAACTTTCGCTAAACACATTATCCAAAACAAACATAAACATTTAAATCATTCACTCATACATCCTTTTAAAATAACTAATTATAATAGACAAATTTTAGATAAATTAGAAATAATATACATTAAAACAACAAATCCAAATTTAATAATCAATGATCAAACAAATTTTTACGATCTTACATTAAATTATCAAACACAATTTAATGTCCTTTATATATTTAATTAACTCCAGATTTAAACATTTTACATATCTAGTTTATATTTAAAAAAAAAAACAAAAACCTTTTATTACAAACCAATTATATTTTTCTAAATTTCCATGTAAACCAATTGTCATATTTAACGTTTGTAAATTAATTTTGACAACTTCTGAAGATGACTCACGATAATTTTTTGAGTTGAAACTAGTAATAATAAATAAATAAATAATATTGGATTGCTTAAAGCGTAAATAATTTATATATATGCATTTGCTTACTTCTTTAAGTTAATTCAGAATCATTTTTTCCTTTAATTCCATTCTGTTTCTTTTGCTTATAATGAGTAACGAAGCTATTTCAAGTACTCCACAATTGCGAGCTTTGGCCGAAGAGTCTCATTATGCACTTTTGCCTCAAAAGTCGCGATTAATTTACAAAAAGGAGTTTCAAACTTTTCCAAATGGCTAAAAGAGAATAATGTTTTGATAATATCTGAAAACATTATGTTGGCTTACTTCAGTTTGCTTACAAAAAAATACAAGGCTTCGTCATTATGGTCGAAGTATTCCATGTTGCGAACTTGCATAAATGTATACAACAATGTCAACATTGCCAATTTCTGTAAATTAACAGCATTTTTAAAAAACTGCTTAAAAGTCTATGAACCAAAGAAGTCCCAAATCTTAGACATTGACAATATTAACAATGTTATCGAACTCGCTGATGACAATATGTACCTGGCAATCAAGGTATAGCTATAGAGTTTTACATTTTAAATATAATTTTCCTTATCTTGATAAACTTTTTCCATTTTATACCATCCATTTCTTTCTAGGTGGTACTCATTGTTGGATACAATGGTGCTTTGAGAAGAGATGAAATTACCAAATGACAACGAAAGATGTCGTTTTGAAAGACGATGTTATTCTGATTAACATTCCAAAACCAAAAATAATATTGCTCGACAGTTTGCAATTACCAATCCATTATGGATTAGTTTAATAAAAAAAATATGTAAATGTGCGTCCAAATACAAAAAATGATACGTTCTTTATGACATATAGAAATGGTTATTGCATAAATTCCCCGATAGGTATAAATAAAATCGGTCAAATGTCTAAAATTATTGCAAGTTTCTTAAAATTACCAAATGCAGATGCTTACACTGGCCATTGTTTCCGTAGAAGCAGTGTAACGGAACTAGCTAATTAAGGGGGGGATTTAATAACAATTAAGAGGCATGGAGGGTAAAAAAGTTCTACTGTAGCAGAAGGCAACATCGATACTTCTATAAAAAAGAAACTAGATACTAGCACAGATGTTGTCGAACTCTAACCCTAATCCTCCAACTCCACGATTGATATCGGTTGAACAGGCTACTTGCTCCTCTTCTTGTCCAGCGAATAAAGAGCCAATCGCTCAAATATCTAATGTTTCTTCTCTGGAAGTATCTAATGATGTTATTAATGTTCAAAATACTCCAGGAATTACAATTCATAACAAGGATTCAAGCAATGTCACTGTTAATGTGTATAATAATTGCACCATAAATAAATAACTCTATTTTTAAATTGTACCTACCTTTACAAATATGTTTCTAAACTTAATTATTATTATTACACCTATTTTTTAATATGTTACTCATTACACTTGTTCCTAAGATAAAAATTAATAAATGAAACGTTTTTTTCTCAGTATTTTATTTTCGATGTACACAAATTCGATACTCGAACTATATATGAATATGATTAAAATACGACCCGCGCTCGGGATTTCCCCACATGCGCACTAGAAAAATTTTGGTGGAAACTTTAAATTGGATATTAATTTGCTTTACATTAGAAAATTGTACATAAGTTAAAAATTTATTAATCTAGAAGTTACACTTTACAATTATCTAGGTAACTAAGTATATTACCAAAATGTACAAGAGATGCAGTAACAAATGTAATTTATATACATATATGTTTTTTGACAAGAATTTATTACATAATTATAATTAAGATACCAAGTTATAGTTTAAAATTAAATGAAAACTTTTTTTTTAAATAAAGGTACAGTCCTTCTATAAGATAACCCCTGCTGAGACTACCTGCTGTTAGAATTGTAAATGATACCCTTAAGCCCGCTTCACAATGTGCAAGCTTTTGTTTACAGAAATTGTGTTGTCTAAGTTTTAAATTTCATGAGTGTACATCTAATCATGGAACATCCTGATTTATACAAGCGATCAAACGGTTGCACTATAAATAGGCAGATGCAATTTTTCACTATTTAGCGATAGTAGAGGATTGTAGCATTTTTAAGTAATTGCACCCGCTCCTTCTGGTTTTTAAACAAAATTTTACATTTTTCTAATCATATCTCCTCGTTCTCATTCAGTTTGCTAATGACTTGCTTCCAGGGTTGTAATCGCTGCTGCATAATTCTAAAAAAAATTTAATTAGTAAAACACATTTTCTAAGTTTAAAGTCTTACCTAAATTTTGAAATGTCCTTATTATCCCTTTGTTACAAACTGCACAAATTTGCATTTTAGAGTACAAGAACAATGATAAGAATAAACAACAATGTAAGGTTAGTATGATCACAGCTGTGTTTAATTAACGTTTAACGTCAAACCGTTGATTGAAATCAATGGTCAAACTTAAAGGACTTTCTTGTTGCGCATGTCGTAAATCCCGCAGTATGCGAATTTGGACCTTATGATAATCTTCAATTCTAATGTTTTTCACGCACATACACATACATTCAGAATGGCATTCCAGTTAGTATAAATTGTTAAAACCAATGTTAAAACTCAAGAAATGTCAATATTTAGTTACTCATTGTTACCAACTGTTAAATGTTAAAAGTTGCGTGAAATAAAGGATTTTATAATACGCAAATGACGTCATTTACGTTTTATAAAGTAAACTTTATGAAATTACTTTGCGGCAAAATAGAAAAATAAATAAACGTAACTAATATTTAACAATTGTTCTGTTATTTCTTATAATATGACCTAGCAATCGAAATAACCTAGCAACCAGTACGTCGGGTTACGTACTGGTTAGCAAAGTTTCTAAACATTTGCACACGGCACAATTAGTTGGTAACCTGTTTGTAACGAGTTTGTTTTTAATCGGCTAATGTGCTTTCTAACATTTGGTCTGCCAAAGATAGTAGATGAGTTCAAAAAAATTGTTTTTCTAGTGCTTCTGAGATAACAAACATAAAGCCTTTAAATAGAACTTAAATCTAAGCATATACTAGATTCTGATTGTAATTTGTACAAGTTAACATTTGGTTTTGTTAAGATAGCAGATCTATGTGTTAAAAAAGTAGTTTTTGCAAAACTTTTGGGATAGTAATAACACATAAATGGTACTTAAATCTAAATATGTCCTAGGTTTTGATTTTAATTTGCCAAGGTTTTTTTAACATTTAGTCTGCCAAAGATATCATATCAATGAGTTATTAAAAAAAAGTTTTGAGAGTGCTTCTGTGATAGTAAACATGAAGCACTTAAATCGCACTTAAATCTATAAATGGGTTAAAGTGTCTAGAGTTGGTTTATAACATTTGCTCTCCCAAAAATTGCAGATCAATGAGTAAGTTGGAAAATAAGTTTTTCGAGTGCTTCTAAGGTAGTGAATTAAAGCACTAAATTAGCATTTAAATGTATAGATATGTTAAAGTTCAATTTTAGTTGTCCATGGTGGTTTCTAACATTTGGTCTGCCGAAGTTAGCAGATCAATGAGTGATTTAGAAGAAAAAGAGTTTTTTGAATGCTTCTGAAATAGCAAACATGAAACACTTAAATAGCACTTAATCTTTTGATCCATTTAGACATTGTAATCAAACACTATCACTTGATCTGTTAACTTTTTTTTTAAGATATCATTGAATATCTCAAGAACTACTGCAGCAGTTAATTCGTACTTGAGGTACTTAATTAGCAGTTAATGGGCATTAATTTCTAATGTACAAAATTTTTGATCTGCCTCAAGTGGTCTGCTAACTCTATCTGAAACTTGTTGTTGTTTCTTGCTCTCGACCGCCAAAAAGTTAGTAAAGGTTGGCAATATCACATTATACTCATGACAATGAAATCAGTACAATCCTCACGCTGGAATACGTAAATAATACATTGCAGTAATATTTTGCAGAATTTTATAGGCCTTTTAAACGCCTTGGCCTACAAAACCATCTACGCACTCGCAAAAGGTCAGTTTCTGGCCTTGTGATACAAATAACTATTACTTAAAACAAACTAAAAACTAAACAAAAAGTGCAAAATGGGTTTAATAAACTACATGCTGAGACTATACGTCAAGCAACTACTACACATGTTCAAAAGAGATTATTAATAGTTATTTAACAAACAAGTGTATTAATAAGGACGATTAACAATCGAGATATTTTAGCGCGTGATCAAAGCGAGTGCGTTAATGTTTGAGATTGTTAATCGCCGTTTAATTCAAAAGTTAGTTACACAACTTTTCCGTCGACCGTACTTTTGTAATTTAAATAAAATTATAATTTAATAATTATAGAAAGGATATGCTATTGTGAACGCACTTTTAGAAAGTACCGTTTTGTAAACTCACCACAATTTTTTAATTGTATGACATAACCTAACTTCATTGTTTTTGTGAGCTTTGCATTTTATCATTCTTTGCTTTTTCGTCTTTGTACAGTTATTTGACAACAGTATTTTAATTAAGGTCACAAAGTGTATTAATCTTTTTTGTGAGAACGGATTGGTGCTTATTCAAAATAGTGATGCACCTACAAAGACCGAATCAGAAATGGTTGACAATGTTTGATAAATGATACAAGAAGCCCAAGTACATCTCTATGTTTTCTGTAAACAAGTTGAAATTTTGATAATGACTTGTCATATCATACCGAACAAATATATTCATTTATATCGCTACTGTATACAAGTGGTCCACCAACTTATTGAGACAGGATTGATTATCCTGCATGTGTTCAATAGTGGCAATGGTTTTGCAACATTTTTATTAAAGACATACTAGCTTAAGATTCTTTAACGATGAAGCTTAATTTCACCTTAATGTTGTTTCATACAACATGCACATGTAGAGTTTATAAAAAAAAATTTGTTAAAGTGGTTCCACTACACCACCAAAAGATATTCTTAGGAGTCGGAATGTTTATCGGTCCATTCCTTTTTTATAGTTTTTATTTTCTCTTACAACCCTGCTTGAAGAGCTTAACTTTTGGACAATGAGTAAACAATATTGAAGAACTGTGCGAGACAATAGTTTGTAAAATAGATGAGTTGAACACTCTTTAAATGTTATTAAGTGTTATCATCAGAATGTTGTGTACAGTACAAAAATGTCTCAAAGTTTGTGTGAACAAATTGAAGGTTTATTAAAACTGTAAATTAATGTTGATTCGTTATTATTAAAATTTGCTTTGCTACAATTTATGACAGATTTTTTATTTACATTTTCATATTGTAATTGATTGACAGATAAATTGAGAAAATTATGTATTCCACATGTATGCTTAGTTGCTTATACTAAAATCGTTCATTAATAGAAAATCGTTCATTAATAGGGGTTATTAATGAACGATTTTGTTTACATTAATGTAAGGCATAAATGCACGGTCAACGGAAAAATATTTTTTTTTATTTCAGTTTGTTTTAAGTAACATTCTTTAGTTAGTGTGTACCTTATTTTTTATTGGCTTTCTTTAATACAATAATTCTATTATTTTGAAAGATTGTTGTATAGTTCATTGCCCGACATACTAATATAAAAATATAAAATAAAATGAAAATAATATTATGTAAAACGTTTAATGCTTTAATTTTAATTTGCTCTAAACTAGACAAGAGATAGCTATAAGGCAATGCTAATGCAGATAAATGCATAATAATTTTATGAGTAAATCACATAAAAATATACAGGGTGTTCTATTTTAAATAAATACGTTTTTCAAGTTTAAAGTATATCATTTTTACAAATAATTTTGAAATATTCTGTATAACAAACGATTTACATGTGCATATCTATTATAAGTACAATTATTTTAGTACCTCATCTTTCAAGTATCTGATTAAAATAGTACCTGTTTCTTTTTATTTACTGTTCCAAAAAAAAAAAATCAACGAACTTAAGTTTGACGTAATAATTATATGCAAGTGGAATAATCGTATGTTGACACTTAAATAATTAGTTGACATCCGATTTTGACGTTTTGTTTAGATTGTTGGTATAATATCTCTTGCACACGCATTTAACTTTATTTCTTTTTTAAGAATGTAAACAATACTACATATATTAGGCAATTAATAACTAGATAATTCATAAAAATAATACAAGAAATTAAATAAAATGGGCGACATCTGATTAAATATACTAACGTAGACATACGTTTATGAAAATTAATTCAGGCAGTTGTTCAGAATGAGTCATATGCAAACTTATATGATTTTAATTATAATTGTTAATTGGATTCTTTTTTTACTCAGACCAATAAAATTTTACAAAATTGTATATTAAATATTAAATTTGTTTCAGATGGAGGATTACCACTATGCACACAGCTTCCGTAAATGTAAGTTATTTTTAGTTTCGTCATTGTTTCACATAGCTACACGGTAATTACGAACATGCGTATGTATAAAATATATATATTTTCCTTTTTGTATATTATTTAAGAACTCGGTAATAAAAAAGCTTATCTCCCACAAAGCAAAGCTATAAAAAGATAATTAAGAATAAATTTCGTTAAAAAGTGAAATCTTGTGTTAAATTAACAATGAAAGAGGAACTACAAAATAATAAATTCGCTTAAAGTCACATTAATTCAAAAGAAATCCTAGAATTAGCCAATTTGTTGGCGCAATCCTTTTGTCCGTGGCGTCCCCTTCCTAGTGTTTTATTGAACATTATCATGCCAATCGTTTTTTCTGATAAAGAAATATAGCGAAAGGGTGGGACCTAAATAAATTTTCAAGCTAGAACTAAAATAACATTGAAAGCATAACGGATGGTCTGAAAAAAAACACGATTCAAATGCAGGGAAATCAATGACATATTTATTATTATGTGGGTATTTTAACAATAAATTTAGTTGTTTGCTTATTTATTGTATAATTTGAATAAAATCGTTTTCAAATCTTTTCAAATAATTTTCACAAATAGAAAATGTCAGTTGAAACGTATGAATCTTAACCGTTTGTATTTCGAAACTTTCATTTTAGGATAGAAATATATAAAAGCGAATTTTTACAAGAATTACTTATTGAATCTTGTATATAAATGAAATTATATTTCTATAAATAGTTTTGTTTAGTTTGCCGTGGCTTGCTGAATTAAAAGAGAATAAAAAGATAATTTGAAATATTTCTTATTACAAAATGCAATATGAAAAACTTTAAATCTTTTTAGTTGTTGTGATTAAAAGGATTTTTATATAAACTGTGGTCTGGTAGAAAATAGTTTATTTTAAACTTTAAATTTTTTAAATCTTTAAATTTTCATCTTTAATTTAATTAATTGAAGGTAAATGTCAAAATAAAACACTTACATATTTTGATAATGATAATTTTGATATTATAATAAAAAATATCGGAGACACCATTTTAAATTTACTATAGAAGATAATTAACAGCCATTCTGTAAGCGGATAGAGTTTAATTTAAAGAAAAAAAAGTTAATTGCTTAACAGAAATATACAAAATTGAATTAAAGAAATTTAAATTGTAAAATAAAGAAAATCCATTAACGTTGTTAATTGTATTACTTAAACATTTACACTGTTACAAATTTTGTAAGTAAGTTAATTTCAAGTTTAGTAAACCAATTCAAGTTAGTGTTTTTGGTAAAAGATCTAATTGATAATTTAAATTAATGCAATACTCGTTAAAATGTGCAAGTAGAGAAGACTGTCCATAATTAGTTTATCAACTTTTTTGTACAATAACTACATACACCTATTTTCTTTCTTTTTGTTGCATTTGCACAGTTTATAATTGGCTATTTGTAGAATTTTTGGTTAATTTTTTGTTTGGAAAATATAGTGTTTTGTTAGATTCAAACTTTAAATCATTATTCCATATTTATATACAACTTTCAACTAACAAGAAACAAATTTTAAACTCGTTAATTAAGGTATAATTAGTATTATATGAAGTAGTAAAGAAGAAGAATATCAAATTAAGTTTGCTTAATATAGTATAATTGAATATTTAATTGAAATACAACTCATCCAAAAACAACTGATTGTAAAATTCATAGTAAAAATGTTTCAAAATAATCTATGGGCATTTACAAATTAGTGATAAAGTAAATTAATATAGAATCATCCGTGTACAAAAATATCTGTTTTAGGTTCTCAAATCAAGTCAAGAACCGCTTTATTGTTAAGGAAACTCAAAATTTCTTAGAGAAAACAATAATGTTTCTAAAAGTAATGATTTTGAAACTAATACTGTAAACACAAGTAAAAAAGTAAACTATGGAATGAGACCGCATCATGGGATTTCTTTAAGATCTGTATTCGAAATTTGACTTTGGCATCAATTTCTGCTTTGATCAAAATGAAAACGAACCACTTGTCAAATTTGTCAATTTTCACACAAATCCCAAAGTTCGATTATTTTACAAAATATTGAAAAAAGTTACAAAACATTTTATGCTCATTTTTCGTAAATTACGTTAATTGGCAAAGTAAAATTGAATTCAATTCGATTTGAAGCAAACCCTTGTATATAATATTTTTTTCAATATTGTCGGCCCTTAATTTAGAGAAGCCTTATTTACTATATATATCTTTCTTCCCTATCATGGACCCTTACCTTGACAGACTTTTCCGTTCATTCCTCTTTACAGAAACTATATTTTGTTATCTATGACACATTCAATGCATTCATCTCTAAGTTCTCTTTGAAGTCCAGAACAAAATATCCACCCTGGTTTTCTAATGCTATCATCTCTGATATCAAGCTAAGGTAGGTACTCTCTCTGGCGGAATTATAAATTATCTAATGACCATACTTCTCTTCATCGGTTTAGACTGCTGCGCAGCAAGATAAAGACCGATATTCAGACTTCTCCATAAATGCTTCTTGAAACGTATTGAGACCGACATTAGGTCTAACCCTAATCATTTCTGGTCTTACATCAATCTAGTCCGTAATTCCTCCGGTATACCTTCTAATATGACTTATCTTGGTGCTTACAGTGACGGCCAAGATGATGTTGTCAACTTTTTTTCTTCTTATTTTAGTAGTTGCTTTAGCGACGTACATTTCCAGCACTCTTTTGTGCCTCAACATCAGGTTGTTGACGTGATCTTTCTGCCTAAACATTTTGTCGGGTCTAATTTGCTTTTTGCTATAAAAAAGATTAAGCCTACACTTACCGCAGGCACTAATCTCATTCCTGATTTCTTCTTGCGAGACTGCATTTCTGTGCTGTCGACGCCGTTACTTTCCATATTCAATCTGATTCTTTAACAGAGACGCATTTCTGTTGATTGGAAATCTGCTCGAATTGTCTCCGCTTATAAAAAGGCGACAGATCCGATGACCTTAACTATTGTCTCATCGCGCTTTTCTGTAACTTCTCAAACTTTTCAATTTTGCTTATATAACCACATCGCTTCTAAAATCTTTCAAAAATTTCATAGTTGTCAACACGGATTTATTAAAGGGCGTTCCACAATTACTAATTTAACTGTTATGCACCAGTTTCTTGCTGAATCCTGATTCTGGTTTCCAGGTCGACGTTGTCGATTTTAGTAAGGCTGCCGATCGGTTGAACCATGAGATTCTCAATTCGAAGCTTTACGCTTTTGGTTTGAGTAACTACTTAGTATAATTACTCAAGAGTTACCTATGTAATAAAACCCATTTTTTGAGCTGCTTGGCTTATGCTCGCGTGTCTCAAGTGTCCCTTCGGGTGTACCCCAAGGCTCTGTTCTTAGCCCCTATTATTCAATATCTTTGTCAATGATGTCGCACCTATTCTCGATTATCATTGCTTACTGTATGCGGATGACATCAAGATATTTCAGGGTTATACGTGATATCTAGTAATAGCTCCTTGTGCTTCAGAAAAAGGCTTGATCTTTTGGTGAATGGTGTCGGTCCTAACCAATTGAGATCTAAAAGAGCAAAATCCCCAAATCTAACGTCTCCATTACTTGATCTAGCGCTTTTAAAGATCTGGGTGTCAATTTTGAATCGTCTCTGTTGTCTTTAGTTGCACATTCGATCTTATTGTTTTCATCTTCACGTAAAACTTTGGTTTTGGCTATCAGAAACTCTCTAAAGATTTTTAAGCGCTGACTTACATATCTTGCTGTACAGAACCTTCTTCGAACTCTGCTGGGACTATGCTTCTTGGTAGTTTGGAACTCCCATGTGTATCAGGTAATCCATGCTCGGGAGAACATTCAACGGAAATTTTTGAAATTTCTAATTTGCGACGTTAGATGTGATTTATCCTCCTCAGAGGTTTTCCGCAATCTAATCTTCTGGCTTAGATTCAATCTTTTCTTGATTTAAGTGAGTCGTCGCGCTATCTTCTCTTATCTTTTCTATACAAACCTATTTCACTACCTTGTCGATTATCCCTGAATAGTTGGCAAAATTATCTTTTCCGTCCTCGACCTGGGTTTCGTTTTCTCCTACCACCACTACCCATCCACCATTTTACGCGTGTCTGAAGTCATCCCTATTTTCTGTGTATGCAGCAGTAAGTGCTTTACGTAAATTTGATATTTTCATACACGTTTTATAATCCGAGATAAAATCATTCTAGTAGCGACTCCTAGTTGGTTGATCGATTTACCCTTATCTACCTCGTTTAAAGTTACTACTTTTATTTGTTTTGCATTATATACTGTATCATAGTCCTTGTACTACCTACGTCAAATTACTTGGCGGCGGTGACGAGAGGGCAGCGATATCTCCTAGATCTTTAACTTCAAGTTGTGACGATAATTTGTTTTTGATGGTTATTGTTGTTTCTGAATTATTTGATGCAATCAGGATGTCGCCAACGTAAATTAATATGAAAGCTGAGTTTTCTTGCATTTAATTTGCAGACTTTTTCACTCGATTGTAGTCTTTGGCTTCATTCATTCTTTTCTGTAATTAATTTGGTTGTTCTATGAAGGTGAATAATAATAATGCGTTTATTGATCCAACAGACATACAATTGTCTATAGTGGACAAACTTATTGTAATAACAATCGTTTATTCATATAATATCAAATAAATTAAAAGCGCAATTGCTAAAATCAGGATAATATACACATTCTTTAACAACAAAAAAAGAAAACTATATTTATATGTATATTCTTAATTGGACCTAGAATGTTTGGTAACTAATTAGAAAAAAAAAGCAAATAAATTTTCTTAATTGGACCATACGAAAAATTTTGATAAAAAATATCAAAAGTTAAGTTTACCATGCTACATAGTCTATAGCAAGTAATTAAAATACTATTATAGTAGTGAATAGTCTTTGATATAGGATAATGTAACATAATATAATCTCTACTGTTTGATGTATGAGGTACATTAATGTTTACCGTGTTTAGCAAGCTCGTACATATAATATAAATTTTCGCGGAGTAATAAACCTGTCAGAATTATCGAATCTCCCGTATTGCAGTGGCGTAGGTACCTGATATGTTTGGAAAATCATATTTTTAGTAGGTAAAATAATAAATATATTATAATAGTAAAAATCTACCTTTATATGTTATTTATTTTATTTGTATAGTAGATCACATTACGAAATTTTGCTTCTTACGTATTATATACCATTATTTTTGTATCTTGGTATAATACCCATCTGCGGCTATGATTCTCGTTTCGTCAATACCTGGGCTGATGGCAACGTGTTTACAGAGATTAAACTATTGTTCTCAGACCCTTACTTATATCAAGTTGGGATATTCGTAATTCCAAAAGATTCAACTCTGGCAGCGGTAGTAAACGTTATTAGACAGTTTATTTTTGGATATGCAGGGTGTTTCACCGGGAACCGCCATTAGCCGTATACATAAAAGTATACATAGAAAAAATTTGAAAATTTGGAGAATGACTAAAATTAATAGGGCCAACTCAACTAAAATATTTTCATTTTTCTGACACTTTCGGTTTTACCGGACATCGACATCAACTTCGTTATTTTAAATGGAACACTATATATATATATTACTGCACTTTGTATAACATTTCCTTGTAGCTACAAGTTATAGATTTCGAGATATTAATTTTTTTAGTAAAATTTTCACAGATGCAAAAGTTTAGGAAAATATCTGTAACTGTTTTCGGAAACTCCATATCGGGTTTGTATAAAAGGGAATGGACTATAGCAAACAAAGATGTGTTATCAATTATGTTGATTGTTACAAATGTGAGTTTGTTGACAATCCAGTGGTTCGAACAACTCAAGAAGATTTGTCGTGCCCATGAAGAAGCTGACTCTAAAATTATTTTCTACATTTATAATCTGCATTTTGATTATTCTCTTAACGTAGATGCGATTTTAATCCAGCATTTTTTAGAAAAGGAAAGAAGAAACCTTATAATATATCCAAAAATATACCAAAGCAATTGCTGATTTGAATGAATCAAAATGCAACGTACAAGCCCGTGTTGCAACATTAATGAAAAATACAAAATTAGACTAGCAGTCTAATTTTTTATAGTTATTCAGGAATCTACGCAACTCTCCGACGAAGCCGGACGCTGCTGCTCTAACTACTATAAATATTCTTATCCCCCACGAATTTAGTGCGCTACATTGAGCCGAATTCCCTTTAGTTTTTTCCTAGGTTGTTTCGCTAGAGCCGTCACTTCTTTTAGTTATTTTGTAAACCACAACCGTTACAATATATCACAGTTATGGAGACATGCACATCAGTATATTCTTACACAGTTAATCGCTTTAGAGTTTGGTGGATAAAAACAGATAACAATTACAGCTAGAAATGTTACGAAGGTGATTAACTACCTCCATCACTTGAAAACATCTGTAATGATGATGACAATTAAGGTATAATGAATTTGATTTTAAATGTTTATTTACCGGTAATTATTTGTTGTTGTCATAAAGATCTGACTCACAGATATATCACTATGGACTTGAATAAATTTACCTAAATTTATGTAACGTTTATCCCATACAACGTTTTTTAATTTTTTTTTACTATTTCTTCAAATAAATGAATTTTATCTTCTAGCGGTCGAAAATGTTGACTTTGTATATCTCTATAGAAACTGTTGAAGTGACTGTTTTTTTCTAGTTGTAGTTGAAATACTTCAAACCCTAGGAGTTGAAATACCTATGGTCGGCTCGACCAAATCAAAATATACGCTCATTGAAAACATTTATAGAATTTAAAATCACGATGTGTTTATCAGTATTTACACTTACTATTTAATAATTGAATTATCTAATAAAAATGACTCCAATATTACTTAACGACTACCCCTATAGTATTTAACATGAGCCATTTCCCAACTGTCATTGTCAAAACGAATAGCAAAGCAAAAGCGCCGTAAATACAAAGATTCAACTCATTATTGTTCCGCTTGAAGATAACAGTAGATTATTTTACTAGGAGTTAAACAATATAATTGTTGAGTTTAAAAGTTTGCTGGCGAGGCGTTAGCCGAGTCAGCAAATTAAGCGAATTACTATTTTTTCTTCAAGCGTTTATTGCTGGTTTTCATGTGTTATTTGTTACGCCACAAATCTGATTTAACAAATTTGCCACGAACGAAAGTGCCAGCCAGCTATGCGGTAAGGGGTGGATATAGATTTGTCTCTCACTCACCTTTACGAAGATCAAAAGGTCCTCAAGTCACAGTTGGGATTGTCAGGCGTCACCCTAATCTTTGAAGTACTTAAATCAAATGCTCACCAAAGAAAGGGAGAAACGTAAACACTTGAAATAAAAGAATAAAGTCTTTACGACCGGTATTCTATTAAACTATAATTCTACATCTTTTCCTTTCCACGCTTAACTAACAAAAATAACAAACATGCAAGACGGCCAAACTACCCCGGTACCGGGCGTGACGGACGGTTTTTTTTTCACCGCGTACCTAATTCTAATACACAATGGGGATTCAAACATGCAGAACCACCGAGTGTTACAATATACAAAAAAAAAACAATCTTATCTTAGACGGTACCAAATTTAACTCAAATACGCGTACTCACAACTATAGTCACCAATTCACGGAAGTTTTTGAAGAATACGGAAGGGTACTTACAGTTGAGGATTTTTTTTCTTTCTGCTAATCCATAAACAGCGTAATTTTCTTTCCAATATGGTAGTAATCCACAGGAACAATATAATTGTTAATCCGAAGATTTTGATACCAATGGAAATACTAACGCATTCTTAAGATTTTTTCGTGCTCAGAGATACCCTATAATCCGTATTGCGGCTATTTTGATAGTTTTCACTAAATCGAACGGAATTCTCTTAATAGCGACGAAATGAAAGTTCCATTTATTATTCGTTCACTAAACTTTTATTTTAAGTTCACGCACATGATTTACGACACTTGAGTTCTGACGCGATTGTTAAAATTTGACATTTAATCCGTTATATCGTTGCGTAACTAATTAACCACCAAACATCTTATTGGTTCGGAGTCTACTTAAGAACTAACTAAGAACTAACATCGGGTAAGAAAGCGTCAACCCCACTTATCGATTCTTTTCACACACCGTACGTTACAAAAAATATTGCGCTACGATTTTCTTAGAACTAACAAACAAAAACCGCTTACCTAGAAATTAAACCGTGGGCGCAAGCCGTGTGTTATTTCTCTTTTAAACAAACATATCGCCAATTCAGCTGATAACGCCGGCCACACCGACCGTAATTCGTAGAACAAAAACAAAGACTCCCTTGATCCAGCACACTAAACGCAAACTGCGAAGCAGAATTTAAAGAAATCGACTGGTGAGAACTATGAAATCGGCATTTTCCACAACAACCTAATTACTCAAACGTGACGATAACATCTTTTATAACGCTGAATTAAGAAAAATATCAAATGACTAAAAACAATATTCTACCAAATTTGACACTGAACACACGTGCAATACAATGTAAATGAAATTCGTTATACTATAGTCTAATTCAAATCAAAAGAGCATAACCGAACCAAATTCATCTGTGCTTACAAAAAATAGTAGATTATTTTACTAGAGTTAAACAATATAATTGTTGAGCTTAAAAGTTTGCTGGCGAGGTGTTAGACGAGACAGCAAATTAAGCAAAACAATTATATTTTTTAACTCCAAGTGAAATATATTATTTTTTCTTCAAGCGTTTATTGCTAGTTTTCATGTGTTATTTTCAAATTTTCGAGATTCTCGAGTCTTATAGTGACTTTTTTATGCTCGACGAATCAAGTTGGTACTTTTACTGTTACATTCATAATATGACATAACCAAGGTACCAACCTCTAAATAGTTGTGGAAACAAAATAACTGTTTTGCTTTTTAATGTCTAGACAGTAAAAGAGTTTTTAGCGTCTGCCAGTAGTTCAATAATATGACGTTTTATTGTCGCTTGAAGAAAAAATAATTTTCCACCAAAAAGAGGTGACATATTTTCAAATTTTCGAGATTCTCGAGTGTTGTAGTGACGTTTTATTCTCGAAGAAGTTGGTACTTTACTGTTACATTTATAACATGACATTACCGTGGTACCAACCTCTAAATAGTTGTAAAAACAAAAGAACTGTTGCTTTTAATGTTTAGGTAGTAAAAAGCGTTTTTAGCGTCTGCCAGTAGTTTAATAATATGCCGTTTTAATGTCGCTTGAAGAAAAAATAGTGTATATCATTCAGAGTAAAAAAGTCTTTTGTGCTTCGCCCAGTTGCCGGCCTCACCACAAAAACACCTACTTCTACTTTAATGATATAATCTACTATTATGTCACGTTTACATAATGATTTGATGAGAAAATCTTTAATGTTTGAGAAGATCATATTTAGCTGAAGATTCGATTGATAAAAATGTATCTGAAACTTTAAATTCGTTGGTTTACCTTCACCGATTGTTTTGGGCTGTGGAATTTTACCAGAAATGTACCTCCAAGTGTTGTTTTTTGTTAGAAAGGCTTCTACTTGTATTTTCCATGTGTCGCGAGATAACGTTTCTAGTAGTGCGGAATCGTCACATTTGCATACGTCATTTTACTTGGCCAACAATTTTCTGTTATTTCAATAATTTGCAAATCCTGGGCTAATAACCTGTTAGAGTGTATGAAAGAAATTGTATAAAAGAGAATCTAATTTATTTAATGAATACACTTTAAAAACGATACACAAAATATTGATTACTATTAACTGTTATGCTAATAAAATAATACACACTCTAGGACAAAGTATAAATTAAAGTCATGATTATAATAATTGATAATTCTAATACAATTACGTCAAAACACGTTTTTTGCGCTTATGACAAATATTAATATAAATTAGGTATAAATTTTAGTATTAATTTTTTTTGTTTTTAATTTAGTAAAATGCGAGAAAATGGAAAAAATGTGTAAAACAGTCCTTCAAGAATAGGTCATTTGTATTTTATTTATTCCACGATTGAATATTCGTGCATTATATACTTACATATTTCTTGATATTATTAATTTTTAAATATTTAACTTATATTAATTTATTTATTTATTTATTTATTTATTACTTAACGGTAAACACCCAATGATATAAACATAAAACAAAAATTGATGCTTTTACATACAACACATGTTACATTATTACTCCAAATCTCTGTAAATACATGCAAAAAAAAAATTAGGTTTCTGTTAAACTAACCCTATGATATGCTCAATGCCCAAAACGGATATAAATTTAATAATTTATTCTTAAATTTTATTTGTATGGAAATTGGTCAAATCTTTGATCAATTTATAAAGAGAGCAACTAAAAAATCTACATCTAATTGGTTAGCCGATCTCATCATTCTATCCATTGTAGAAAAATAGGAATAATTAGTACGATGCCAGTTAATAGCAAACAGTATTCGTTGTCTAGTTGCTTTTGGAGGAATGTGGAAATTTATTTGAGAAAGAAGATCAGGACTTACTAAGAATGAGTTCAGCAGTTTATATAAAAATATGATATCGAAGTTATATCGTCTTTCATCGAGACTCTTTAAGTTAAGGAAGGACCGAAGTTCTTGATAGTCTATTTGTTCACTAGATAAACCAATCTTATAACCTACCATTTTTAGAAATTTTGTTTGTACTTTTCCAAACTAACTACATACGTGGAATGATAAGGATTCCAAACTTGAGTGTTATATTCTAAAATAGGTCTTACTAGAGAACAGAAAAGAAGACGGAGAGTTGATACATTTGAAAAGTCCTTAGAGAATCTACTAATACAGCCTAACCGTCTCATTGCCTTATTTTTAATCGAAATAACATGGTTTTGAAAATTCAAATTTGCCGAGATTTTAATCCCCAGATCGGTAATTAAATTGACTCTATCGACCACTACACCAGATTTGAACTTGTATGGAAAATCAATCACAACAGATTTGGAAAACGATATTATTTTACATTTTAATTCATTTAATTTAAGGCCGTTTGCAATGCAATAATATTCGAGTCTATAAAGGTCAACATTTAGATTTTCACAATCACTAACACTTTTAATATTATTATAAAATTTTGTATCATCAGCATACATTAAAAACTTTGAATGTTGAAAAAACCTGACTTATGTCGTTAATATAAATGTTAAATAGTAACGGTGCCAAGTGGGCACCTTGTGGAACTCCACTAGTTACCAAAATAGTTTCCGAAATAAAATTTTCAACTTTAACTCTTTGGAAACGGTTAGTTAAATACGAATGAAACCATTTAAGGAGAGGTTCTAGAACACCATAAGTTTTCATTTTCACAATCAGTCTGTTATGGTCTACGGTATCAAAAGCTTTTGATAAGTCGGTGTAAATACAATCTATCTGGCCACGATTTTCAGCAGATGTAAATAAATGTTGTGAAAACTCAATTAAGTTTGTGGCAGTTGACTTTCCGGATCTAAACCCATGCTGTTGATCTACAATTATGTTGTTGAACATAGGTGAAATAATGTCACTTACTATTGATTCAAATAATTTTGGAATAGTAGAGAGTTTTGATACAGGGCGGTATTGTTTGGCATCGTTTCTATTACCACTCTTAAAAATAGGAGTTACATAACTAAGCTTCCATAACTCTGGAAATATTCCAGATCTTAATGAATGATTAAAAATCCAATACAGTGCCTCAGTTATAATAAAACGACATTTCTTTAAAAATAATCAGGAATTCCATCTGGTCCAGGAGAATGTGAATTAGAAAGAGTTTCAATCTTCTGATATATAGCGAACTTGCTAATCTGGATTAATGAAATATTGGCTGAAGTGGAAAAATCTTGTATATCAGAAGTGGTCAGTGAATTAGTTGAATAAACTTCCGAGAATTGTTTTTTAAAAAGATTGACTATATCTGCACCATTTGAAGCTATTTCATCTTCTAGAAATATGGGATCAGGAATGTTGTTTTGTTTAGTTTTACACTTTACATAAGACCAAAAATGTTTAGGGTTAGATTTAATTTTGTTTTCATGCTTAGATATAAAATTAGAATAACATAACTTTGATTCATATTTACATAATTTGCGTAGGTGTGAGAATTCGATATAGTCTGCAGGAGCATTTGTAGATTTAAAAGTTCGGTGAACTTTCTTTTTTTCTAATATTAATTTTTTTAATTTGCTTGAGAACCAAGTAGGAAACTTATAAGAAATGACAGCTTTGAACGGAACAAACATTTCAAATGCTTTGTAGATAATGTCATAAAATAGGCTTAAACAGTCATCTACAGAAAGGTTATTAAAATTATCCTGCCAATGAATAGATGATAAATAACCGAATAACTTCTTCATAATTTACATTTTTGAAATCATATATATAATTAGAGCATCTCAATGGTGTACAAACATGAACATTACACAGAGTAATATCTAAACACGGATGATATCCATCAGTTTTAACAATTTCTTCATCGCTTAGAAAACAGATACATCATGATGATTTGAAAAAGCTAAATCTAGATATCTTGACAATTTGTTAGGTACAGAATTAAATTGTTTTAAACTAAGGAGACTAAACTGGCTTATTAATAAATCCGACTTTTCACAAAAGAACCATTTGGATAAAGATAGTATTATTATCTTGACTGAGGCAACCATTTAATATTCGGCAAGTTGTAGTCACCTAAAATTAAAATTTTACAATTCCGTAATTCGGTTTAATATTAAATCAACCGAATTAGAATGAGCTTCATATACAGAAATCGGAGAGCTGGGCGGAATGTATACTCCACCAATAATAAACTTCTGATTTCTAAAGTGTAAAATTACATACAATTCTCTCGACAAATGAGTTAATCATAACAGAAGAACACCTAAATGCATTTCTTACATAAAATTAAAATCCCCCACCAGACTTCTTATTACTAGTTTCTTGGTTCCTATCTAAACGAAACATTTTAAACCCGGAATGTAGACTTCACCATCTTGGAATATTAGGACAAAGATTAGTTTCTATTAAAATTATAAAATCATAATTTGTACAAACAGCTGACGATATCAATAAATTTAATTTAGTTCTAAGGCCATTTACGTTTTGATAATAACCACAAATATTATAACAGTTTACATACGAACCAGAATTAGATTGAGAGATTGAGTTGATTAATCGTTTTTTGAAGCTGAATAATTAGTTGCTGTAAGCGAATAGTCTCTTTGATTTTGGCTCTTAGAGTTCGATGCAGGCATGTGATGGCGTATTGTAGAATTAATGATTTTTGGGACTCCATTAAAATATTTAATGGTAAGATTAGTTTCTCTTTGATCTGTGCGATTTTTTAATTCTTCCCGTAATTCTTTTAGAAAATTTCGTTGCATGACTGTTTGATCCGGCGAAGGATAGTAATATTTATACCAGAACAAATTGTAGAACGATTTTCATAATTTCAAAGACTTCTTCTTGTGACTTGAATACAACCTTTATTGGACGGGAAGCTTTTGTTGTATTTACCAAGACGTAATACTATGATTGTGGAAACATCAATGTTTGTATTCCTAAACAGGTTTTAATTTCATTTCCATCGTATACTCTACGTTCGTTTATTGATGTTGAGGAAGATTCTTTCACGTTATAAACAATAACATTGTAACGACGACGATTACGCTCATTGAACTCAGAGGCAAATTCATGAAATAATTTATTCTTTGCGTTCTCATCGAAATTAGATATTAATTTACATACGCAATGGATGGGTACACATAAACATTAATTAATAATAGAAACGTATTAATCTGACGATTTTGGAACATTGAAGGTACAATTAAAATAATATTTGTTTTATCGTAGTAATTAACTGAAATAATTAGAAAATGAACATAATCTAATTTTACAAAAGAACTAATTTGCTAATTGGAGACATAAATTAAATCAATTCAAAATTATAAGGAACGGACGTAGATTGAATAAATATTGTTAAATTTATTGTTTAATTTGTGTAATTAACTTGTTCTAAAGAAGTACAATTCTTGTTAGTAAAATCAATATACGACATTATAAACACATGTACCAAATTGAGTTATTTACTTATAATTTGTCAAATTTAGAAAATATTTTCTTAATATCAACAATGTTAATAACAAATAAGTAATAATGTTTCTTTATTATTTAGTTTGAAAAACTAAATTATACCAAAATATTTAATATTTTGGCAAATTTATTTAAATTATGTTTTCTCCAAGCTACGTTCTTCTTAGATTCTTCAAACATTTTGGTATATAGTTGAGCATTCTTGCTTGAACTTAATGCTGACATAATCTGAAGCAAATGCAATAACATAGAAGTACCTATCTCAGTTTAGACTTACTATATTCAAATGGTAATCAGTTGAAACCAAATCACTAAGTTTTCGTATAAGGGAACCAAACTTTCTTTCCAATCTGTATAAATTAAAAAGGTAAAATAAATTAAATTTCATGCCTGAATGCATACCTATGTTCGACAGTTGCAAAGTTTTTAACAATATAGTTAATAGCCACGTCAAGTCCTTCTGGTCCACTCTTCATAACTATTTCAATTATTTTATCTTGCGGCAGTTTACCTTCTAATTGCAATATCCTAAAACGTTACACTTATTTTCTATTTAAACGTTTCTATGGCCGTACTTATTTAAATTTTTAATTTCTTTGGTGCAGCTTAAACCTTTCACAACGTTTATTGGAGCTGATTGGGTATTTATTAACTCATTAAATAAATAATCAAAGTCTTTTTGATATCCAAAACGAATTGCACCACACAAAGTATTTTCATCTAAAGCCGTTATATACATTTTAGATTTTTGCCAATACCTGAATTTTTGCAAGGATTTATTCAAACAATCAGGATGATCCTAAAACGCATAATAAATTAAGTATTACTTTTCTCAAATCTTTTTCTAAAAACAATTCGTGGGGTTTTTCTTCAAAGCCTACATACCTGTAAACCAATGTTGTGATGTTGTAATTGTATTCCTAAAATAATAATTAAATAGTATTGTGTATGGTGCGAATATTACTTTAAAAATCTGGTATTTTGTCGAGTAATAAAACAAAGTCGCTAAGTTAAGGCTGTTTCCATAGTACGAGATCCAAGGAATTGGGTCTTTTTCATATATTATATACTCAGTTATTCGTTTAGGAATTTTTTCATCTATGTGCCCATCCTTAGCTAAGTTCCAAGAATCATCAATTATTTGAGCCCTGTTTAATACGTGTATATCTAAATGGTTTAAGTGTAAAGTTTTTGAAAGCAATTTCCAATTTATTTCGTCATAATTGACTCTGTAGTAACCAGTTCCTTTTTTATTAGCAATTAACCAATCGGTACTGTTCAACAAAGGGATAGAAATTGTACTTTGTGTTTCTGAAATCCAATAATCCGGACTAGTGTTTTCAAATGTCCGATTGCTATTTGTTGCAAAATTGATAGGTATGATCCATTGCCCATCTTCGTTTTTCGGATCACTAGTATAATGTTTCTATAAATATTTAATTACAACTTGACAATTTGCAAACTAAAAGAAAGTAGGTACTTGTGTTAATGAAACAACGTCCTCATTTTCACCATAGTGTCTAAATACGTTTACAACTGGAAACCCTTTTTTAAATTCCCAAGCCATCATTAAATCTGCTACTTTTAACGATTCTGGTAAAATATTTATACTTTGATCTACAGCTTTTTGTAAGCTTTCATATAAATCGGCCGAAGATGCTTGTCCAAATTGCCTGAAATCGCCGATTAGAGTGATTATTACTGTGATAAATCAAATTTACATTTTTTCAACATAATATTGAAGTCCTTGTTGAAAAACTGGCGTTGTCATTGAATGTTCCAGCATGTGCAAAATAATTCCACCTAAAATACCTCCGTGATTGTAAACAATATTTCAAATTCTGACTTAACCTTTATCATATGCGATGTTGTCAAACAAAGAATAAATATTCGTTGGGTCATACGCGTTTTGGGTCAACGGTCTAGTATCACCTCTAACATCACTCCTGAACAGATATTGCATGGTAAGTGCAAATGATCCTCTACCATCAATACTAGGTTCAAACTAAATTGTATATATATATATAATTTATGAATTGAAAAGTTTGTTATTTACCAGTGGAGGAATTAAATATTCGAAATATGTGGCAAATCCTTCATTTAACCAAATATATTCCCACCACGTTATCCCAACTAAGTTTCCAAACCACTGATGAGATATTTCGTGACACACAATAGGCACAATTAGGGGTATATAGATTTCACTGTCATTCAACAAATAAGATTCTCTATAATTACATTGAATTATAATTAATACTAATAGGTAAACATTTTAAAATTCAATCTTACCCGTAAACAATTAAACCCCAGTTCTCCATACCCCCTGGAAAGAATTCAATTGCTACTTGATCCAATTTGGGAAGTGCGAAAGGGATATTAGTAAAAGATTCCATGTAGTCAACGACTTTGTCCGATAATTCTAATGCATATCGGTGCTGATTGTTTTTAATAGCTTCTGGTCTTGCAATTATTCGGTAATTGTTTAAAGTTTCAGAAAAAGTCATTTCTGAGATAGTAAAAGCAACTAAATAAGTAGGCATCTCGACAGTTTCTTCGTATACGTCTTCAAATAGAGAGGAAATACTACAATTACATTGCAATTACAATTTTTGATTAATGCAATTGCTACCTTTGAGAAATAAGTGGTGCATTAGAAGCTGAAATAAATCGTTCGTCTGGGCGTACGAGTCGAATATTAAATTTTGCTCTTAAGGCTGGTTCATCGAAACATGGAAAAACACGACGTGCGTTGCAAGGTTGAAATTGAGTGTACGCAACATAGCTAAATGATGTGTTTTTAATTTTGAGAAAGCAATATATTCTGGTACGTACCGAGTTGATCCATCTTCGTCTTCAAATGTTCTACTTGAGAAACCAATTGAATATTTATCAAACTTTGCATTGAAATTGGGAATTGTCAAAACGTACTTTTTATTTTTGATAAGCGTTTCTACGAGAGAAATTGTAAAGTATTGGTACTCTGAGTTTGAAGGTTCGGATGATGATACCGTCAAAATTTGACCTGATGCTATGTCTTGAACGGTTATATTTTCTTTGGGGGGCATATTTAAATTGTATGCGTGTAGAGTGATGTAGTTAGAAGTTTCTAATACATCGATTTCGATTAGTACCGTTCCAGAAAAAGTGTCGGTATTAAAATTGGGTACCATTGTTAGATTATAACGTACGGGTTTTACATTTTTAGGCAACATGTATTCTGAATTTTCATTTTTGAAAGTTTGTGATGAGCTAATTGCACTTATCGACAAGTACAGCAATACAAAACTGTATAACATGTTTTTTCTAAAATTTGAAATAATGTAGGTACTAAATAATTTTTAATTAAAAAGGGTACTTACAAATATGACACGAGAAACATTTAAACCTTTCGTTTATGTAACCTTATAAACCGCATCTGATAAAATGTAAAATGATTATTTATAGTATCAAGATTGTAAGAGGATCACTCGAACAGTCGTGTAATCTTATTGGGTTTATCGTTGCTAATCGTTAATTGTGGTACGAAAAAATCTCAAGATTTTTTTAGAATGTTGAACAAAAACAAATATACATATAATTTAGAATTCTAAAAGTATTTCCAAAACTATATCTGGTGCTTTCTTATCAGAGCAAGTGGTTAATGGATCGATTAAAACTCCATGTACTTAACAGTTGCCATAGTTTTGAGAATACTAAAATTACCGTTAAATAAATTCAAGTGAATGATAAGTTTGATGTATTTTCAATCATTCTTTGAACGCTCTTCGAAAAGCTTTTCTTATCAAAAACTTCAAATTTCGTAGTTGTCAAAATAGATTTACCTCTGAATACGAAATCTTTAAGACTTCTTAGTAATTTATGCAAAACAAACAAATCTGGTTACATAAAATCTATATAACAAAAATCAACGGTGAAAATGCGATCGCCACTAAATTTGCAAAAATAAAATCTAATGATAATTTGTGATTATTACATTCTACAAATCTGGTTAAAATCGCCTAGAAAATTATTAATTCTTTCAAAGCTCAATGCGAATTATCTTCTGTATGCTTTGTCAGCCCCAACGAGTATAATCATTTTTTTGTCGACTATAGGGAAAAGACCTTTGTACACATTCACACCCTGAGTCTGTTCTTCAATTCAATTTTAACTCTTTATGTCTTTTTCATAAAACAGTCTCAACAAAACAACCTCCTTACTTATACAACAAAATATCATTTAGATCAGATGTACACTCATGAAATTTAAAACTTGGACACCACAATTTCTGTAAACAAAAGTTTGCACATTGTGAAGCGGGCTTAAGGGTATCATTTACAATTCTAACAGCAGGTAGTCTCATTAGGGGTTATCTTATAGAAGGACTGTAGTATGAATCATTACACTAAGCACGTTTTAGAAAATAGGTAATTTACGTTGCTTACTTAATTTTTTTCTTTAAAGAATATATTTGAAGGTATCGCTAATTAAACACCATAGCTCGATTAATTATCGAATCAAAATTTTGTTTAGGAAATGTTTACAAATGAGCAATGTAACAACCCTTAGAGCAATATGACTCAAAGGAAGTAAATTAAACAAGCAAGGATATTCTATTGTTATTGAAACTTATTCATAAAGTAAAAGCCATTTCCTTATAATGCTAATGGACAGGATTTTCTTTTAAGTATTAAGATTACAATAGAGGACTTATAAACTTTCGAAAATATCTAATTATAAATATTTACACTGCAATTGCGCTTTTCCTTAATAATTTCTTAGCAATAACATACACGTTCTTGGTTTTAAGTTGTCATAAATTTGATATGATATAAATTTGTGTTTCTAATATTACATCACAAACTAATCTTTATTCGCCAAAAAATGTTGCTTAAGTTGTAAAGCTTCGTACACACCTGAACAACAAACCGAGCAACAAACATAACAACGAACCGAAAGTCAAACAGAACGACAAACGATCTTATATGATTTCCACAATCCGGAACGTTTGTGCTGTTCCCATAATTATTTTCAGTAGTTTTCAGTTCATATATATTTATTATTGAGAAGAGAAAATTGCGGAAAACAAGAAGATAGTGCCAACCAAATTTTTACGCACAAAGAAGAGTAAAAATTATAATTTACTTCGCTTTTTTTATTTTGGAAATTTCCCGCCCAAATGATGCTAATAGGGACATCATTTTTTTTGCATTCTTAAACACTGATTAATTTAAAACATTTTTCTTCTGTCAACTCCATAATATTACCTAAAACACAACAAACCCACAAAAGGGAGGACAAAAATAAATAATTTAATTCTCCCGCATAAGTTTGTTCGCCGTTTTGTTTAGATTCGTCCAAACCTGCAAACGCATTTGCGCGCATTTTCTTTGATGTCGGAGAAAAAACCGACAAGTTGCGGGAACGCCGCAAACCGTTCGTGGAACAATCAGGACTTGCGAATCTGTTCTAAAATTCGTACGTAGCACCGTCCAAATTAATGTTCCGATTGCCGTTCGGTTCGTTGTTCTGTTTGTTCCTCAGTTAACGTTACGTTAGTAGATTCCATTTACTATTTACACATATTTTCTTGGAACATTCGATAATTAACTATCGGGATATGATGACCCTATACTTCGCAGGTTGTGCGCAACTGGATACAAGCAAATAACTTGGAGTTGTTACCCTGGCCAGCAAAAAGCCCAGATTTTAACATTATCGAAAATGTTTGGGCTCGAATACTTGCTGTTATCCGAAGACAACAAGGGCCAAATTTTATACCAGTAAACCGTAATGCACTAATTGCAGCCATTGATACCGCATGGGAAACGATTAATATTAATTATATTGATACCTTGATAGCGTCAATGAGCAGACGCCTCCAAGAATGTATCAATAATAATGGAGGTCACACCCATTATTGATTTCTTATATTTATTTATATAGTAATACCTTTATTTAAAAAAAAGTTTTCATTTAATTTTAAACTATAACTTGGTATCTTAATTATAATTATGTAATAAATTCTTGTCAAAAACTAAATATATACGTTGACAATAAGAATTGCCTTAGTTTTTATTTTCACTTTTATATTAACTACAGAAAAAAATGAAACGTCATAAAATATACATTTTGTAAGGACTAAATATTATGAATAGAGAGTTTAATGATTTTTTTAATAACTTACAATAATTAGTAGGTTAGATTTATTTAAAAATAAGTAATAATCAGTCAACCCAAATAACCATGTTTAGTTTTTGATTTAATTTAAAAGTTATTGCTTGTAGACGTTTTTTAAATCAAAATTATTTCTAATTTTATTTTGTAAACATTTCCTAAACAAAATTTTGATTCGATAATTAATCGAGCTATGGTGTTTAATTAGCGATACCTTCAAATATATTCTTTAAAGAAAAAATTAAGTAAGCAACGTAAATTACCTATTTTCTAAAACGTGCTTAGTGTAATGATTCATTCTACAGTCCTTCTATAAGATAACCCCTGCTGAGACTACCTGCTGTTAGAATTGTAAATGATATCTTTAAGCCCGCTTCACAATGTGCAAATTTTTGTTTACAGAAATTGTGGTGTCCAAGTTTTAAATTTCATGAGTGTACATCATCTCAATATAAGATTTAAAGAAACTATAACTCAGCCTCAGCATAAAACAACAATCTTTCAACGGTCATTTTCTTATCAAATTGCTAATTTTGTATTTGTTAGTTTTTGTAAAAATAGTAGTTGTTGTATTTTTGTTATAGAAACAGTAGTCAATTAATAAACGTCAAAGTGATTAAAACTAAATAATTACTGTCGTGTGTTTTTGATGGTTTTTGCTAGACAGGCATCTCTAAATTATTAATTAAAGTTCAATTTATGGGTTTAAAACGTTTTTAAGTTTAGTCCATTTTTATATAAATTCAGAAGTGATATTTGTCAAGCGTCAACTTGACATTCGGTCTTCTTCGCACCGGATTTGAAACAGTTTTATCCGCTCCCGTGCTGAAACATTCTGTTTTTATTTGTTCAACTGTGCATATAGTGATTTGTAATTATGGAAGCTCATCAAAACATTAGGATCAGTTCCAGAGCCAATAAGAGAATTTTACCTCCTCGTTACGCAACTGTAGCATCTCATGCAACACCGGAAATGTCACAAAAAGGATCTACAGTAATGACCACATCGTCCATGGCTCAGCGTAAACGGATTGAGGCGGAAAAGAAGGCGAAACTAGCGAAACTCTCCAGGCAGGTGTTAAGCAAACGTCGAAATGGAGATCTCGCTAAGAGATTGGAAAATGCCTCACCGCGCCTGGATGAAACCAAGATGAAGGTGGTTAAAGGAGCAGCTAGCCAAACTGTTGATGAACGGGAGGAGAAGTAAAGAATTGTATGCTGTAGAGGACAGACTTGGGGAACTCCAAGTAGAATTGAACTTTTTGAAAGCCATAGAAGTTCAGGATTGTGAAGTTATTGAGCTAAGGGCAGAAGCTAATCTTGAAGAGATCACACCCGATCGAGAGTTGAGCGACAGAGGTTTCGAAGAAGCACATAACCACAGACAGATACAGATTTGGGTCGACGAACTTCCAACGGGAGACGACGATAATCAACGTAACTCTCAAAGTGTACTGACAATGCTATGTCGCAGGTATTTGACAGCTGTGACATTGCTCAGAGCAATTCAATCACCATAGCAGTTTTGATACCACCGCACAAACCTGAGCCGCCAATATCAGTACCGTCACGTACATGTTGTTAGCAAGCTCTACCCAAATCGGAGCAGGAAATGGTGACAATGACACATCTTATGTCAGCATTACAAAATCTTGTCCCTCAGTAATATAATCCAGTAGTGCGTACTCCGTCAAGCGAGTTGCCGATTTTTGAAGGAAATCCATCCGATTTTAGCATATTTAAATCGGAGTATCAGCAAACTTAACAGTTTTTTTCACGGAATGAAAATCAATCCAGATTCATAAAAGCTTTGAAAGGAAAGGCAAAAGACACAGTAAAGCATTATATGTCTACAAGTGCCAACTTGGACAAGATATGGGAAACGTTGCAGAAAATGTACGGACGACCGGAACTAGTGCTAGACTTCCTGGTCGGAGAGGTGATGGAATGTAAGAAGGTAGATGTAACCAAGCCTGATTCAGTGGTTGATTTTAGCATAGCGGTCCAATCATTAGTGGAAAACTGTAAAAACTACGGTGATTTGGAGTATCTACACAGCAGACAAAAGGCAATAGAATTTTCAACGAAGCTACCAGCTGATCTTGTTGCACAATTGTATGACTAAGTAAACGCAGATATTGTTAGGCGTTCTAACGTGGAGTATTTCTCTATATGGATTTAAAAAAAAGCCGATGCCGCCATACTAGCAATACGTTCTTCCATTAATGAATGATATTGATGAAAGGAAAGAACGTAAAAAGAGAGCACCAGGGTGCGCAAATGCTGCTGCAGGCAAAAAGGAGAGAGTAGAATTTTTCAAAACCTGCAAGTTATGTGGACTAGTTAAGCACTAATTACAAACCTGTCCAGACTTAAAGAAATTGAGCTTTGACAAGCGATGGAAAGTAGTAAAACAATATGGGGCCTGCATCTCGTGTCTAAGCACATCTCACCCATGACACAATAAACGCCTATGTGGAGTTGATGGTTGCAAACTGGTACATCCTCGAGTTCTCCATAAACGGGTAAACAAAAGCAATGAGCAAGCTAACGGAACAGAAGGAAACACTTTCCTTCATGTGCAGTCTGGTAAGATAAATATGTTACCGGAGGAAATACCAGATGAGGGAAATATCAATTTAACTTTGGTCGAAGGATGTGATGGGCTGCTCCCGATTTTGCCTGTGTTTGTACGCTGACCTTTTGAAACTAAGAAAACCTTCGCCCTTGTTGACAGTGGTGCAAGTCGCAGTTTTATAAGCAAAGAAGTGGCGGAGTTTAATGGACTTGAAGGACGACCTGTAAATTACTGCTATCGTGCTGTAAACGGAGAAGTAGTACATAAAATAAATGCTTACGTGGTCTGCTGTGAAGTTTTCTCTGTCCTACCTAGTTTAACTATATTCAATTTAAATTCCGCGGTAACCGCAGAAAAGTTTTAGCTTAAGCCATACGCAGTACACATGTCCGAGGTGAAAAAACTGTGGCCGCACCTGAAGCAAGTAAAGGTAAGGGACCTAACAAAAGTCGTACCAGATTTAATTGTTGGTAAACGACAACCCTTCTTTAATTTTGGCTAGACAAATAGTAACGGGTCCAGAAGGTGCTCCAGTAGGATGGAGAAGTTAATTAGGATGGACGGTGTCTGGAAATTTTAGTCGTCCTCAGGAAGACTTTATCAATTTTTGGTACGGGACTGATGAGAATCTTTATGAAGTAATCCGGTTATCGTTCACAACAGAAAACTTCGGAGTTCGAGTGTCTGAAAAGAATGGGATGAATCAAGAAGAGCTGCGAGCCTACTCCATACTTAATGAGACAACCAGGAAAGTTAATGATAGATGAGAAACTGCACTACTCTGGAGAGAGGATAACGTTCAATTTCTTCCCAGTGAGGCAGCTGCATACAAACGTTTACTATGTGTTGAGAAAAAATTTAAAAATGAAAACTTCCTTTGGTTCTACTTGGAAAGATAAAGGAATTGCAAGGCAAAGACTTCATCAAGAAGTTGTCTTGTAAAGAAGCCTCTAAGAGGACACCGAAGACTTGGTATCTTCCCCAGTTCGGAGTGTTAATCTCCAAAAACGAGGAAAAATAGGGTTGGTGTTGAACGCTGCGGCTAAGGTGAATAACATCTCGTTAAACAGTATGTTACTGAAAGGGGCCTGATCTTATTTTCCCACTCATCACCGTGTTATGGAACTTTGGATTCATAAGTATGTTGTAACGGGAGACATTACCGACATGTTTCCCAAAGTTTTAATACGAGAAGAAGATCGCGACAGCCAACGATTCCTTTGGAGATACGGAGATGCTACACGGGAGCCGAACCATTACCAAATGACCTCTATGATATTTGGCGCCGCTTCTTTCCTTCCTCCGCTATCTATGTAAAGAATCGAATGCGGAGCTTTACCGCGACAAATACTCTGAAGCCTGCCGTGCAATAATCGAGGATTTCTACGTAGATGATTGTTTGACCGGAACAGACATCGTAGAAGGTTGCATTTAACTAAAGAAACAAATAAGTGAAATTTATGCTGACGGCGGTTTTCATTTGTGCAAGTGGACAAGCAACAATATTGAAGTACTTCACTCTATTCCGGAAAGTGAAAGAGCTCAAGGAACGTTAGGGCTAATAGAAAAATCTGAAATACCAATAGAACGAATTTTAGGATTATGGTGGGACCCTCATCATGGACCAATTTATATTCAAATTAAGGTCCGAATCAGAAAGAAGATCTTATGCTACAGCATTCCTACCAAAAAAGAACTATGTAGTTTGGACATGTCCATTTTCGATCCTTTTGGCTTTATAAGTTATTATAAAATCAAATGCTTCTTCAAGCTACATAGTTGAGTAGAATAGATTGAGATCAGAAAATCCCTCTAGAGCTGCATTTAGGATATTGACAATGGTGTAGAGACCTGCAGCATCTAACCAGTATCACCATACCTAGATTATATTCACCGTACTTGAAAAGAGGACACGTCAAACTTCATACATTTGTAGATGCCAGTAAGGAAAGATTTGCTGCCGTGAGTTACCTCCGAATTCAACATGAAGAAGGAGTAGATGTCACTTTTGTTAGATCTAAATTACGAGTAGCACTTATCAAAAAACATTATCAATTTCTAAGTTAGAACTGCAAGCGGCTGTGTTGGGAAGTTGACTGTTAATAACGATAAAAGAAAAAGTCAGAGTGAACAAAAACAAGTTTGTGTACTGGTCGGATTCAAAGACAGTCTTGCTGTGGATCAAATCTCCAGCTATCAAATTCAAACAATTTGTGGCGAACCGTGTTTTCGAAATTGAAGAAGGGAGTGATCCTCGTTACTGGCGTTGGGTGGCGAGTGCTGAAAATGTTGATTCTGATCACCGTTGGTTCAAGGGGCCTTCTTATCTGAAGTTGGAAGCAAACAATTGGCCAACCGAGAAGAGGAAACCAGAAGGAGTCGTACTTGTTGCATATATTGAGGAAATGACGGGGCAAGATGGAATGTTCAAACCGAGTGAAGTTAAATTGCTGGACAAGCTAATTAATTACTTTTCTTCCTATGAAAGGCTTGTTCGGAGAGTAGCAATGGTGATACTTGCAATTAAGAAGTTTATGGGAGTCGTAGCGCAAGAGCACAAATGGTTCATTACGCCATCACACATGATCGAAGCGGAGAAGCGTTTACTTTTATTTATGCAGCAGCAGGCGTTTCCGGAGGAGTACAAATTATTGCAAAGTAAAAAGCTAGTGTTTAAGGAAAAACTGTTCGCATTGTCTCCTCTATTTTTTGATGGACTTATCTGTGAGAAAAGTCGTGTTTTAGCCGCTTGTGACATGGAGGATGACAGGAAGTATCCAATTATACTACCGAACAAGCATAGGTTTACGGAGTTACTCATAATGAATCAGCATGTTAACTGTGTTTACCAAGGAAAAGAGACAGTGTTGAGCAACTTGCGATTTTGGATTGTGGACGGTCAATCAGCTGTGTTTCGGGTTACTAACGATTGTCTAGTGTACCACCTTAGGAAATGGGAAATCTCCCGGATTATCGACTGGCGGCGTACCAACCCGCCTTTACTTTCACTGGGTTAGACTTTTGGGGTCCTGTAGTAGTCACTATAGGACGGAGGCACAAGAAACGTTGAGGAGCGGTATTTTGCTGCATGGTGACAAGGGCAGTACACCTGGAGATCGCTCACAACTTGTCGACAGATGAAACTATAATAGTCCTATCCAGATTTATAGATTCTCGAGGACGGCCATCAGTAATTCACTCTGATAATGGGACGAATTTTGTCGGAAGCAAAAATAATGGGAAGTTCCAGTCTATTTTGTGGAGATTCAATTCAGCAGGCGCTCCTCATTTTGGTGGTGTATGGGAACGTCTTGTCCAGTCCGTGAAGAACTGACTTCGAGTGATCCTTACCGAGAAGTATCCAAGAGACACTACATTGCTTACCGCCATTAAATCAGTGGAGAACATTCTCAATAATCCTGAGGGGTGGATCCTTCTCCGGACCAAGTATTCCAGCCTTTGTGGAACCTACCGATGAATGGTTGCAATGTCAGTGGAAGAGAAGTCAACTCTTCGCAAATCAATTTTGGGATAAATGGATCAAGTTTTATCTGCCCAAACTCATGCTAAGGACTAAATGGATTCAACCCATGGAACCTATTCTGTAAGGGACATGGTCTTTCTAGTGGACGAGAACTCTTTTAGGAATGTCTGGAAGCGCGGTTACATATGCAAGGTGTGCCCTGGAAAAAACGGACAATTTTGTGTAGTTGATGTGAAGACGGTGGAAACAACGTTAAAGCGTCCGGTTTCTAAGGTGTGTTCTACTGGACTACGCGTGAGGTATAAGGATCCGCGTGAGAAGTCACAAGGACCTGAGGGAGCCGGAATGTTAAAAAAGAAGTAGAGTGCAGCTTCATTAAGCCATCTACATAATTTTGTTTTTGTTAGTTTTTATAAAAACAGTATTTGTTGTATTTTTGTTATAGAAACAATGGTCAATTAATAAACGTCAAAGAAATTAAAACTAAATAATTACTGTCGTGTGTTATTGAGAATTTTGCTAGACAGGCATCTCTAAATTATTAATTAAAGTTCAATTTATGGTTTTAAGACGTTTTTAAGTTACAGCCCATTTTTATTTAAATTCAGAAGTAATTTTCGTCAAGCGTCAACATGACAGTAATCTTCCGTTTTGATACTTTTTTTCACTGTAAATTTCATAAATACAAAAGAATGGAACACTAAAGTGCAGCGCCTATTATGATGATAACGGTCCATTAGGATTTTTAGAATTATTCAAGTTTATATAAAAATCAATTAAATGACACGCATATATTATATACATGCGAAAAAGGAATGAGTAACGTTTTATTTTTTTTGTGATTAAACTAAGAACTTTACGAGAAATAGCAAAGACATGAAAAAGTTGCAGTTTGAATCCGTCTTTTAAATATAATTTCTAAGTAGGAAAATGTAGACGCATTAAAAAGTTTTGAGGCAAAATATTGTATGGGTTAATTTTTTCACCCCTTGTATAAACTTTGTAGGGTTACAAACCTTCAAAAATGTCACTTTATTAGCATCAATTATCTGCCAAATTTCATTCTTCTAACTTCTTCTATAGTGGACATATTAAATAAAAACTGTTTTTCCTCTTAACTTTAAGGGACTCTAACTTGAGGGAAAGTGGTTTTGAACAAAACTTTATATAAAAGTCCCCCCTTAATTTTTGCTGAAAAATTATCCTGTTGAATATTTCGCATCAATTTAGAAACACCCTGTATAATCTTCCTATTGTTTATAATTTTAGTATCGGTTCGTTGATGATGATACCTTAGCTATTGAAACACGTGTCCGAGTAGTTTTTTGGTAAAGTTTTTGGTATTTTTCTGTTTGTTCATAAATACAAGGTTTCAGTGGAAGAGCAAAAGCAATTGAACTGCACCTTGAGATTTGCTGAAAGTTGTTATATGTCTCTAACAATTATTTTCTGTATTTAGTTTTGCTAAATAAAGACAATATTACATTATAATTGTGTGACAAAAATACCTGTTTTTTTAATGATCATTTTTCCTTCAAGATTGTTTCAGAAACGTAAACAAAATTGACAATATACTATACACAGTGCGTCCATTAGGTTTCGAGACACGAATCATATCTCAGCAAATAATACCGCTATCTATGTGTTCGAACGCGCATTTTAAAGCTTGAACCTTTCTCTATCTACGTTTTATTACATTTGGTTGACAAACAACAAGAATGTGACAGTTCTCCCTAAACAGTTTTTAATCTGACGTTGACATTTCAACATGCAACAAAGAGCGGTCAATAAATTCAACGCAAAACTTAATAAAAGTGCATCAGAAATATTTCGATTAGTGCAACAAGTGTACGGCAATCAGTGTTTGTCTCGAGCAAATGTTTTCGATGGTCGAATGTCGCTAGAAGATGACAAGCATGAAGGGAGACCAATTTCAGCTCGCACACCCGAAAGGATTGAAAAAGTTTATGATTATGTTCCAACTGGTTAAACGGTCACTGGCGCGTTTTATCTCGAAGTTTTAAAGCATTTGATGGCCAGAATCCGCCGTACTCGACCCGAATATAGCGATCCAGAGAAATGGTGTTTATTGCACGACAATGCGCCGAGTCACAAATCAATCATTGTTCGTCAGTTTTTGGCCCGAAATAAAGTCTGTGTGTTGGACTGTATTCACTTGATTTGGCGCCGTGTAACTTTTCCTTATTTTTGAAGTTAAAGTTGAAGTTGAAAGGATGCTTTTTTGAAGATGTTGAGACCATCAGAATGGCTTTTACATAATCATTCCGGGCTATTCCACAAAATTAGCTGGAGCACGCATTTGAATCACTATTGAATCGGTTTAAGAAGTGTATTAAAGTGAAATCATACTTCGTATGATAAATTTGAAAAACTCGAAACATCTTGTTTATTTTATGTTATTCATTAAGAATCATTTTGGCTTTAGAAAGGGTAAAAACACTTGTGGTGCTCATATCAGTTTTTTAACTGAATGAATGTTTTGAGCAAGGTAATTTTGCATTAGCAAAATTTTTTTAATTTCTTAAGATATTTTATAACGTTTCAGGCAAAATTCTTTTTAAAAAATTAAAAATTGTCTATAACGGTGATAACACTAGAACAATACTTAATACTCAAATCGTATATAGAAATCAAACAGCGATAGCTTATTTTCTAAATATCTGCAATTACACTGTGAAATACCTCAAGGATTCATTTTAGGACCGTTATTATGTCTAATATTTGAAGATAGCTTTCATTTACACTTAAAAATATATCTTCTGTTATCCAATATGCTGATGACACTACATATTAATTAAAAATTTTTGCGCCAAAAAGATTAATAATAATAATTTTATTTTGAGGTGTTTACATGACATCATATCATTTGTAACGGTAATTTTCTTATAAATTATGTCTCTCGGCTGCATTGACGTCAATATCGGAATTTTATTCGCTTTTACACTCATCATCGTTTTAAACTGTTACGGACGCGTCCGAAGTGAAGTTTGTGTTCGTTTTCTTTTCAAGATTTTGTTGTTAAATGATCCTTTTGAAATCTGATTTTTGAAGTCATAACATCATGAGTCCTAAAATAAGTACTTTCGGTAAGGTTTTTTTTTGTTTGATAACCTTTCACATTGTTCAATTTCTTCTATGATAATGAATGAAATCTAAATAAACCTAATCTAAAAAGTTACAGAATACCGTGGAAGCTATTTTGAATTTCTGTACACCTCATTTGGAAGCGTGAGTTATAATGCCTTTGCTTATCTACATAAGCGCCATTTTGTCTTCCTTTATAGAGGTTTTACTTAACCCTTAGAAGTTGTGACTAGAATTTTATGAATATCAGTTATGTGGGAGTAAATTATTAAACATATTAAATGGATGGAGGTTTGGTTAATTTTGCTTTACGTTAGTTACTACTGATGACCTGTGCCCTACGCTAAACTTGGGATCTGCCACATTCTTGTCAGCAGACTTCTCCGACTCGCTGATAACAAGCAACGAACGACACCCTTTTTGAGGCTACAGTACTGCCCGATTAGCTGTGGTTGCTTTAAGACACCTCGATGCAATACTAACCAGATATAAGTACCTAAATAATTAAGATTTGCATGCGTTAATTGCGCCTCTAAAGATAACTTCCGTGATTGTATTTACACATGTTTCGACCAAACCCTTATAATTGCTATAAGTACTGAAGACGTAATCGCACGGCGAAGCGATCTACGTTACTCTCACATGTTGGCCGTTTGTTTTTCAATTTTAATGCATCCGCTTACTTATGTAAATGAAGCTTTAACTCTTTTATCCTGCTCCGTATTTTTTTTTTCGTGTAACAAGCGTACTAATTTTTATTATGTAACGTGTCAAATTAGTATCCATTTTTATTGTTCCTTGCGGTTTCTAAGGGACAACTACGATAATAGCTTGTTCGATAAAGCTTGTTCAACTACTGGTGGATCTAACTCTATTGTATCCACAATTTTGTTCGCTGTAGTTTTATTATTGCTTACTAAAATTATGATTTACGTAGTTGCGTATTGTGTGTATTTGACGTCATAAGTGATAAAACTAAATCTCTATAAAATATAACTATATTTCTTTATGGCAACAGTTAGTTTGTTTCTGTATCCAGAGATCCTACTAATTAGGCAGAACTCTATAGTGTAGGTGGCGCCCGATTTCTTATGACTGAAAACAACATAATTTGGTTCAATTCACTCACATTTCAATTATTGTAATATTATTTGGGCAAATAGAATTTCTTCTTAGCAACAAAAAGCGGTATGTATCTTAGATTCGATTGTCTTTAATGAAAACTGTAAATTCATTAATTTGAAAATTCCATCCACATTTTCTCGACAAATCATTAATTTTGTCATAAAGGACTAATCACGGTTGAATTCATCGGAAATTTCTACGCGTTAACATTTTCACTAAAAATTTCTTAAACTTTTATTTGATCAACTCTTAACATTCACTATTCATACTTTTTGATTATAATTGATTTTTAACTTTGTTTGTGGAATTTTCATGCTGAATACAACTCGCTGTATAAAAACAGCAGGAAATTTTTCTCCTCAAATCACTCGTATTTAGTTCTGACAACGATTTGAGATTAAAATTTCCAGCAATTTCATACCAACTCGTATTTACTTTTTACATATGTGTAACTGTATATGTATTTGTAACTATGTAGGCTAAAAAAGTATCGGATAATTATACTAACAAATCGTATGTCCACAGTTATTTAACCAGAAATCATTTTATAGTTTGAGTAAGGTTCACTCCGTTCTTTAGTGAATTTTGTATGTCGGTCTGTCATCTCATCCGCTCGGTCTTCAATTTATACTCTATGATCAATGCGTTTTTTTCATGGAGTAATACTTTTTAACAAATTGTTATTTGACGATAGTAGTATTGGTCTTTTATCATTTTTGTTTGGTACAACAAACAAAATATTTGTTTAAAATGGTTTTTGATTCTTATATTACTTCAAGTCGAGACACCCCACGTTCAGAACGTTTAAAACCAGGATTGACAGAGTACCATTGTAAGAAATGTAAGCCTTAGTTTTGAATGTCTATCAGTGGAATTCAACATTACTTTATGCGGAAGTTGTCTATAGTAACAATCTTAAATGAATTCACGCTATATGTCAACAATAGTAATGTAATTATTTTTATTTGTTCCTCACTTGTAAACAGGAGCTTATCAACTCACTATAGTTACCTTGAAAATGCCTCTTAACTAGCTACTAACTTGTAAAATATAACTAGCTAGCCTGTAAAATTTTACACGCGTCCTCTTATTTTATCTTATTATAGGTAATTTGAAATGACAGACAAACTCTATAACGTGATTTATTTGTTATTAACATTTGAAAACTGGGTTTTATTACTATCGTATACATTAAATATCATGGTGCAGTGGCGATTTCCAGTAATATTGAAGTTTTCAAGAGATGTTATGTCACTTGTACTTGCACATATATTTTCTGTAGAAGTGGATGGCGTGGATTCTTTAAGTGGAAACATTCTTTTTGCCATTTTAATCGTATTATAAATCGAATCATCTACGTAGCTTTCTGCAATTTGTGTTGATTTTCAATCCCCCGCACGCTTCATAGCCAAAGTATCATCGCCTGCATCAACCACCAACGTTGCTCCAGTTCGTCAAAATGAATGCCCTGTATGAACTGCCGGTTTTTCTAATTCCAAATATTCAGCAATTTTCTTGGGTATTGCGCCTACAGTATGTTGATCTGCATTTAGGGCGACACATTTTCCACTGCGGTACGTCAAAAACAACCCCAGGTTTTTACTTCTTGGAGGTCGTAGGGCCGCATATTTCCGATAAAGAGCACGAGGTTTAAAGCTACACCCATCGTCCGTTATTGTAAACCTCCTTGTCGTTAAATTTTTTGTCTCTCGTAAGGTGAAAACAATATATTTCTCCAAATCCTCCACTTTATTTACAGTGAGGAATAGAAGCTCATCGCACCGACAACATCCAAATATACCAAAAATGGTAATGACTTTGGCAAGTAACCACTTATCGTCAGGAGTTTCAACTTTTCCACTTGCTCTTTTGTCAGAACCTTGGCTTTTTTGGGGACGTAGCGTTCATTTTGTCTTTTCAAAAACGCAACCACTTTATGAAATCTAGAAAATGACATATGTAACTAAAAACAACTCTTAACCATTGACCACTTCGACCATAAAGAACTCAGGCTAAATTTGGCAGACAATTTATTGATATACGCTAATATAATGTCTTCCTTAACACCAGTCACGTTGTATTCCTTTTGCCACTGTTTGAACTCCGCGTACTCGTATTCATACCTTGATGAAGATTTTTCGGGCAGTAATCTTGTAACAACACTTGCTGCTTTATCAATGATAGCTTGCGGGACACTCATTTCAGTCAATCTCACCAGCAAAACTTTTTACAAGCGAAGAACAAATAAAACATTCAACAATACACGCAAGGTAACGGTTTTTACTGGCGGACAGAAGGATATGACTGACTAGTCGAAGACGAGTCTGTCACCTTCTGGAACCTTGCTAGTAATGTTAAATACTGTTGGCTCACTTTTGGCGGAAAATTGAAATTTGGTGTGGAGGAATTTGAATTCAAGTTTTCTTCGTTTGTTGTCGGGGGCATGCGCGCATTACCGACGACGATCTGGTAGGTTCGGAGCCGATCATATGTGGCCGAAGCCGCTTGGATGTGATCGGGTCATTCGACGGGACACTGGTAGGTTAAAGGCATTACCCTCAATTTAATGCAATATCGTAGATTGAGGTCAATAATTTTGAAGTGCAGGGATGTTTAACGGTCTAATCACCCCCAGTCGGCTCCAAATGTACCCTGGATTTTTTTTTGTTAGATCTTGTTTAATTTGAAAATTTGGTGTACTTTAATCTACTAATTAACGGATCTCGTTAAGTACGATTTTTGAGTGACGACTTTTTCACAAGCTAAAGCAGATATTACATTATACAAGTTGTCGTACGACGACTCTTACGAGCTTTGTTTAGATCAGTATGAAAATGTTTACATTGTAAGTTTTCTCTTTTGATCTATTGGTTCCGAGTACTCTTACGAGATCTTGCGCGTTTAGAACAGCTTCTATTTTTACTTACGAGTTTTAATACGATTTTGCTTTAGCGCGTGCGTAGTTATTATGAGACAGCTAACGGCCGATTCTGTCTTTTCTTTCTTCATCATTGAACGAAGTATCATTGCCAGATGTCCCAATTTACGCAAACATTACGATTTTTAGCGGCGTAATGTTTTGCGAATACCCGATTTTGAATGAACTGTACTCTTATTCTATTGAAATACCTAGTCCTTCGTTTCGCCTCTGGAGCCATTGCCTGGTCCATAACTTTCGAGGACAACGCTTTTTTTTGTTAGCTTTTTTTTTTCTTCTAATAAATAATTGTCGGAGTAGAATCAATTTTAATGAAATCTGATTTAATAACATGTCCTCAAAATTCATGTTAACAATATTTTGTTTACAACACTGTAGATCAACAACTATTGATCTAACCTCAATATCAACTTGACTGAACCTTCGAAACTGAAGTATTCAAGCTAGCCGCGCATGCGCATTATTCCTATTGAGCTATTATAATGTAAACAAAATCATATTAGCCTTACGAATCTATCTAGGAGTTACACCTTTCAAGACTTCTCAGTCGATAGACTCGTAAGAGAAATCGGATAATGTAATAAGGGCTTAAGAAAAAGTAATTATTTGATCACTTATAAAGGGTGGCATAAGGTTTACAATGCAGTAGTGAAATTACTAACAGCTGTACTTTACTTAGTCGTTTGGTGTCCACGGCGACTTGTGTTTCTAGCTGCGATTATACGAAGATAAATTTTGGCAGTAGGTAGTAGGAGTAGAATCGAAACTTGCAGATGCGACATCATATCAACGTAATCAAGGTCTTTTATATTTAAACATATTTGTTGTTATTTAAATTCTTACAATTTTTATAATCTAAATTATACTGTTAATATTTAGTTTTTGGGCAAATTTATTTAAATTATGTTTCCTCCAAGCTATATTTTTCTTTGATTCCTCCAACATTTTAGTATATATCTGAGTATTCTTGCTTAAACTTAGTGTACGTGCGAGCTAAAACAAATGTAGGAATACAAAAATAGAATCACAATTTATAAACTTACTATATTTAAATGATAATTGGTTGAAATTGAGGCAGTCATTTTTCTCATCAGGACACCAATTTTTCTTTCCAATCTGTGTGAATAACAACAATAAAATAAACAAAACTGTATTTTACTTACTTTTGCTCAATTATCGCAAAATTTTCAGAAACAAAGTTAATAGAAGCGTGCAGTCCTTCTGGTCCACTCTTCATAATTATTTCGATTATTTCATCTAGAGGTATTTTACCCTCTAATTGCATTAATCTATAAGATAATTAAGAGTTAATTTCTATAAAAATGCTATTTTAAACATACGTATTGAAATTGTTCAGGTGCTTAGTACAGCTTAAACCCTTGATGATATTTATTGGTGCAATTCGATTTTGTTTTAACTCATTCAATAAATAATCAAAATATTTTTGATGTCCAAAACGGATTGCGCCACATAAAATATTTTCGTCCAAAGCGGGTAAGTACTGTTTAGAATTTTGCCAATGTTTGAACTTTTGTAGTGATTTACTCAAACAATCATGATGGTCAAAATGACATAATAAATTAAGTATTACTTTTCTCAATTTTTTTTTCAAAGACGCCTCATGAGGTTTTTCTTCAAAGCCTACGTAATTGTAGACCATTTTTGTAATGTTATAATTGAATTCCTAAAATTATAATTAAAACGTTTGTAAAGTAGAGGCGCACAACTCACTTTAAGAGTATGGTATTGTGAGGAGTAATAAAACGAAGTTGCTAAGTTAATCGTATTCGTATAGTACGCAAGCCATGGAATTACGTCTTTTTCGTTTACTATGTACTGAATTAATCTATGAGCGATATTGTTGTCTAAATGTCCATCCTTTGCCAAGTTCAAAGAGTCGTCAATCAATTGAGCTCTGTTTAGTACGTGTATATTTAAATGGTTTGATAATAAACTATCTGTAATTAGTTTCCAGTTTGTTTCGTCATAATTAACTCTGTAATAACCGGTTTCTTTTTTATTAGCAATTAACCAATCTTTATTGTTTAACGAAGCAATAGAAATTGTAGTTTGTGTATCTGAAATCCAAAAGTCCGGAATAGTGTTTTCAAAAGTCGGATGTCTACTTGTAGCAAAATTGATAGGTATGATCCATTTTCGGTCTTTGTTTTTGAGTCACTAGTATAATGTTTCTATAAAGATTTAATTACAATTTAATAATACGAAAACTAAGAAAGTGGGTACTTGTGTTAATGTAACAACGTCCTTATTTGCACCATAGTGTCTAAGTACATTTACAACTGGAAAGCCTTTTTCAAATTCCCAAGCCATCATCAAATCTGTTACTTTTAACGATTCTGGTAGATTATTTACACTTTGATCTACAGCTTTTTGCAGGCTTTCATATAAATCTGCTGAAGATGCTTGTCCGAATTGCCTAAAATCGTCGATTAAAGTTATTAATAAGTCTAACAATTTTAATTTACATTTTTCTACATAATACTTAATTCCTTGTTGAAAAACAGGCGTTGTTAACGAATGTTCAAGCATGTGTAAAATAATTCCTCCTAAAATACAATCATTATTTAGAAATAATTTGAAAATACGCTTACACCTTTGTCATATGCGACGGTGTCAAACAAAGAAGAAATGTCCGTTGGTATAACTGCATTTTGTGTCAGTGGTCTAGTATCATCTCTAATATCACTTCTGAACAGAAAGTGCATGTTAAGTACAAACGATCCTCTACCATCGATACTGGGTTCAAACCAAATTACAATCATAAATGTGATGAATTGAAAAATTTTAGTATTTACCAGCGAAGGCATTAAGTATTTAAAATATGTAGCAAAACCTTCATTCAACCAAATGTAATCCCACCAAGTTAATCCAACTAAGTTTCCAAACCACTGATGAGATATTTCGTGACATACTTTAGAGACAATTTCTACCTTGTACATGTCGTTTTTAAGTAACAAATAAGGTTCTCTAAAATTTCATTAAAATCCAAATAATATTACGCAAGAATTTCAAAGTTTAGTCTTACCCGTAAACAATTAAACCCCAATTTTCCATGCCCCCTGGAAAATAGCTAATTGCTACCTGATCTAATTTAGGAAGTGAGAACGATATATTAGTGAATGATTCCATGAAATCCACAACTTTAACTGTTAGTTCTAATGCATATCTATGCTGATTATTGTTAATAGGTTCGGGTCTCGCAATTATTCGGTAATTGTTTAAAGCTTCAGAAAAAATCATTTCGGAGATAGTAAAAGCAAGTAAATAAGTTGGCATTTCAACAGTTTCTTCGTAAACGTCTTCAAATGGAGCAGAAACACTAAAGTTCATTGTTAATTATAATTACTAGTTAAATATTGAATTGTTGCCTCTGAGTAATCAGTGGAGCATTAGAAGCCGAAATGAATCGTGCGTTTGGTCGTACAAGTCGAATATTAAATCTAGCTCGTAGAGCTGGTTCATCGAAACATGGAAAAGTACGACGTGCGTAACATGGTTGAAAGTTAGTGTATGCAACATGTCTAGTAATAAATTTTGTATACTTAATATATAATTAAAATGTTATTGTACGTACCGAATAGATCCATCCTCGTCTTGAAATGTTTCACTTGAGAAACCACTTGATAATTTATCAAATTTTGCGTTAAAGTCGGGAATTTTAAAACGTATATTCTATTTTCGATAAGCGTTTCCTTTAGAAAAATTGTAAAATATTGGTATTTTGAGTTAGAAGTTTTGGCTGATGATACTGTCAATGTTTGACCTGTTCTTATATCTTGAATTGTTATGTTTTCTTTAGGAGGCATATTTAAATTATGAACATGTAATGTGATGAAGTTAGAATTTTCCAAAACGGCAATTTCGATTAGTACGGTTCCACAAAAAGTATCGGTGTTAAAGTTAGGGACCATTGTTAGATTATACCGTATAGGTTTTACATTTTTTGGTAACAAGTACTCTGGATTTTCTTTTTTGAAGGTTTGGGACGTACGAGTACTAAATGCACTAATTGACAAGAAAAGCAATAAAAACCGGTATATCATTTTCACTTTTTTACTTCAAAACGACACTAACCAATATTTATATGGACATTTTTGAACTTTGGTATTATAAGGATTGTATAAATGTTATCTATTTACCGATAAGCTATAATTATTTATTGGCGCAGTATCTTGGGATCGTAAAGGTTTACTGGGAGAACTTGAGATTATTGTTGCTATTCCTAAATTACAATTCGCAAAACTAAAGAATGTAAAATTCTTCGAAACTTCTTGTTTCAGTAAGTGATGCTTGCCTTCACTGATTGTGAGAAGATGATTATGTTTAAACATATATAATTTATCTTGTTCAAAATAGATAAAATTAAAAATAGACTTCTTTAATTTCAATGTTATTGTAAAAATAATTATCTCTTATACAATTTGAATAAGTACACTTCTTCTTTCTTCCACTATGTCTAAAATGCAAGCATAAATTCACAACTGTGTTAATTTATGTTTAATTAATTTACAGAGAAACTTTCGGCTAATAAAATAATTGTTTATTTGTGTATAGACGTTTTGTTAATTTAACCTACTGGAATTTGGTTTGTTGTACGGTGACTTGTGTACAGTAATAGTTTCTTGTCTATAGACAGAAAACGTTTCTGGACATGTGATACACAAAATTTGTTTGTAGCCAAAAATCTTTAGTTTTTAAATGAATTCTAAATTTATAGTTAGATTAGGATTTTTTTAGATATTTTCATATTAATTTCTTTACTCTATGTTCATGTTTTTACTATTCATCTTTTAAATACGATGGGAAATTATGCGACCGTGTAAAAGTAACAAAAAATAAAAAACTGAATACTCGAAAAAATGCACGCGTTTCCATGAAACTATTATTATAAACCAGCACGTTATGGTAAAAATCTGTTCTACCATAACCAATTTTGAACATGAACAAAAAATCTTAGCAAACTTAGCATTGATATTTGCACGTCATAATTTATGTTTAAAACATTTCCAACGAAAAACAATTAACCATGAAATCATAGCCTACTTCCTTTATGTAAACAAAACACTTATGCAACTTGAAATTTGAGTTTCCAAGATAACGTATCATTAATAGATGACAAAACATGATTATATGTAATTATGCGTAGATGTTACTACATACCCGTATAAAGAATTAAATTACACGTATGTTCTCAACCGTAAGAAAATAATGATTGTAATCAAAGGAAAGGAACACCAACTGCAGCGGTACTAATTTTAACCAACAGAAAACACCAAAAACTGCACCAAAAACTTGACTTAGCTGTTGAAACACTTGTCCGAGTCAAGTTTTTGGTGCAGTTTTTGGTGTTTTACTGGGTTGATAATGGATTATAACTCTATTAGAAAATACAATCTGCATAAATGTCAATGATAACTCAAGTCATAATATTATGATATCTCTGTACAGTATCGGTATCGCTGATGATAACAGCTTAGCTGTTGAAACACTTGTCCGAGTCAAGTTTTTGGTGCAGTTTTTGGTGTTTTCTGTTGATAATGATTATAACTCTATTAAAATACAATCTGCATAAATGTCAATGATAACTCAAGTCATAATATTATGATATCTCTAAGCAATAGAGTTTAAAGGTCGAATGCTGAGCTGTTTCTTCTAGTTCTTCTCAACCTAGCAAATAATTTTAGCACTAACCGAAACTAGGAAAGAGATTCCGCATTTATTTCTTTGGATTCTACATTTTATGTTGCCTTTCTGTATTTGCTGTTAGTAATTGAATGAGTTGTTGCTAAATATGTCAAGATATTACCTTCTTTATAAACAAGCGTAATAGAAGATTTGTTTAAGAAGGGTAAGAAAAACATTATGTTTATATCAGTCACATCCATCGCTTCAAGTGTAACTACGTAAGTCTGTAGCTTTCACACAAAATCATTGCTGCAACAAAATTAATAGAGCGAATGGATGCAATGCTTTTACAAGTATCGCCTTAAAATAACAAAAAAAAGGTGAAGAAAAAGGCATTAGACAAAGAAAACATAGAAAAGAAGCAAGTTAAATAAAGTAAATGACAAATAAAGCTTTTCTTGAATGTCACAGTTTCATTAAAATTTTTAATTGTAATTTGCTTGCTATATTTCTCCTGTTGTCGCCAACATTTTTATGGAAGCCTTTGAAACCATTGCCTTGGAAACTTCGACGTTGAAACCGAAAGTATGGTTTAGGTTTGTTTATGATACTTTTATCATTTGGGCTCATGGTCGCTCTTCTTTAGATACGTTTCTTGATCATCTCAATAATAAACATACTGGCATTAAGTTCACTATCGAAATTGAAAAAAATCATTGTTTCCCTTTCCTCCTTTCCTTGACCTACTTGTCACCCGGAAACCCAACGGCGAATTAGATCATTTGGTGTATCGCAAACCCACTCATTCTGACAGATACTTACATAGCTCTTCACATCATCATCCTGCTCAAAATAGGACTGTTGTTCAATCTCTAGTTTTTCGAGAATTTTCTATATGCTAATCCCACAATCTCAATTTAGAATTACGTCGTCTAACTAATACTCTCACTGCTAATGGTTATAGCAAACAAGATGTCCAAAAAGTCATTACACGTCACTCCCATCCTCGCCTTAAAAGTTTAAAAAAGATTCCTTCTACCATGTCAGAAACAATTCCAGCGTTTCTCTCTTACATTCACAAGATTACTGATTGAATAGGCAAGTTTCTTCGAAAAACGGCATTAAACCTATTTTGAGATCTTCTAACAAAATTTCACAATTTTACCTTCCCTTAAGGATAAGTTTACGACTCTCTCTTCTCAAGATGTATATCCTATACCTTGTTCATGTGGTTTAGTGCACATAGGTAAAATTGGTCGCTCTATTAGTACACGTATTTCGGAACAAAACCGGTGTGTTATGTTAAAACACGGTTCCAAGTCTGCCGTGGTTGAGCATCATTTTAGTACTGGTCACAAAATATATTTTGATAATTCCGCTTTGATTGCCAAATCTTCTTTCTTATTCAATAGGAAAATCAGGGAGAGTATAAAAGTCATTAAGCATTCGAACTATTTCAATCGTGGCCGTGTTTTTAAACTCTCACCGTTGTGGATTCCCATCGTTAACTTCACCCCACCCCTATTTCAAACCAATCTAGCGTCGAGGGTAACGACTTGTGACGATTTCCTATAAGTATTTCCTAAATTACTCAAATTTCTTTTAATCTAGAATCTGGCTTGGTCACAAGTTGATTACCTGACTACTTTAAACTTTTTAATCGTTGGCAACTACGGTTACCTTTTTGACACGGTAGACGTTTTTAACTCTTTTCTACACCTATTTCTTGTAAATGATCGGCCAAGACTGGCACTAACATTCAACCAAATCCGACGATAGCATTTGTGACTTTACAGGACGCGACTAGATTATGGGCAACGTGTACAGTATGAAAGCTTTGATTTTGCAGCGACTGTACCGATCGAACCAGCGCTCGACGTGACTGATCTGGACTGGTTTGGTGCAAAAGCACTCTTAGTTTCCAAAGTATTGCTATTGGTAAGAGCAAGTTGCAAGCTCTTGATATGAGAACACTCTTTAATTAAATTAGAGACCTATTGAAACCGTTATTAGGTTTGGAGGTAGGAGTAAGGAAAAAACTGTCAAAACTAATGGTGCATCACATGTGTGTCGCGCACAATTAAAGTTATAAACTTATTCGTCAGAAATAAAAAGGTCGGTGATACAATTAGTTTCTCGGAGTTCATTGGCAACAGGAAGTAAAATATATCACAAGTTCTCACAACAGATTGCAGTCAAAATATTAGGTGTGTTAAATGAGTGTCAGATAGGCCAAAGTATCAGAATAAAATTCGATCATATTTGTGAAGAAATTGTCTGTACTGATCAGAGTTATCAAAGGAGCTGTCCTCCTAAGTTTGAATACCTGTGACAAACTAAAAGGTAAACCATATCTGTTTTTAAATTTGCCTGCCTCTTCAATTTACATCCACATCACTACACTTCTTTATTAAATTTACATCTGTAGATGAACCCACCACCACAACTGTCTCTCTTCTATAGTATCTATTTTACGTTAAGCTCTTCTCTTAGATGATCATCTCTAATGTTTTTCTCTTCTTTTGACTGTTCTCAGTTATTTTATATGTGTGGCGTTTATTTTACTCTTCACTGTTAGTTAGTATTTATACTTCCTTTCTTTAGAATTTCTATGGATATGTTGAAGTATGTCTTAGTACTTTCTCTTGTTATTTAAACTTTTTCCTAAATATTAGCACTTCTTTTCTTGTTCTGTTTCCTTTTCTCTATGTATATGTTAAATTTTGTTTCGTTTTCTAGGTCAATAACATTATCTATACTAAGTAAAATGTGTGTCTTGCGACATCTCGTGTAAACATTGACACGTGTGATCTATACTCTTTTAGCAGTTAGTTCTATACGTTTTGTTTTTTGTAATACATTTCCATTGGTTGATAATATTTTTAAATTCAGATGGTTGTAACAATTATTTTTACTGTTTACTCTTCTATTTTTGAATCCTCTATATTTCTTTATTTTTGTCGCTCTTTTTATAGGTTGTCTTTTCACAATCTTTTGGTCTCTTTTTTTCCAAAATTTGTTGATTATTATTTTTTGATACGATGTTTTTACATCTTAGCAAGAGAAATAGGATTTTTTGGATGAAATTTTTTTACAGTTTTCAACAATTTAATTATTTTACTGTTCAATAAAAATTTTGGTAACGGCTAAATTTTGCTGAAATATTTTTAAAGTTTTCAAAAGGCGCATCACATAAATCTGTTTCTTTGAATTTATTGTATTGCTACTCGAATCGCTTTTAGTGAATACCATTCAATTAATTACTTTATTTTAATTAATAAACATGTTAACAAAAGCTTGTATACCAAACTACAATAAATTATTAATGTAAAGTCTTTTGGCAAACTTATTCAAATTACGTTTTCTTCGAACTATATTTTTTTTAGATTCTTCAAGTGTTTTACTATATATTTGAGAGTTCTTGCTTGTTCTTATTGCACGCATCAGCTGAAACAAATAAATTAAAATAAAAGAAAATCTTAATTTAAACTTACTATGTTTAAATGATAATCAGTTGAAATCAGATAACTAATTTTTTTGATCAGGAGACCAATTCTTCTTTTCAATCTATGTAAATCAAAACGGTAAAGTAAAATAAATCTAAATAATAAAATACTTACCTTTGTTCAATTATTGAAAAATTATTATCAATAAAGTTAATAGCAGCATGAAGTCCTTCTGGTCCGCTCTTCATTATCATTTCGATTATTTCATCTATTGGTATTTTACCTTCTACATGCATTAATCTATAAAATTATAATTAATTTTTATATAAATGGTGTTTAACATATATATGTATATATACGTATTTAAATTGTCCAGATTCTTAGTACAGCTTAAACCTTTGATGACGTTTATTGGTGACATTTGAATGTGTTTTAATTCCATGAATAAATAATCAAAATCTTTTGGTTTCCAAAACGAATTGCACCACACAAAGTATTTTCATCTAAAGCCGGTAAATGCTTTTTGGATTTTTGCCAATATCTGAACTTTTGCAAAGATTTATTCAAACAATCGGGATGATCTAAACGGCATAATAAGTTAAGTATTGTTTTTCTCAAATTTTTATCTAAAATTGGCTCGTGAGCTTTTTCTTCATAACCTACATAATTGTAAACTAATTTGGTAATGTTGTAATTGTATTCCTAGAATAATAATTGTACGAACACCTAATATAATGTTAATGTTCAAATCTTACTTTAAAAATCTTGTAGTTTGAAGAGTAGTAAAACAAAGTTGATGTATGAATACTATTTATAAAGTAGGTAATCCAAGGAATTGGGTCTTTTTCATATTGTATGTATTCTACTAATCTCTGGGAAATATTGTAGTCTAAATGTCCATCTTTCGCTAAGTTCAAAGAATCGTCAATTAATTGAGCTCTGTTTAGTACGTGTATATCTAAATGATTTGATAATAAAGTGTCTGTAATCAGTTTCCAATTTGTTTCGTCATAATTTACTCTGTAATAACCTGTTTCCTTTTTATTGGCTATTAACCAATCGTTATTGTTTAACAAAGGAATAGAAATTACAGCTTGTGTTTCTGAAAACCAATAATCCGGAATAGTGTTTTCAAACGTCGGATGGCTACTTGTTGCAAAATTGATAGGTATTATCCATTTTCCGTCTTCTTTTTTTGAATCATTAGTGTAATGTTTCTGCAAAAATTTAATTGTCACTACATGATATGAAAATTAAGAAAGTATGTACTTGTGTTAATGTAATAACGCCACTATTTTCGCCATAATGTCTAAGCACATTTACAACTGGGAAACCTTTATCAAATTCCCAAGCAAACATCAAATCTGCTACCTTTAACGAATCTGGTAAAATATTTGCACTTTCATCTACTGCTTTTTGCAAGCTTTCATATAAATCCGCCGAAGATGCTTGTCCAAATTGCCTAAAATCGTCGATTAAAGTTGGTCTTACTATATTAATTTAAATTTACATTTTTTCTACATAATACTTAATTCCTTGTTGGAAAATTGGTGTTGATAACGAGTGTTGTAGCATATGCAAAATGCTCCCACCTAAAATACAGCAATTACTTCATAGTAAATTGAAAAGCAAGTGTCACAGAAAGAAATTGTTATCACATTTTTATTTGCTGGTATTTACTGGAAATTTGTTTTAAAAACAAACATCAAATATTTGATGACCAGTTGTAATATTTACGTTGGATGAGATCGGTAGTTTTGATTATAAGAATTTAAATAACCCTAAAATAGTACTCCGACAAAACGCCAACCAAAAACCGAAGCTATAAAAATTGCGAATTCTACGCTTTTACCTTTATCATATGCGATGTCATCAAACAAAGAAAACATATCAGTTGGTAATTCTTCGTTTTGAGTCAGTGGTCTAGTATCATCCCTCATATCAATTGTAAACAAATATTGCATGTTCGTTGCGAACAAACCTCTTCCGTCCATTTCATGATCGATCTAATTCTCGTATAACAAGTTTACTGCATTGAAAAAATTTATTACATACCAGTGGGGCAAGCAAAAATTCGAAATATGTGGCAAATCCTTCATTTAACCAAATGTATTCCCACCAAGTTATTCCAACTAAATTTCCAAACCATTGATGCGATATTTCATGACACACTAAAGGCACGATGGTCCATTTTTCTGTGGCTTCGTAATCCACGAATAAATTAATTTCGCTAAAAATTAACTAATAATTCAAAGTATGTTGCGGAAGTTCGTTTTACCCGTAAATAATTAAACCCCAGTTTTCCATCCCACCTCGATGTTCGCTAATAGCTAATTGATCTAATTTGGGAAGTGTGAAACGGACATTGGTATAGTTTTCCATAAAATCAATTATTGGTGCAGTTATTTCCAATGCATATCTATGTTGATTTTCTTTAATAGCTTCAGGTCTTGCAATTATCCGATAATTATTCAGAGTTTCAGAAAAAATCATTTCGGAAATTGTAAAAGCAACTAAATAAGTAGGCATTTCGACAGTTTCTTCGTAAACGTCCTCAAACGGAGCAGAAGCACTAAATAGGTTTGTTAGTAGTAATTATAAGTTTAAATACGGAATTGTTACCTTTGAGAAATCATTGGAGCATTAGAAGCGGAAATAAAACCTTCATTTGGTCGTACAAGTCTAATATTAAATTTAGCTCTTAAAGCTGGTTCATCAAAACATGGAAAAGCACTACGCGCTTCGCAGGGTTGAAAACGAGTGTACGCATAATAACTGATGACAGATTTTAAATTTTTAGAACACGTTGTGGTACTCACCGTGTAAAATTATCCTTGTCTAGAAATGTTCCGCTCGCGAAACCAATTGGATCTTTATTAAAATGTCCGTTAAAATTAGGAATTGTCAAAATATACGTTCTATTTTCTATGAGATTTTCGGCAAGAGAAACTGTAAAATATTGGTACTTCGAGTTTGAAAGTTTGGCTGACGAAACCGTCAAGCTTTGACCTGTTGTTACATCACGAACTGTTATATTTTCTTTAGGAGGCATATTTAATTTATGGGCGTGCAGAGTGATATAGTTAGATGTTTCCAAAGCACCAATTTCAATTGATACCGTTCCAAAAAAACTATTGTTGATAAAATTGGGAACCATTGTTAGATTGTAACGCGTTGGTTTCACATTTTTGGGTAACAGGTATTCTGGATTTTCCGGTATAAAACGTTGTGGCGTGCTGAACGCATTGATCGATAACGAAAGTAGTATGAATAAAAATAACATTTTGCCTAAAATTCAATATATGTGTAAAATCGTTATTTACTACAAAATTTGACTTACCAATGTGTTAAGACTATGATAATTTATTGTAAAATTTGATTTATAAAGTTGTGCATATCTTATCTGTTTACTGATATGAAATTATTCTTCTTTTTTTATATTAATATCAAGGTTTTGAAAGATTGTATTTCTGAAAGTTTGAGTTTATAATTGTTCAATGTAATTTGCAGTTTCAGTTATTTTACATTAAGGGGCAAACTTACATGTTATTTTACTATAAGGTGTAACGTTAGTTAAAATCGCGTATAACGTAATGGTTTACCTTCAAATTCATGCCAAGTATAAATCAATCTTTTATTAACATGACTGTTAATAATTAAGCGCGTAAAGTTTGCAATTTGTTTAAAAAATAAACAAATAGTCGACGTTGTGAGTGACAAATTTCTTATTGTAATTGAGACAAAACCAGTGGCTCAATTTGTTTGAGATATTGCTATCTAGGCGACGTAAGTCTTTTGAGAATATTCTAAAAGTAAAATGCAACTGTTATTAATGAACGTTTATTATTGGCCATAAGAGTAATGTAAATCGTAGTACAAAATTTTGTGCCTGTAATTTTTAGATGATTTTCTCCGAATATCAAAAATACTTTCCGTTTTACCACGTGAAATCATTGGTTGAAACCATAATATTTTCCCCCTGTTTTAGATTAGCATTTCTTGAATAGCACCTTTGTTTTCTAATTGATATACTTCAATTTAAGTACGTGTATTATCTTTATATTATTTTTTATTACCGGTTTTGTATTTGTTGACGTGGTAGTTTTTACTTTTAAACCGTATTTATTTATTTCGACCTTTAACTATAATACAAACAAAACGTTGTATTTATTCTGGAACAAGTGGCTTCCTCTATTTGAATGAACGTCCATGTTACCAAAATTGGTTTCCACTAGTGCAGCACCTCATTTAGGCGGCATTTTTTGCATGCATGTGCCGCCTCTTTGCAATAAGAATCAATTGACGCAAGTGGCATCTGTTGATAGTGAATAGTAGTACTGAAGTGATTTTTTAATTTTGGGAAGAGGAAAAGTCACAAGGATTCAGGTTAGGCCAATAAGGGGCCGAGCAGCTACATGAATGTTGGTACTCGTTTATTAAAGTAAAGAACTTAATGTTTCGTCTTATACGAATGACCTGTTTTTCAAGAACCTCTCGGTAAAAGTGAAGATTAATCGTTTTGTCTTGTGGCACAAACTTTTTATGGATATGCATTAATCTTCAAGTTACTTATTCTTGATTTTTGGATATTGGTGAGGTTGAAGTATGGCACTTGATTTCTGGACCGTACTCAAACATATGTTTTTGGAACAATTTCTGTGCTGTTTTTTTTTATCCCCAACTTTTCAAACATTCATAATTTAACGGATGAAGTTATATTATGGCTTACGAATCTGAAAGACATCTAAAGTTCAGCAATATTTTTTATTCTTGTCTTAATTATCTATTTTTCTATTATTTTGTTTTGCTATTTCTTTAATCTACTATTTTTCATCATTTTCGTGAGTGGCGCTTGGACCGGTGCATTATATATCGTCATGCAATGGCTGTGCTGTTATATTTTATGTTCTTATTTACCTTCTATTATGTTTACACACTTAATTAATATTATTACATATCAATACTAAGGTGGGTAAGGGTTGGCATGCTTAGGTTTTAGTGGTTTTCCTAAACCTTGAAGCAAATGCTAATCCACTATTGCACACGGTTTCGTCACCGCACTATACAGGTTTATACTGATCTTCTGGGAACCATACATAACACTTACATCACAATACAATATTTAAAATGTACCATACGAATAAATAAATAAATTGGTCAAAATCAAAATAAAACAATTACTTTTTGATTCAATTACCTTATTTGAACATTAGGCATATATATTTCATTCTTTAACTATACGTACAAACATTGTTGTTTTCAAATAACGTTACACTGTTAATGTTAACCTTTTGGCAAATTTATTCAAATTGCGTTTTCTCCAAATAATGTTTTTTTTCGATTCCTCAAACATTTTTGTGTACAAATCAGAATTCCTACTTTTGCTTACTCCTTCTATGAGCTAAATAAGATGAAATAAAATAAAATCAATATGATATTTGCAACTTGCCATGTTTAGATGATAATCGGTAGAAATCAACTCGCTAACTTCTTTAATTAGAAAAACTAGCTTCGTTTCTAATCTGTACAATTAAAACGTAAAATTCAATAACTTCAATGAAATGTACTTACTTTTGCTCTAATGTTACAAAATTGTAAACGACAAATTTAATTGCAGCTTGCAAACCTTCTGGTCCACTGTTCATTACTGTTTCGATCAGTTTTTCAAGAGTTATTGTATGTTCTAACTGCAACAATCTATAACATGACCATTAATTTTATCTTTTTATTATGTTAAAATACGAACCTATTTAAATTGTTAAGATTTTTACTGCAACTTAAACCTCTGATTATATTTATAGGTGCAGTTTGCATTCGTTTTAATTGATCAAATATGTTGTTAAAATCAATTTGATTTCCAAAACGAATCGCTCCACACAAAGTGTTTTCATCTAACTCGCGCAAATTTTTTCTAAATTTCTGCCAATATTTGAATTTTAGCATAGATTTTTTTAAACAATCGGGATGATCTAAACGGCATAACAAATTAAGTACTACGTTTCTAAGATCTTTTTGCAGAATTGATTCGTGAGATTTTTCTTCAAAACCTAAGTAACTATAAACCGTCTGTGTAATATTGTAATTGTACTCCTGTAATTGTAATGTAAACTTTTGTGCTTTTAAGGCGCAATGCTTACTTTAAAGATCTGGTAGTTTGAAGAGTAGTAGAATAGAGTGGCTAATCTAAGTGCATTGATATAGTACGCATTCCATGGAATTGGGTCTTGTTCATTTTGTATATATTTGACCAATTTTTGCGCAATGTTGTTGTCTAAATGGCCGGTCCGGGCCAAACTCAACGAATCGTCGATTAATTGGGCTCTGTTTAGTACATGTATGTCTAAATGGTTTGAAAATAATGCTTGCGTGATCAGTTCCCAATTTGTTTTGTCGTAATTAATTCTGTAATAACCTGTTTCTTTTTTATTAGCAATTAACCAATCTTGATCCATTAGAGAAGGAAGAGAAAATACATTCTCTACTTCTGTAATCCAACCATCTGGACTTGTATTATCAAACGAGGGATAACTACTAGTTGCGAAATTGATAGGTATGATCCATCTACCGTCTTCGTTAGCGGGATCATTTGTATAATGTTTCTAAAAATTAAATTTCACCAAAATAGAAAACCACAGAATCTCAAAATTACCTGTGTTAGGGTAACAACGTCACTCCTTTCCCCATAGTCCCTAACTACATTTACGACTGGATAACCTTTATCCCATTCCCAAGATAACATATAATCAGTCACTTTTAACGGTGCCGGCAAAGTATTTAAACTTTCATCTACAGCTTTTTGTAAGCTTTCGTACAAATCTGCTGATGTAGCTTGACCAAATTGCCTAAGAAATCATAAAATAAAAACTGAATTATTTAACATAAAGTTTTACATTTTTTCTACGTAATATTTAAGTCCGAGTTGAAAAACGGGAGTCGTTAGAGAATGTCTTAACATGTTTATAATTGCACCACCTAGAATTGTTATTTAGTTGTATAAATAACTTTTAAAATTTTTATACCTTTGTTGTATGCAATGCGGTCAAACAAAGCAAAAATTTCACTTGGCTCTTCTGCATTTTGAGTCAGTGGCCTAGTGTAGGCGCTCATATCTGATTTAAACACAGAATGTAGACTTTGTATAAACTCGCCTCTACCATCAACGTTCGGTTCAACCTAATAGTTTGCATACAATTTTGTTGAGTACTGTAAATGTAATATTTACCTCTTCCGGTATTAAATTCTGAAAATATGTAGCAAATCCTTCATTTAACCAAATGTATTCCCACCAACTTAATCCAACTAGGTTTCCAAACCACTGATGAGCTATTTCGTGAGCAACTATAGATACGATACTTTTTTTGTTATTGTTGCTAAGTAACAAGTAATATTCTCTAGAAAATGATTGTAATTAAAAAAAAATTATTCAATTTTTAAATTTACCCATAAACAATTAAACCCCAATTTTCCATGCCACCTGGATACCCAATAATTGCTACTTGATCTAATTTGGGAAGAGTAAAAGATACATCTGTGTAAATTTCCATAAAGTCTATAATGTCTCTAGATAGTTCCAATGCGTATCTATGTTCGTTGTTATTGATTGCTTCAGGTCTTGCAATTATTCGGTAAATATCTAAAGTTTCCGAAAATTTCATTTCGGATATGGTAAAAGCTACTAAATAAGTAGGCATGTTGACAGTTTCTTCGTATACGTCTTCAAACGGTGCTGAGGCACTAAATATATTTGTTATAAGATTTTTTTAAGTTAGGTATTACTTACCTTTGAGATATGAGCCGACTGTTCGATGCGGAAATGAATTGTTGATTTGGTCGTACAAGACGAATGTTAAACTTAGCTCTTAATGCAGGTTCATCAAAACTGGGAAAAGCGCGACGTGCCTCGCACGGCTGGAACTGAGTGTACGCGTAATACCTAACAATGAAATCTTAGATTTATTCTAATGTAAAAACACACCTACCGTGTAAATCCATCTTCGTCTTTAAATTGCCCGCTTGCGAAACCATTATTGTTTTTATCAAACTTTGCGGTAAAGTTTGGAATTGTTAGAACGTACGTTCTACTTTGAATAAGCATTTCATCAAGTGAGATTGTAAAATAATTGTAATATGAATTTGAAGGTTGTGCTGACGATACTTGTAAAGTTTTACCGGTTGTTGTGTCTCTAACAAGTATGTCATCCTTGGGAGGCATATTTAAGTTATTAACATGTAACGTTATATAGTTGGAAGTTTCCAAAGCGGCGATTTCAATTAATACGGTTCCAGAAAAAGTGTCGGTTTCAAAATTGGGCACCATTGTTAAATTATAACGTATGGGTTTTACATTTTTAGGTAACATATATTCAGCATCCCTATTCAAAATTTGCGATGCGTTGAGTGCACAGATCGACAGAGATATAAATATTAATCTGAAGATCATTTTTACCTAGAATTCTAAAATGACTAAAATTTTTAACTCGTTCAAAAAGATTAGTACTTACCCAATTATTAATAAAGACTTAATTTAATAGAACCATTGTCTGGATTATAAAGATTTCAAAATATTATCTTGTAGATAAATTTATAGGAAATCATTTTATGAAAATTGACGTTTAAGATAAAATACTCAGTACTTTCTATAAATACACTTTAGTTTATTTCAATGACTATCATGTAATATACTCAAAATTATCAAAAATAAAAAAGTCTGTTGTTTTGTAATTTACAATTACTGATAATTATGACATGATGATAAAGTTTCAATGTTATCTCAATCTCAATTTTTTTTATTTATCATCACAATAACTTATCCTATAGATAAAGAGTAGTAAATAAAGTAATCAAGAAAATTACAATTTCTAATACTGTACTTCTATTTTTTTGTTTGTCTATTTAATATGATTCTTCCTTGAGTGTAGATGAAATTAAGTGGCAATTTTGCAGACGTTTATTGATATAACGAGCTAAAACTATTTTTTTAATGAGCACTCCGTTGAATTTTTTTACCATCTGGAGTAAAAAGTAGCTAACCTCGAAACGTTGTTGTTGGAAAGATGTACAATGATGATTTTTTTCAGACGCCATTGTAGCGGTGGTCCTGAATCAATACGACAGCATTGTTGACTAGTAAATTTGGAAGATAGCGGAACCATTTTACGTGTTTTTGATATTTTGGAACAAAAATCTGATGCATATTCATTGTAAATAAACAGGAAACCATATTTGCAACGAGTTTTGTTTTAGAAAAGGTTGAATTTGGTCATTCGGTAGAAACTTTGGACTTAGTTACCATACTGTTGTACTTGTTTGGAGGGAAATTTATCAAATAAAGAACTATTGTTGCAGTTGTGCAGAAAAACGTGTTGAAAACAAGTTGTGCAAGAAGCACTGCTGTCCATAACTCCAATTGGGAGTTTCTAGATTTAGAACAAAATACAGTAAAACCTCTAAATGGCGGTCCCTAAAATTTGTTGCAAAACTGACCGGTATATGGAGGTGGCCGTTATTGGGAGGAAAAAATGATTTCTATGCGTTGTTTATTAAAACCTTTTAAGTATAGAACATAATACGGTTAGCGATAGGGTACTATACATCTGCATCGATATAATAATGGAAGAGTTATACATATTAAATACATAATACATACATTTACATAATATGTACCTATTTTGTAATTGCTCGTTATACCCATTACAATAATTAATTACATACATATACATACCATTAAATTACATTTTTGTGAAATATTTTTGCATTGAGGTTTGTTTTACATTTTACGTTTAGTTTGTAAAACAGAAGATTCACATTTTGATAAAATTTGAAGGACTTCTACCGCCAGCTCACTCTTATCATTAGAAAATATAAAACTTTGCACATCTCTTAGTTTTTCACACACTTCACCTATATCTTCAATGTTTGACGTAAAAACTTCGGATTCTTCTGCACCATTTTCATTGTTTGAATCACTATAGTCTAATTCATTAATTATATCTTGAATACTTAAATTGGGGCTTTCGGTCAAAATATCACAAAATATCAATAAATGCATAATTTTCAATGTTTACACGTTGATTACCTTCTAGTAATACAGGAAAAAGCTGAGCTAGTGGAATTTCGTCTTCTTCATCGAAATCTTCTTGCAGGACCTTTTCCAAGAATCCTGCTCTCGCAAAACATTTAGCAATTGTAATAGGCAAAACGTTTCCCCAGGCTACTAATATTCAAACTAAAGCGCTGGTTAAATTGATACTTTTTTCCGCATCTTCAAAAGGACGTGCGGTATTTGTGAATACGAGCAACCTTATGATTAAAAACTTCCTGTAGGCCATTTTAAAATTTTGGATAATTTCTAGATCCAGTGTCTGACAATGGGATGTGGTGTTTGGAGGTAGAAAAATAATGTTCACATTTTTAAGAATCACTTTGGGATGAGACGTGGTATTATCCAGAAATAATATGAGTTTTCATCAAATTTTTTTAGCCAGGAAGTCATAATCTCTACCGTCATCCAAGCTTTTTTATTAGATACCCATTCTAAGGGCAATTTGTTGATATGAGAATCTTTAAAGTATCTTGGGTGTTTACTTTTTCCAATGATTAACGGATTTTCCTTATTTGTACAAAATAAAATTGTCAATCTTTGTTTTGCAGCTTTTTTACCAATACATTTATCGTTTTTTAAAGTAAACGTTTTATTTGGCATCGCAAAGTAAAAAAGTCCTGTATTGTCAGCATTGTACAAATTTTTGGGTAAATACTCTTTCAATATTACTGAGAGCTTTGCTTTCCAAGCTTCAACAGTGTCCAGGTTAATATCAGTCCTCGCAAATTGTTTTAAAGGTTATGTTATGTCTTTGACAAAATTTCTTAAGCTACCCATTTGAAGGTGTAAAATCCGTCATTTTTAAATTGTCCGCAACTTCCAATGCTTTCTCTTTTATTAAAAGTCTAGATATAGGGATATTTTTATTCCTAGCTTTACAAAACCAATTGTAAACCTTCAGTTCTAGAAAATTTTCTCTTTTGCTCTGTATTGGAACCTTTTTCAAATAGCTTTTTAAATCACATTTGTTTTTTAAAATATCGTCAACTTGTGTTCTTCCAACACTAAATTTTTCAGCCAACTTTCTAGCACTAGTATTGAACTTTTCACTTTCCACAATTATATCAATTTTCTCATTAACAGACAAACGTTTTCTTTTTAGCGACATTGTAATTTTTCTGTACGTCTATATGTAACGGCACTGTTGAACACTTAGACCATTAACACTTATAGACACGCCGTACGCTATATCCGTCGTTACTAGAGGTGAAGCAAACACCTCATGCTTCGCGCATCTATGCGTGACGTCAGTTTACGGCAAGAAGCAGCACGTGTTTATATTCGATCAACACTTTATTCGATATTATATTTCCTTGCAATTTTAAGCGTTAATTTTTTTATTTACAATTGTTTTATTTTGTAAATTATGGTGTTATCTTGCAGTGCATTTAATTGTACGCAACGACAAAAAACTGGCTCAGACATATCATTTCATGGGTAAGAAAATTCATACAGAGAATCAGTTGTATATATGTAGTGCTTGTCTTATTTTTGTAGTGCGTGATTATAATACATTTTTAGAATTGTGTTTTAATTTTTTTTTTTTAATAAATCTAGATATGAAAAGATTCACGTTGATTTTGAATTAAAATTGTAGTTTAATTAAGAAATTATTTATAGATTTCCTAAAGAGTCAAATGGATAATAGCAATGCGCCGCGAAAATTTTAAACCAACAAAAACTTCCAAAATTTGTTCCAAGCATTTCACATCCGATTCGTTCATTACTAGCGGCTGGAGTTCAAGAAAAAAACTTAAGGATGACGCAGTACCCAGCCTTTTTGATTTTCCAAGTCATCTAACTAAACATATTAAAACTAGACGGCTTCCATCAAAAGGAGAAACGTATCAAATGAAATAATGGGCTCTAAAAGTGAAGATACAATTAAAACAGAGGCGTGTGAATCTACTTCTGTGGAGACTCCATTGAAAAGTCCCGTAGAAACTTCTTTTGAACCTCCTGTAAAAAAAAGAAGGTATTACCTTGGTGACTTTAAAGAACAAGGATCCGCAGTCAGTGACCAACGCTATAAAATATTAGTAAATAAAATACTTCAAAGAAAAACAAACAAATAAAAATACTGCAACAACGAAATAGGCGTCTTGTTAAAAAGTAACAAGCTTAAAATCTTTATTGGAGCATCTGAAAGAAAAGCAAATGATCAATGAAGATTCATCCCTGCAGCTTTCGGTAAACAACGTTTATATTAGTAGAAATATGTATTACACCGTTTTACTTAATTGCATGAATAAGCTGTTGATATTATTTGTGATTGCTTGATCGGGTTTGCTTTATTGCTGTGCCTTTTTCTAGGATACAATGCATGCCTCTGCAAAATCATATTTAAACAGTTGTTGAAATCCAAGCGAACTAAAACATATCCACCTGAATTGAAAACTTTGCTCTCACTCTTAATTTCTATTCGCCAAAAGCTTACTTGTACGTTAGAAAAACGTTTCCTAATATGCTGCCTCATCCACGAACTCTTCAAAAGTGGTATCAGGTAGTAGAATGTGATCCTGGGTTCCAGGAAGAATCGGTGAAGGTTTTGAAACAAAAGTAGCTGAACTTAAGGAAAAAGGAAAAGCATGCGTTTGCTCATTAATGGTTGATGAAATGGCTATACATAAAAAAAAGAATGGGATGGAGAGAAGTTTTTAGGGTAGGTTTTGCATGAAGTTGGTTAGCAATTAAAAATATTGTTTTTATGTTTTGCAAGTAATTGAAGGTTCTAATTATATAGGTACGTTAACATAGGAAAGGACCTCGAAAGCGATTCTGAAGTGGAAGCAAAAGAAGCTATAGTATTTTTAATAAATAGTTTAAATGACACGTGGAAGCTACCAATAGGATACTTTTTAATTAATGGAATATCAGGAGCTCAAAAGAGTAATATAATAAAGATATGCTTAAAAGTAATGCACGAAGCCGAAGTTACAATTACAAGTTTGACGTTTGATGGTGCAGCATCAAATATTAGCATGGCTAACCATCTTGGAGCTGATTTGTCAGTTAACTCTGTAAAAACATATTTTTCACATCCAGTTTCGAAACAACCAATATATATATAATATTCGATCCTCCGCATATGTTAAAACTCATACGAAATACCTTAGGTACATATAAAATCATATTTGATAACAATAATGAACCAATTAGTAGAAATTCAGGAAAAGGAAGGTCTTCACCTAGCAACGAAAATAACCAAAAGGCATATTAATTGGTGCAAAGAAAAATGAAAGTTAAGTTGGCTGCACAGACTTTTAGTCTAAAAGTTGCTAAGGCTTTAAATTATTTAAGAAATAAATACTCAAACGATTTTGAAAATAGCAAAGCCACGGAGAAGTTCATTATGAACATAAATGATATATTTGATATCTTAAATAGTCGAAATTTGTTAGCGAAACATTTCAAATCAAGCATGCAACAGCATAACAAGAGTATAATTTTAAAAAAATTAATGAATCTATAACGTATCTCATGTCACTTAAGTGCTCCAACAATGGAGAACCGCTTTATTTAAGCCAAAGAAAAACTGGCTTTATTGGTATGATTATTAGTTTAAAATCGTATATGGGCATTTGGAATAGTTATGTAGAAAATACTAATTGTAGTTTGAGATATCTTTCTGCATATATCGCAAGATCATCTTGAAGTTTTCTTCAGTGCAATTAGGAGTCTTGGGGGATACAACAACAATCCAACGGCAAAACAATTTCAAGCTGCATATAAAAGACTGTTGATGCACACAAGTGTTACTGGATCTTCTAGTGCTAATTGTATTGAACAAGCACCTTCAATAATTTTAGCTATGAGCACATCAAACAAGGTAAAAATGATCATCAACTAATTGAAAATTTTATAACTGATGAGAATAATAAAGAAACAATCAGTGACCCTGATTGCACTTTAAATAATTTAAGCTATTCCGAAAATTTGTCTTCTTATGTTTCAGATGTTGTAGAATATATAGCTGGGTTTGTAGTTAAAAAAATCAAAAAAACCTTGGATTGTGACATATGTTTGTGCATAATTGAATGTGGTAAATTAGAGTCCACTTTCATAACTCATAAAAATTACAGCAATTTTAAACAGTGTTTAGTTCAACCATCTAAAGATGTGATACGTATATGTAAAATTGCTGAAAGAGAAATTCGAATGGTGCATGAATCAAGAAAATTAAATGACAAAAAACTAATGACAAAATTAATTATCAATGTTATGACTACTGTGCAAGGCTCTGTCTTTAATCAATATAAAGAACATATGTTTGATCATGATTTTCAAAGCAACCACCTTATAAATTTAATTAAAATGATTTGTTTTCATTATTGTAATATTAGATTACATCATGAAGGCGAAAAAATAAATAATAATGCAAACAGACTTAGAAGTAAGTTAACTAAAACTATGTTGTTTTCGGGTCAATAAAATAAATGCTTTGAGTAAACTGTAATAATTTGTAATTACTGTACCTACTATATGTAATCTATTTGAACAAATATCCTTTCTGAAATAAAAAATTAATTCGTTTTATAAGCGCTCGTAAAAGGAGGACTTGCCGTATTGTGACGTCACCTGCGCAGAAGGTGTTTGCTTCAACGATTCCGTGCAAGCCACGTCTATAAGTGTTAATGGTCTAAGGTTGAACATGCTAACTCAAACTATGTACGCAAAATACAATTTTTTGGGTGAGTTTAATGAGCCTTTTAATTGCACTTTTTGTAATGACTGTCTATTGTAAATCGAACAAATTCTTAAAATCCGTTCTTAAATACTTGTACTTACTTAAGCCTCACACAATGAGACAATTACATATTATGCACAACTTGAACGCTAAGCTGCTGCCTACTATTGACCTTACTTAAGAATAGCCGGAAATGGAAGGTAGAAGTACATGTATTTTCCAAGAAAGATTACAAATAAGTGGCTATAGCAGGTATCTAGAGGTGGTCGTTTTTAAGAGGTGGCTGAAAATATAATTTTTACTGTAGTTGAATTGGTATCAAATCGGACGAATAATTATATCTAATATATATACAAAGGTTTCATAAACCATGCAGCCAAGAGTTTACAGTTTTGCCAAGTTTTATATATCTAGGAAATTTGATTAACTGCAATTTAGATAGATCTGTTTTAAATGTGATCTATTCTGAGTGCAAAAACTAAGGTAATGCTTCATCCTAAGAAAGATTTAATTGCCATATTTTTTATTTTAAATAAGTTTTCCCTTTAAAATAAAGGGAGAGATCAATCCCAAAGTAGCAAAAAGTCAAGATATTTCGGATAAAATAATTCTTTTCGTCAATTTCTAACTTTGTGGTCGGGAGGTTTGGTAAACTTTATTGTATCAGGGGAACAATTTTGTAAGATCCCTAAAGTGTTAGCATTTTCGTACACTGCATATGAAAAGTTTGATCATCCAGATTTGGTAGATGTTATGCTTAAATTATTAGAAAGGAGCTTGTGTAAAGAAAAGCCAGGTTTTGTCAGATTTGTCTCAGTCAACAGATTGTCTACATAAAAACTATTTCTTATTAAATTAGGAAAAACCGTATTTTTTTTTAAATTTAAATTTACAAGATACTGTAAACCCTTGGTTGCCAAGTATTTGCCGTTTGCTGTACCGTAAGTAAGTGTTTGTAATTGGTAAGTTTTCAAACTTTTGTTGGGGTTATCTCACCATAGTATTTGCTAATATTTACGTAACAGTCCGGGAGGCAGCGACAGTTGGCATGTAGTTTATTCTTACAAAACTCGTTTACTCTTCATTTATTGTTCCAAAGTGGCAAATAAACAATATGACAGTATTGTGAATTATTGATTGATTGATAACGCCTTTTGGACGGCGGTGGCTGGGTTTGAAAGTGATTGAAATAAAATTGATGTTGACGATTAACACTTTGTGTTACTTTAAACGTATAGACAACTAGATTACATCTAACGCGGTTTGGATTATCCGAAGAACTAACTTAAATACGTTTTCTTTAATGCAAGAAAACTTCTGCTTTGGCCTGATTGATTAGCATCATTCAATTGTTAAAGTTTTGACCAATAAGTAAAACACAGTTTCGTGCACTTAAATAAACAAATCCTCAAAAAACTAAGGCCCGAAACAGCTAAATGAATAATCCATTTTAAATATCAATTCTAATGATTAGCACAACGAATGTGTTCCTCAGCATTAGAAAAAGTAAGAAATTTCTTAAGCCTAAATATATGAAACAAAAAAGGTTGTTTATTGCCGTCAATCAGCATTACTGAAGCTATTGTGGACATAAACTTGAACTAAAAGTTAAGTAGGTATATGTAATCAACAAAATGCACTTTGGTATCGACATGCCGACATATCGAAACGATGTAATAGTTTCAACTTATATGTCTAATTTAACTTAACATGATAGGATACAATACTAAATTGATAAACACTTTAAAACAATTTTGCAACAGGTCGTTTATAAATACCAGTATTTGTTTTAACGGACATTACACGCACCACATTATCGCTTCCTGGGTGGACTTCGACGACTCTGCCTAGACTCCATTTGATGGGTGGAATACTTTCTTCTTTTATTATCACTAAAATTCCAACTTTGATTAAGTTTGGTCCATGTTGTATCCATTTGTTTCTAGTTTGTAGCTCGGAGATATGTTCCTTTGACCAGGGCTTTCAGAAATGCTAGGTCATTTTAGGAACCCTTTGAAATCGTGATAAACGGTTATCGTTTTGATCGTACAAGTTTGGTTCTGGCAGTGCAACTACACTTTGATCAATTCAGAAATGTCCAGGAGTCAACGAAAGTGGGTCATTAGGATCACACGACAATGGGAAGATGGGACGGGAATTTAGACATGTTTTGATTTGCGTTATCTACACACATAAAATCGTGGCCCGGTTTGTCTGTGTGTGTGTGTCTGTATGTTCGTCTTCTCCTCCGAAACCACAGAACCGATTTCGGAGATCGATACGTCAAATTGTTCAGGAGGACCAGGCGCTGATCTTAGGCGAGGTCACAAGTTGACCTGACCTTTGACCTCTGACGTGGAGTAGTGACCTCACATCTTTAATTTTAGGTTTGTCTAGATTAGGCCCATTTTCAAATGGGTTTGGTTACTAATAACGGAATAAAATTCTTCAAAGGTTAATAATGCAGTGCCTACTACTTATCTCAAATGATATTTTAGACTTTTTACACCGCTTCATAAATTCCGTCCATATAGAAAGTTGAATTAAAATGCCACTTAATCCCTTTCTGACCTTTTCAGAACACTTATTCCGCTTACAGCTCCGAATAGTGCATTTCACTGTACCGTTAAAAAAGAAGAAAATTCTACCCAAGTTTTGTTTCAATTTAGAAATTGTCGAAATAATTATTGAAAAAATTCATATGCTGCTTAAAATATTAACTTTTTATTATTTAATTAGCAGTTCGGGTTTAGTTCTTAACGGCATTTAAACGTTTCTGATAACGCAATACCACTAGTTTCTTTCAGTGAAATGTTTAGATAAATGGGTAAATGTAGTCAAAATTGATAGATATTCCGAAAAATCGGTAGAACTGGTACAGCTGATTAATAAAAGCGCTGCAGTAATTTTTAAATTTTTAGGGACATCATTTTTTTCAATATTTGTGTTGGCAATTTGTTGCTCCTATACAGGGCGATCTGCGTAGAGCGTGCATTAAAAGTTTTTTGCAGATAAATCAGAAACTTAAAATTTGGTACGCGACCATAATCGATTGTTCTACGCAAATATTTTCAAACTTTCAGCTATACAGGGTGTGCCAAATGTTGCTATCAACTTTCTTATTTTAAATTCAAACCTGTAATTCCTTTTACATGGGTCGATTGGCCATATAATTTATTATTTAATATATGTAATGGACAACCAGCGGACGATAAAGTTACCGAATTTTTTATTAATGTCGAGATAGATGGCGACACTTTAATCATTTTAACAAGAGTGCTTTTTTAACAGAGATAGGTTTGATCGAAGTTTGAAGATAAACAAAATCTATAATTTTTCATCTCTACTGGTTAAGAAAAAAGTTAAATGTTCTGGAAAATTAGTTGAAGTTGTCTACCGCGTGACTTTCACCACTAAATGAACAATTGGATTGAGAGTATTTACAAGACGCAAAAAATTGTCCTTATCAAATTATTAGAAAAATTATGATAGTTTTGTTTCTAAATTACTTCAAACATTCCTCAGAAGGAAGCACAATTCTTTATCGTTGTATTTGATACATACGTCTCATTCGATCAAGACCAAAAGCACGACCTGCTAGGAGCAAAAGATGTAGAAAATTGAAATTTTGAACTCTTATTCTGGAGCTGAGTTACGAATTGTTACTTTCAAAGAAAGTTTCATATAGTATTTGATACTGATACTGTTAATATTAGATGTTCTGGAAATTATGTTGGAGAACATGGAATTCGTACCTACAAAAGTGGAAGTTTGGATGGACGTTAGAATTGGCAAATTTTATAGAAGTATTTATTTGAATAAGTTGTATGCAACATTGGGAGAAAAATTATGCAACTGCTTTTCGTGTGCTGACAGGTGCGATTCTTTTTAAAAGAAAAGTAACGACTTTTTAATTTATTAAGAAATTTAGAAAAATACCCGAAAGCCTTAACTGCCCTAAAAGAATACCCGAATTTTGATGATATAGTACTCTGTTACGGTTTATTTGTAAACAAACTAAAAACAAAAGTTATAACAGCGTTAGAAGGCCTGGCCGGCAGCTCTTCTTAGTAGAATTTGGAATTTAAAATACAGCATATGAACATTACTGTAATTTAAAAATGGCTTTTATATGACTACTCACAATTATCAAATCGTTCACATAATGAATCGAATGCAATATTGTAGTTCGCACCTGTAGGTTTGAAATTAATTGAGTTGCGGTTCCTTTAAGACTATTTTGTAAATACGTGAAACGCTCTTTATTATTATTATTATTAAGTCTAACATTTGTGTTTTGTGCTTCATCGTGATTGACACTTCAGTTTAAATTTATAATATTAGAATAGTCCACTTTTCTATTCAATATGTTTGGATTTTAAGTTAAGATTAACGTAATTTTTCGAAGGAATCTTGAGATTTCATAATTTTGATTTCTTCGGTAGCAGTTGCTTTTATTTTGTGGCGTTTAGGGTGTATTACTCTAGACGCCGGGTTGAACCAGGGAAAGAATTTGCATTTGGATCGGTTTAGCAGCGTTTATTATTATTAGACATATCGTCATCGAGCTTTACTGTCTATAATTATGAATGGAAACGTTGTAGGTCAGCACATAGTAATTGGGGTACTATATGCGGTGCGCTGATATGGTGGTATTATATCGCGCTGAAGACCCCGGGCCGGGATGAATTGGACCGATGGATTTGAATTTTGGCCGGTCTTCACCTGGTGCTGGTGCTGTGACTACTTGGCTGGTTCTTGACTTGTTGGCTTCTCGACTACACTCATTATTCGGTTGTAACTGTACTGATCTGAACTGAGCTCGTACATTGCACTTAGATTCAAACTGAATTCTGTTGTTGTACCTTCTTCGTTTTATACATGCGAAGTAGGTTCGTTTGCTTAGTAAGAAAGGCAGTTAAAAAATGCTGACCGCACTTGCTTACTTGCAATCGTATGCGTTGATTTCCGTGTTTCTACGTAATACGCGGATGTAGAATTTGTTGATTAGAATGGGGTTGCGATGCCAACCCCACAGGGGTCCCTCCTTAGTGGATGAATCCACGATAAAGCGTGTCGGAGATTTATGAGTTAGAATATGCGAAAAAGTGTTTTTTTTGTGTGCGCATTTTCTTGTCGGCTTTGTGCTTATTTTAAATGTTTTGGGAAGTGAACTTGCTTGCCGGGTGATTGTATGTGGCGCTTGGGTCGTAGCGGCATTTTGTCAGATGGGTGTAGTTACGGGGTTTGGCTGAGGTGGGTTACCCTCTACGTAAGCTGGTTTGGTTCTATTGATGGAGACGGTTGTTTCGCGGTTTCTGATCTGCAACGTAAGGGTTTTGTCTCCGCATTTAATGACTAGGAATGGTCCCTCGTAAGGTTGTTCGAGTGGCGATTTAGCTGCGTCGCGGCAAACGAATACCTGTTTTGCGGTTTGCAGGTCCTTGAATATGAACGTGCTTTGTTTCGTGTGGTTGGTTCTAGCTGTTGGGCTCAATGTTGCAAAATGGTGCCTGAGGTCCTTTATGAAGTTGACGGGGTCTGTTGTGGGTGCCTGTTTTGGTACTAGGAATTCACCGAAGAGTCTGATGGTGTCGCCATATGTTAGTTCGGCTGCGTATGATTTCAAGTCCTCCTTCATTCTGCTCGTAATCCTAATAAAATGGTGGGCAGTAGATTGGTACATTACTGTTCTTGGTGGCAACGGATAGCGGTTTTGAGGTAGCGGTGGAAACGTTCTACCATTCCGTTTGCTTGCGGGTTTGCTAAATTGTTTGAATAGTTCTGATTCAAATTGCCGTCCCTGGTCTGTTGTGATTTGTAGAGGAACACCGAAGCGTGTGATCCACTCGTTATATAGCGTGCGTGTGATTGTTTCGGTTTCGATATTTTCGATCGGGTAGGCTTCAAGCTAGCGGGAAAATTTATCGACACAGGTGAGGCAGTAACGTTTACTTTGTGAAATGAGTAGTAGTCCTACTATGTCGGTGTGGATGTGTTAGAAGGGTGCGGATGGGTTTGTTATTGTTCCGAAGGGTGTCTTGACATGTCGCGTGACTTTGGAGCGATGACACTGTAATCATGCACGTGTGCATTGCCGGCAGTCTGCGTCAATGGATGGCCAGACGTATCGCTGTTTGATGAGGTGCGTTGTGGCTTTCGTTCCTGGGTGTGCCAAGTTGTGCATCGTATTGAAGATGTGTTAGCGGTGATTCGCGGGGACAAAAGGTCGGACGTTGGCGGGTTGACAGATTGCAGTAAACGGCTATGTCCGTGTTAGGAGTGTCACTCGTTTGAGTTGTAGTAAACTTCCTGGACTTAGGTACGTTTGCAAATCCGTGTCTGTGGCCTGTGCTTTTGCTAGTTCTTTGAAATCGATTGGGGCTGTTGTGATTGTTTCGATGCGAGATAGTGCGTCCTCAACGACGTTTTCTGTGCTTGAAATGTAGGTGATGTCCATTGTAAATTGCGCGATGTAATCGAGGTGGCAAAATTGGCGGGGGGGACATTTGTTTGGTTTTGTCGGAAAGCGTAACGGTTTGTGGTCCGTACGGACAGAATATTCTCTGCCTTCAATCATGTGTTTAAAGTGCTTTATGGCTTGGTAGATTGCTAGTAATTCTCTGTCGTACGTCCCGTACTTTCTCTCGGCGCTGGATAATTTCCTGGAGAAGAAAGCGAGTGGTTCCCAGTCGTTGTCAATGCGTTGCTCGAGTGCGGCTCTGATTGCATTGTTTGAGGCGTTGGTGATTATGGCGAGGGTTGTTCCTGGTTTGTAGTGCGCGAGATGTGGCCTGTGCTAGTCCCTTTTGCAGGCCTCGAAAGCTTTGTTAGCTTCGGTATGCCAATTAATTGGTTTTGCGCCTTTAATTTTTTTTTCAACAGGTCGTTCAGCGGTGCCTGCAGTTCAGCAGCCTTTGGGATAAATCTTCTGTAGAAATTGAACATCCCCAAAAATTGTCGAAGTTGTTTGGCTGTGGTCGGTGTGGGAACTTCCTAATCGCATCCACTTTGAACGCTAGTGGTATGGTACCTTGCTTGAGACTTGGTAGCCGAGGAAACGTGCTGTCGTGACATTTTTCTGGGTTAACGAGTATCCCGTATTTCTGTAGGCGTGAAGAGTGCTCGCAAATGAGTTTTGTGCTCGTTCTCAGACGTGGATGCTACAAGGATGTCGTCGAGGTAGGCGTAGCAAAAATCTAGACCTTGGGTTACTTTATCGATGAACCTCTGGAAGGTTTGACTGGCGTTTCGGAACTCAAAAGACATGAAGAGGAACTCAAACAATCCTGAAAGGTATGGTGATTGCTGTTTGCGACTGGGATTTGGTGGTATGCTCTCACCAAATCTATTGTCGAAAATACGTTTTTTCACCGGAGAGCGTGGGAGAAGTCCTCGATGTGTGGCACGGGGAAGCGGTTGGGAATGGTGTGGGCGTTGAGTGGCCTGTAATCTCCACAAGGCCTCCAGTCATGGCCGTTTTTGAGTGCCATATGCAACGGTGATACCCAGCTGCTGTCTGACTGATGAGCAATGCCCATGTCTACCATGGACTAGAATTTATGTTTCATGAAGGCCTTTCTTGCTCCTATGTTACTCCAGTGACTTGTAAGATGTTGGTTAACGGGTCTGTAATTTTGTTGTTGGGGATGTCTACTAATAGTTTGTAGTGATGCAGGAAGTGGGCCCCAACGATGGGTTTTGTCACATCTGCAATCACGAAACGCAAGGCAAAGGATCTTCGTAAACCCAAGTTGCTCACTGAGGGTGATGAATCCGTACGTCGCGATGGTCGATCCATTTGCCGTCGTTAGTTTGTAAGATGTTTTGCGCCGTGGCTCGTTAACTAGTTTGACGGGGAATACTGATATGTCCGCGTCGGTGTCAACTAAGAATCTTTGACGTGTGTTTCGCTCGTATATGAATAGGCGGCGCGGGGTTATGTAAAGGCTGTCATTGACCGCGTTTATCGACTGCCCTGCTCGTTTCCCGGCGAGAAATCACATGGTTTGCTGCATTTTTTTGCCCGGTTTTCAAAGACTTGGTGATACCAGCAAGTGGCTGTGGTTTTTGGGTTATATTTGTCCCGGCGGTTGTCTCTTGAGCTTAATCGGGTCCGGGAAGCTGGCCGCGATTGTCGGAAGGAGGGTCGTCTGTTGTGGCAATGTCCGGCGTTTGCGCAGGGATTGTCGTGTCGCATGTGGACGCGGCATTTTGTTAACGGCGTCGGCAAGTATCGCCACGTTGTCGAGTTTGACGTGTGCTTGCGTTGCCAAGATCGCCTGCATGGTTGTTGGCAATTGGCCTAACCATAGGGTCCGGGGACGATAGATCCGCCAAGGTTTTTGAAGTGCGCGGTCGCCGAGTTCTTCGCCTTCGAGTAGCTGTTGTATTTTTTGTGTCTGAGATACGCTCAGGCGGTTGATCAGCTCTTTCTTAAGGGTGTCGTATTTTTCTTCGGTCGGAGAAGATTGAGGATGTCGCGTACCTCGGTGGCGTGTCTTGTGTCAATGTTGGCAATCACATAATTATGCTTGGTTTGATCTGCGGTGATTACTGCTAAGGCGAATTGTCCTTCACTCTGTAGAAACCACATGAGCGGGTCCTCCAGCCAGAATGGAGGGATGCGTACGCTTACGCGTTCGATAACGGCGGACGTCGTTGGGGCTGTGGGGTTGATAGCTGTCGTAGTGTTCGTGGAGGGCCCTTTTCCGTTCAATTTCGTTGTGTAGGTATAAAAAATTTGCGATTATACCTGTTGTTGTGTTACCTGGAGCTTGGTGATTGCACAAGTTATTTTTCATTTGTGAAGTGCACAGAAGTCCTTTATGGCGAAACGTATGATGATGAGGACGAGTAGAACCACAGTAATCGTATGGAGCGTATTGGCGGTGGTCAAATTGGCTGTTGCGCTGCCATTTGCGTTTTGCACGATGATCTCTGATGAATTCCTCCTCAAATGTTGGTCTTCCTTTGATTGTGAGCATCACGTCAGGGTCACTACTGTAGTGTTTAGGGTGTATTACTCTAGACACCGGGTTGAACCAGGGAAAGAATTTGCATTCGATCGGTTTAGCAGCGTTTATTATTATTAGACTTAACATAATCAAGCTATACTATGAATAATTATGAATAGAAACATTGTAGGTTAGCACATAGTAATTGGCGTACTATATGCGGTGCGGTGTTACTTGATATCGTGGTATTATATATCGGGCTAAAGGAATTGGACCGATTGATTTGAACTTCGGCCGGTCTTCACCTGGTGCTAGTGCTGTGACTACTTGGCTGGTTTCTGACTTGTTGGCTTCTCGACTGCACTCATTATTTGGTTTTTTTTTTTTTTTTGTAACTGTACTGGTCTGAACTGAGCTCGTACTTTAAAGTTAAGTTCAAACTGAATTCTGGTGGCGTACCTACTTCGTTTTATACATGCGAAGTAGGTTACTTTGCTTAGTAAACAAGGCCTTTAAGAAATGCTGACCGCACTTGCTTACTTGCAATTGTATGTTTTGATTTCCGTGTTTCCTATGTAATACGTGGTTGTAGAATTTGTTGATTAGAATGGGGTTGCAATGCCAACCCCACAATTTAAATATAATTTTTCTTGTACTTTTTATTCAAAGATTAGATGTAATTTAGGTTATACTCTTATTTCCGAAAATATATAATTAGATTTACACCAGTATTTATAAACCGAAGTTAAGACAAGCTTACACTAAGATAATGATGCTTTTGATAAAATTTTCAGATTTCTAACTTTAAGTAGACCTTAGTCAAAAATCAGAAAAATGTATGTGCACAATTCTGCTTTTAATGCCAGCAAAAGTCAAAATTGATTAAACAAATTTAGACTTAAGTCATTACTCGACTATAAATACGGACATTAGTGTCGTCTAACTGATTAATAAAATTTTCAAAGTCGGTTAGTGCTAAACGATTGGGAATACATTAAACTAATTTAAGTATGTCATGATAAGGTAGAAAAGGATGGTAACTTACCTGTTTAATTACCGCCACGTGTACAACAGCTGCCAAAAGAATTGTCATTACAAATGTATGAAGAATTTGAAAAAATTGTTAATTATTGTTTCTGTGTTGATGATAGACTATTACCAAATAAGTACCGGTTCGAAAGACCAAAATGTTGCGTAATTGTTGTTGCTTAGTATACACTGATTTGATTAAATTTTTTCTTCAAAAATTAATAAAGGAAGTAATGTAGTTTTTGGATATTTATTTGACTGTTCACGTCAACACGTTATGTAATTCTTAACATGTACCAATACAAAAACGAATGTTCTATAGGAAATCACAATATTAATTTTCTAAAAAGTATGGTTTCAATATGAGCGTAAACTCATTATATTTTGTTGCTTTGATATCTCCTCCACATACACTAATATGATATTTTTAATCCACACTCAGTTACAATTTAATGATATCTTAAATTAAAAATTGTTTGCAAAGATATATTTTTTTTAATTAAATTAGAGAAATTTCATCGATTTCAATTTCAATTTCAATTTCTTCGTACTTAAAAATTGACGCGCTATTATTCATGATAATATTTAAATTTTTATATTAATTTTACCTTAAATTTTTTAAAACGTTTATTTTTATTTTATATATTATTTGTATTATTTTGATTTGTCCACAAATATTTACCATTGCTATCATTATTTCATATTTTCAATTTTGTTTACAAAATCGGACATATTTGCTAGAGAGGCAGCAGAATATATTTATCGAGGACCGATCGGTTGAATTTTTTTTTGTTTTTATTAATTAAAATAATTTATTTTTTTTTTTTTTTTTTTTTTTTTTTTTAATTTTTAATTTTTTTTTTTTTTTATATTTTTTTTTTTTTTTTTTTTTTTTTTTTTTTTTTAAGCCTGAAAACTCGTCCTTTATTAGTTAGAAGTGTGCTCAAAATTGTGACCTTTTTTTGTGTGTTTTTTGTTTTTTTTTTTTTTTTTTTTTTTTTTTTATTTTTTTTTTTTTTGGTTTTTTTTTTTTTTTTTTTTTTTTTTTTGGTGCTTTAACTTGATGTACTTCTGTTAGAAATCATGAGAATCTTCGTTTAATTTTTTTTTCTTTGATCGAAGACGAACGTATTTTTAAAAATCTCAAGATAGTCGATTATTTCATCTTGAATTTTTGTTTTAGTGAACGGTATTTTAACTATAGTTAATTAATCTTTGATCTTCGATATCCATAACTCTTATGTTGTAAAACTCTTCTCGTCTGCAAGCACCCACAATGCCAAAAATCATTGCGACCTAAGAAACCGATCGTGCAAAAAGTGACTACTTTTTGCAGCAATTACTGTGCCAAAAGTTTCACTTTTTTGCATTAGTGCCAAAAGTAATTTACTTATAGATATTTAATAATAAAATGACAACTAACCTTTTGAATCAAATATTTGTTATCTAGTGCTTTAGTTAAAAATTTTTAAAGATCTTCTTTACTGAAGATTTTCGATTTTTTTGGTTTTCACCCTTATGTCCTTCTCTTAAGAAAGGCAATTATTGTTGCATACTTCGAAATATCGATAGAATTATTCAGGAAAATCGTACATTTCAGCATCTAATAACGAAATAGGCCGATAGCACTTTTTCATTAAAGTCTTTAAATTTCCTTTTGTTGCTTACAGTTATCGTAAATATTTTGATAACAATCTTTTGATTTATCTGGAATCACCGCACTGCAACCAGTCTTTCATGCAGATTCTAATTTAATGTTTTTGTTGTTTTTGTTTTAATATTTTTATTAAGTGTGGTTACCATACCGTCCAAACTAAACAATTCAATACAATGTTGTCAAACTTAAAATAATTCTTACATATGTAACATCCTTCTCTCTACACTAACATCATACTTTTCTTCATTAAGGTAGTCGTGGTATTTAACAGGTGCTTTAACGACGCGACCTAATCTAGTTTCGTACATATCTTTACTATTAGACAAGTCATTACGTAGAACAGGATGTATTTCGGTAATAGGCTCATCCAACACTTTGTTAACCTCTTCCTGTACAATTTTTTTAAGAGAGCTGGGTTCAGAGTATACGTCAAAGTCATCATATTGCGTTTCCTTTGTAGAATTCAGAGAAGCATGAATAAAAGATGAATTTCTTCCCAAAATTCTACCAAGATTATCTTTAACTAGATATGAACGAGGTGTTTCACATTTGCGTACTATTTTTTCTGGTACCCAAATATTATCACTATAATTTTTTTAATAACACTATCCCTTTCTTTGAATTCATCTCGCACTTTTGCATGTTTATCATAATATCTTTTAGCAAGTTTTCTTTTATCGTTTAATTTTTTAAAGTCAAAATTAGGTTTTGTTTAGTATTGTTTTAGTATTGTAAGATTTTCTTGTTATTGAGTAATTCTAAGGAGAAATTCTAGTCCTGACAGTGGAGTAGTCCTGTATTCTAACAAAGCTTTATAAATATCAGTGTTTGTTTCAGCGCATTTCCTTAACATGTTTTTACAAATGCCCACTGCTTTTTCTGAAAGACCATTAGATTTAGGGTACCTGGGGCTAGTAGTTACTAAATTAAATTCCCAATCTGACGCAAATTGTTTAAATTCAATGTTATTGAAAGGATTATTATCTGAAATAAATGTAATCGGTATTCCCAAAGCTGAAAATATTTGTTTCAATTTAGAAATTATTTCTGTGGCTGTTTTACGTTTTAGCGCAATTAATTCAATCCAGTTTGAAAAATAATCGACTACAACTAAGTAATCATTGTTTCCGTATGTTAGGATGTCAGCTCCTACTTTAAGAATGGAATGTTTGGTCTATCATGTTGAACTAAAGGCTTTTTTTCAGGCAACCTGGAATATTTTAAACAAGCCTCACATTTAGAAACAAAATTTGGTATGTCCTTAGACATTCCCGGCTAATAGAAAATTCTTCTTGGCTTAGCTTTGGTTTTCTCAATACCTAAATGTATATTACTAATTTGCCACCGTTTTTCAGTGTATTCTATTACTTTACTTATTGTTTTATCTTTCGTAGTAGCTTCTTTAAGTTCTTGTTGACTCTTTCTGGAAATTATTTCCATGGCATGTACACTCATGAAATTTAAAACTTGGACACCACAATTTCTGTAAACAAAAGTTTGCACATTGTGAAGCGGGCTTAAGGGTATCATTTACAATTCTAACAGCAGGTAGTCTCAGCAGGGGTTATCTTATAGAAGGACTGTAGAATGAATCATTACACTAAGCACGTTTTAGAAAATAGGTAATTTACGTTGCTTACTTAATTTTTTTCTTTAAAGAATATATTTGAAGGTATCGCTAATTAAACACCATAGCTCGATTAATTATCGAATCAAAATTTTGTTTAGGAAATGTTTACAAAATAAAATTAGAAATAATTTTGATTTAAAAAACGTCTACAAGCAATAACTTTTAAATTAAATCAAAAAACTAAACATGGTTATTTGGGTTGACTGATTATTACTTATTTTTAAATAAATCTAACCTACTAATTATTGTAAGTTATTAAAAAAAATCATTAAACTCTCTATTCATAATATTTAGTCCTTACAAAATGTATATTTTATGACGTTTCATTTTTTCTGTAGTTAATATAAAAGTGAAAATAAAAACTAAGGCAATTCTTATTGTCAACGTATATATTTAGTTTTTTGACAAGAATTTATTACATAATTATAATTAAGATACCAAGTTATAGTTTAAAATTAAATGAAAACTTTTTTTTAAATAAAGGTATTACTATATAAATAAATATAAGAAATCAATAATGGGTGTGACCTCCATTATTATTGATACATTCTTGGAGGCGTCTGCTCATTGACGCTATCAAGGTATCAATATAATTAATATTAATCGTTTCATGCGGTATCAATGGCTGCAATTAGTGCATTACGGTTTACTGGTATAAAATTTGGCCCTTGTTGTCTTCGGATAACAGCAAGTATTCGAGCCCAAACATTTTCGATAATGTTAAAATCTGGGCTTTTTGCTGGCCAGGGTAACAGCTCCAAGTTATTTTCTCGTATCCAATTGCGCACAACCCGCGAAGTATGAATAGGGGCGTTGTCCTTAACAACAAAAATACATTATGAACTATTTTTTGAGAAAGTATACTGAAATGTCAGAAGAATACATAAATGTACTTATTGTTGGAAAATATAATCTTCTGTCTGATAAAACACTTCGACTGAAGGTTTCATAATAGTTTCCAAAATATCTAAATACGCAGCAGAATCAAGACGTCCATCGATAGCCCAACAAACTCCAGGACCCCAAGCGCGCTAACCCAACCCCAACATTACATTCACAGAAAATAACCACTTCCTTTTTTAGGACATATGTGATTATTTTCGTAACGAGTTCCTTTCCATTCTAAAAACTTTGTATTACATACTTTGGGTAATGACCAATGTAACAACCCCTAGAGCAATATGACTCAAAGGAAGTAAATTAAACAAGCAAGGATATTCTATTGTTATTGAAACTTATTCATAAAGTAAAAGCCATTTCCTTATAATGCTAATGGACAGGATTTTCTTTTAAGTATTAAGATTACAATAGAGGACTTATAAACTTTCGAAAATATCTAATTATAAATATTTACACTGCAATTGCGCTTTTTCCTTAATAATTTCTTAGCAATAACATACACGTTCTTGGTTTTAAGTTGTCATAAATTTGATATGATATAAATTTGTGTTTCTAATATTACATCACAAACTAATCTTTATTCGCCAAAAATTGTTGCTTAAGTTGTAAAGCTTCGTACACACCTGAACAACAAACCGAGCAACAAACATAACAACGAACCGAAAGTCAAACAGAACGACAAACGATCTTTTATGATTTCACAATCCGAACAACAAACGGAACGTTTGTGCTGTTCCCATAATTATTTTCAGTAGTTTTCAGTTCATATATATTTATTATTGAGAAGAGAAAATTGCGGAAAACAAGAAGATAGTGCCAACCAAATTTTTACGCACAAAGAAGAGTAAAAATTATAATTTACTTCGCTTTTTTTATTTTGGAAATTTCCCGCCCAAATGATGCTAATAGGGACATCATTTTTTCTTGCATTCTTAAACACTGATTAATTTAAAACATTTTTCTTCTGTCAACTCCATAATATTACCTAAAACACAACAAACCCACAAAAGGGAGGACAAAATAAATAATTTAATTCTCCCGCATAAGTTTGTTCGCCGTTTTGTTTAGATTCGTCCAAACCTGCAAACGCATTCGCGCGCATTTTCTTTGATGTCGGAGAAAAAACCGACAAGTTGCGGAACGCCGCAAACCGTTCGTGGAACAATCAGGACTTGCGAATCTGTTCTAAAATTCGTACGTAGCACCGTCCAAATTAATGTTCCGATTGCCGTTCGGTTCGTTGTTCTGTTTGTTCCTCGGTTTGTTGTTCAGGTGTGTACGAAGCTTTACAATAAGCATATTAATATGAACTATATCTTATGAAAGGAGAGTTATGTAACTATAATTAACGACTTAACGTTACGTTAGTAGATTCCATTTACTATTTACACATATTTTCTTGGAACATTCGATAATTAACTATCGGGATATGATGACCCTATACTTCGCAGGTTGTGCGCAACTGGATACAAGCAAATAACTTGGAGCTGTTACCCTGGCCAGCAAAAAGCCCAGATTTTAACATTATCGAAAATGTTTGGGCTCGAATACTTGCTGTTATCCGAAGACAACAAGGGCCAAATTTTATACCAGTAAACCGTAATGCACTAATTGCAGCCATTGATACCGCATGGGAAACGATTAATATTAATTATATTGATACCTTGATAGCGTCAATGAGCAGACGCCTCCAAGAATGTATCAATAATAATGGAGGTCACACCCATTATTGATTTCTTATATTTATTTATATAGTAATACCTTTATTTAAAAAAAAGTTTTCATTTAATTTTAAACTATAACTTGGTATCTTAATTATAATTATGTAATAAATTCTTGTCAAAAACTAAATATATACGTTGACAATAAGAATTGCCTTAGTTTTTATTTTCACTTTTTATATTAACTACAGAAAAAATGAAACGTCATAAAATATACATTTTGTAAGGACTAAATATTATGAATAGAGAGTTTAATGATTTTTTTAATAACTTACAATAATTAGTAGGTTAGATTTATTTAAAAATAAGTAATAATCAGTCAACCCAAATAACCATGTTTAGTTTTTGATTTAATTTAAAAGTTATTGCTTGTAGACGTTTTTAAATCAAAATTATTTCTAATTTTATTTTGTAAACATTTCCTAAACAAAATTTTGATTCGATAATTAATCGAGCTATGGTGTTTAATTAGCGATACCTTCAAATATATTCTTTAAAGAAAAAAATTAAGTAAGCAACGTAAATTACCTATTTTCTAAAACGTGCTTAGTGTAATGATTCATTCTACAGTCCTTCTATAAGATAACCCCTGCTGAGACTACCTGCTGTTAGAATTGTAAATGATACCCTTAAGCCCGCTTCACAATGTGCAAACTTTTGTTTACAGAAATTGTGGTGTCCAAGTTTTAAATTTCATGAGTGTACAGTGTACTTTATTTGCAAATCATCGAATTCTGTATTCTTTATGATAGATCGAGAAAGATAGTCTACAGTATACATATGTTTCCCGGGTAAGTATTCAATTTCGTAATTATATTTTAAAAGTTTTAATCTTAACTTTTGTAATCTGGTACTTATTTTATAAAAATCTTTGCCACAAATTGACACCAACGATTTATGATCCGGCTTTATTAAAATTTTTTTACCGCATACAATATTGTTGAACTTATTTAATGTTTAACAAATGCTCAACATTTCTTATCAATTTGTGGATACCTGGTTTCAATATCTGACTACGCAAACAAAACGCAACAGGTTCACCGTATTGTAAAAGACACCCCCCAATTCCAAATTGACTAGCATCATATTGTATTTCAGTTGATTTTGAGGTATCAAATATTTTTAGATTTAGTATTTTTGTTATCAAAATTTAATATTATCAAAAAACATGTGCATGAATTACTGTCCACATCCAAGGTGCATTATTTTTTATTAATTCCTTTAATGGAGCCATCAAACTTGAGAGATTTGATATATATATTGTTAAGGATATTCTAAGTTTTTTATTGCGTTTACATATTCCGGATCAGGGTTTGATTCCTGCACAAGAGAAAATTTGACCTAAATATTTAACCTTTTTCACCTTGAACTGTACTTTATTTTTATTAAATTTAACGTTATATTTCTAACTCTTTCAATAACAGTCCCTATTATTTTATCATGCTCTTCCTCACTTTCTGCAGCAATTATGAAGTCATCAAAGTAAATCCCTATTCCAAGGTCACCAAACATTTTTTCATTCATATTTTGAAATACCTCAGGACTAATGTTAAGACCAAATGGTAACCTTTTAAAACAATATTTGCCAAAGGGTGTTATAAAGCAAGTATATTTCATAGTATCTTTTCCAAAGGTATATTAAAGAACCCTTCTTTCAGATCTAATAATGTAACTATAGTTTTATTTTTTAGCCTAACTGACATTTCATCAAGAGTTGGAATGGGATATTGATCATCACATGTATATTTATTTAAATGTGTAGTATCTAGGCAGATACGTGTTTTACCATCACTTTTTCAACTAACACAATGTTGTTTAGCCACACTGTTGGTTCATCTATTTTACTAATTATGTCTCGCTTAATAAGATCATATACAGTTTCTTTTAAACGCGGTTTTATTACATCCGGAATTAGTCTACAAATCACTAACGAAAGGTTTAGCATTCCTCAAAACTATTTTATATTCTAAAGTAGTATCTTACCAGCACCATTAAAAACATCTTTATGCCTGTCTATTAAATCATTTTTATCCTTATATGGTATTTGTATTGTTTCAACTTTATTAATTAAGTTCATTTTTGTGCATGCATTCAATCCTAGGATAGGGTTACTATTGACATCTACAAGTACAAACTTAATATCATACCGAACGCCTTTTACAACACATTCTAATACAATCGTTCCTAACGTCTTAATCTGATTATTCCCATAAGAAATAATAGCTAAGGAGTTTCTATTGAACGTTATTTTTATCTAACCCTAATTTATTAAAATTATCAAGAGGTAAGCAATTCAGTTTGCTTCTGTGTCTAACTTAAAGTTTACAACATCATTATTAATTTGTACATTAACTGTCCAACAGTCACTATCTGACTCTAATTTTACATTATTTATTATCAACTGGTCTACATATAAGTTTCCATCATTATCATCTACTTCAGGGTTTTCATTAAGCTACCCCTAGCACTATGTTTAGTTTTACATCCTATCGCAAAATGGTTAAATTTTAAACAGATGCTACATTTTTTCCGGGAATGCAGTGGCTTTTCATTCTATTATGCCTGATACCACATTTCAAACAATCATTAACATTATCATTTTTGAATCTTAGTACTAGATTCACCTTACCTACCACGTGTTTTAGTATACTTGATTGCATCAACCTTCTTCAAGTTTTGTTTGGAACATTGTAGTAAATTTGTAGTATTTGGCAAGCGCGCATGCATCCATATCAGATAAAACTTGCATCGTCGCAACTTACTTGAGCGCGCACGTAAAAATAAGGGACACACAATGCTAATAGTACTGACGAGTAGCGGAAGCATCTTAAATTAAGTAGCCGTTTGTGGTAATATTGCGAAATGTAAACATGATTAATATACACCCATGATTGTTCGAAAATTTCAACATATTCTCTGGAGAGACAACCCTGATCATCGTCTTTCGATTTTCCGGTTAAACACCGTGACCTACGGAACAGCGTCAGCTAGCTTCTAGGACTCGAAGTCTAAAGTATGTTGCAGATACAAACATGAGGTCGTTTCCAGAAGCGTCGGAGGCGATAACCAAAAATTTCTACATGGATGATTTACTTCTCTCCGTAGAATCTGTTGAAAAGGCTATTAGACTAAAAAGGGAAATTTCTCTTATTCTCTCGTCTGTCGGTTTTACTAAAAAAAAATCTGATCCAACAAAGCAGAAGTCCTTGCTGGTAACCTTGCGGCAGATTTTGATTTTTCTACTGTTCCATTGGGCGAGCGCGCCGACTCAAAAACTTTAGGTTTACATTGGAACTCGGAAAAGGATTTTTTATTCTGCACTGTAGACGTGCCTGATAATGTTATTTCTACCAAAAGAAACCTTCTTTCAATTATTTTCAAGGTGTTTGATCCTTTGGGTTTCTACGCACTTCTAGTCGTGCAGGTAAAATTAATCATTCAAGCGTTGTGGCAATCTAAGCTTGATTGGGATGATCCTATACCTCTTGAACTTGTAGAAAGATGGAATATTTTAAGGCCAAATTGTGCAAACTAAAATGTGTTACAGTCGATAGAGTTCTTATTCCCACGCAATTCTCTGAAATTCAGTTGCACGGGTTCTGCGACGCTAGCTAATTTGCGTATGGATGCTGTTTCTTGTTTCGTTGCTGTAACCTTTCTGGTGAAACTGTATCAAATCTAGTTCTTTCTAAGTCTAGAATTGCACCGCTACGAACGATATCCATTCCGCGTCTGGAACTATGTGCAGCCGTTTTATTGGCTTAATGGTGCACTAAAACTATTAACGTATTTAACGTACAATTTCAGAAAATCTTTTTATGGACAGACTCCAAAATTGTGTTAAATTGGATTAAGTCTGCTCCTAACAAGTATAAGACATTTGTGGCCAATCGGGTAGCCATTATCCAAGAATCGACTCAAGTCAAAAACTGGCACTATGTCTCTACCAACAATAATCCCGCGGACCTTGTTTCTGGGCTCTAACCATTACCGATGTTAAAAACAGCCTGCGTTGGTTTCACGGCCTAGAATTCCTTCTGCAACGAGAATTTTCGTATCCGGATAATTATACGTTAGATTGTAGCGACTGTAATGGGATTAAAGAATCTTCGGTATTGGCCACAGCGTTGGAAGAGGCGTTCATTGAGCCGTTAGTCAAGAAATACTCTTCTCTGGGAAAACTTTAAAGAGTGTTTGCATGGATTTGCAGGTTTACTTCTAACTGCTGAAACCCTCTAAAATTTACCGCTGAGTTAACAGTGGCGGAATTAAAAGGCTCAATTGTTATCTTAACAAAATTATGTCAGCAATCCGCGTTTTTCGCCGAAATAACGTTAATAAAAACGGAGAAAACATTAGAAATTCTCGAATTCAATCTCTTAATCCGTTCCTGGACGAAAAAGGGTGTCGTCTACAGGTAGGAGGACGCTTGTCTTATTCTCATTTTTCCTTTGATAAAAGGTTTCCGCTCTTATTGCCTAAAGGTCACCGTTTCACTGAATTAGTGATAAAAATTACCATAAGGAATTATTGCACGGTGGTGCTCATGCCCTTTCGCGGCAATTCGAGAGCAATTCTGGCCGATCGGAGGCATAAATTATATCAAAGGGATAATCCGAAGCTGTAACAATTGCTTCAGGGCTAATCCGAACACCCGACACCCCTCATAGGGAGCCTCCCAAAGATACGTTCTGACCCGGTACATCCGTTCTACAATGTCGGCCTAGATTATGCGGGTCCAATTATGATTAAAGATAGACGCACTCGAGGAGCGCGTCATTCCAAGGCGTATATCTGTCTATTTATATATATGGCAATCTAGAATAAAAACTCTAGCGACAACGCGACAAATTTTGGTGGAGCACAAGCGAAATTGGACTCATTGTTTAAAATCTTGCACGAGCAAAAATCTCAAACGAAAATTGTCAATTTTGTGCATTCCAAAGCAATTACATGAAATTTTATTAATCCACGAGCCCCGCATGAAGGCGGTCTCTGGGAAAGTTGCGTTAAATCCGTCAAGCTTCATTTAAGACGTATACTGGGTAACGCCAGTCTAACATTCAAAGATTTTTATAAGGTGTTGACTATGATAGAGTCAGTATTAAACTCAAGACCGTTATCATACGTTTCATCTGATCCTGAAGACCTTGCTCCTCTTACTCCACGCCACTTCTTGATTGGCCGTCCGTTAAGAACCGTACCTGAGCACGACCTAACCTTAATTCCGCAAAATCGCTTGTCTGTGTTTGCTAGGTGCCAACAGATGCAACAACATTTTTGGCGTCGCTGGAGCCGTGAGGTAGTGCCGAAATATTAACAAAGACAAAAATGGTTTCGTCGAATGCCTGATTTGCTGAAATTGGACGCTATTGTCCTCATTCAAGAAGATGAACTTCTTCCCCTTCAGTGGCGTCTAGGGCGTGTCATCAAATTACACCAAGGGGCAGACGGCGCCGTCAGGTCAGTGTCTTTAAGAATTGCTAGTGGTAGTGTTCTGCGTCGATCAGTGCGCCGAATATGCATTCTGCCAAGCAGTGTCGAATTATAAAGCAGATGCCGCTAATGTGTTATTTAAGTATTTAAGTTTAAGTTATTGGATTGAAACCATTGACGTTTATATGTATAAAATGGTCCCATTTTTGTCTTATTAGTTGTAAGATTTGTTTTTGTTTTAGTATTTGTGTGTTGTTTGTTTATTTTGTAGTTAACAAGATCGTATTGATGCTCATCCTTTTGTTGAAATCATTATTGATTTCATGGTGGGGAGTGTTTGAAACATTGTAGTAAATTTATTTGGCAAGCGCACATGCATCCATATCAGATAAAACTTGCAGCGCGCAACAGATAAGAACACAATGCAATAGTATGCGTCGAAGCTACTTAAAATTAGAAATTAAACAGTTATGTATTTGTATGTATTAGTGTTGTAAATACATAGTGTGTATATGTAAAGTGACCGGGGTTTTATTTAAGTTCTGCGATAAAAATTATGTGTAAAAGGGTCTAAACGAAGATTCGGCGGATTATGATATAACCGTCCTCTGGCATTTACAGTCCACAATATAGTCATTCGATTGAGTAAAATTACCTAATTATATCGAACACGTTTCTTTTACTTGAAATTTACTTACTTCCGCAGTCGACAGATGTTCTCCACCCGCTTCTCCGTTAAGTCGACAATTTGTAATAGCCTTTTTTGTACACTTAGGTTGACAATGCCACTGACAATGTTGTTTCTTATTAGTGAGCTTTCAAGCTTACCGAAATTACAATTTGCTGCTAGCATCTTGAAATCATTTAAAAAGTGGTCGAAATCTTCACTCTCTTGTTTTCTTGTAAAATACTTATAGCGGTCATAAGTTTCATTTTTCAATGGTTTAGAATAACTTCTAAATGCATTCACCACTTTTTCAAAGTCATTTCTATCTTCTTCTCTAAGATTAAAAGTTTGAAATTTCGTTTGGACTTCCTCAGCCGAATGGTTTAAGAGAATTGCTACCTTCTTTTCGCCATCTTTACTATGCAAACCGGTCGCTTTCAAGTAGATATTTAAATTGTTCAAAATGTGTTGAATGTTTTTATCAAAAATCAAGCTCTTAGGCGGCTTGAATGTTCTTTCTATTATTCTTAATCGGTATTGGTTTGTAATTATTAACAGTTTTCTTATTATTTTTAGTTTTCTTAGAATTGACCTGGAACCATGTTTTAATTTAGGTTACAGTACCGTTCAAACTAAACAATTCAATACAATAACTTAAAATAATTCTTACGTATGTAACAGTTTTCACTTTCACTCAACATTAATGCGGGAGATAATATAATTAGTTTTTAATTTAGTTTTCCCACACTTTACTGGGGCTTTCTTTTAGGAGATGTAGGAGTGGTGTTAATTAGAAGTACACAGGATTCGTTTATGAAAGGTATATCACACTTCTAGTTTTGTGTAGTACAATCAAAATTAATTATTTAACATAGTGGAAATTAATGTCTTTGTACAAGAAAGTCATAAGTACTCTGATATCATAATTTGTAACGTAAACGTAATAAAGAAATGTATATTGTGAATTACACATTTTTTAAATCATTTTTCGCCGTAAATGTTAACCTTTTCCAAACATTTTCCAGATTACGTTTTTTCCATTCAATGTTCTCTTTAGTTATTTCAAGCATTTTCATATAGAAATGTGCGTTTTTACTAGAGTGTAAGGCATTAGCAAGCTAAAATAACAATTACAACTGGTAAATTAATACTGAAAACTTTAACCTACCATCTTTAAGTGAGAATCAGTAGATATCAAACTGCAAATTTTTTTAATCAACCGACTAGTTTTTCTTTCTAACCTGTACAAAAAAAATAGAAAAATGATTAGTATTTTTGTAATACGTACTTTTGTTCAATAGTCGCAAAATTTTCTACGACAAAGTTAACTGCTGATTGGAGTCCCTCAGGTCCACTGTTCATTACTATTTCGATTACTTCATTCAACATTATTTTATCTTTTAATTCCATCAATCTGCAACATTAAAATAAATTTTAAAAATTGAATTTTATTTTACGTACTTATCTAAGTTGCTAATGTTTTTGCTGCAGCTCAATCCTCTAATCACATTTATCGGTATTGCTTGACTATGTTTTTAACTCATTGAATAAGTTTTTAAAATCATTGTCAGTCCCGAAACGTATTGCGCCGCATAAAGTATATTCCTCCAACATTTGTAAATTTCTCTTAAACTTTTCCCACAGCCTAAATTTTAGTAAAGATTTATGTAGACACTCTGAATGATCTAAACGGCACAAAAAATTAAGCAAAATTTTTCTAAGGTCTTTTTGTAAGTATGACTCGTTAAGTTTCTCTTCAAACCCCACGGAATTGTACGCCGCTTTTGTGATGTTATAATTGTACTCCTAAAATAATAATATAAAGAAGTAGTTATAACGATAAAAGTTTTACTTTAAAATTTTCATATTTTGAAGAGTAGTAGAAAAAAGTTGCTGTTCTAACTGAATTCAAATAGTAGGATTTCCATGGAATCGGATCTCTTTCATTTTCTATATACTCTACCAAATTTTGCGCAATGTCGTTATCTAGATGCCCAGTTTTTGCCAAATTTAAAGAGTCGTCAATTAATTGAGCTCTGTTAAGAAAATGTATGTCCAAATGATTTGATAGTAGTGCTTGAGTTATTAACTTCCAATTTGATTCGTCATAATTGACTCTGTAATAGCCGGTTACTTTTTTGTTCGCAATTAACCAATCGTTATCGTCTAAAAGAGAAAGTGTGATTTTATTTTGCGTGTCTGTGATCCAATAATCTGCATTTGTATTTTCAAACGAAGGATTACTTTGAGTGGCAAAATTGATGGGAATTATCCATATTGCGTCTACGATTTCTGGTTTAGACGTGTAACGTTTCTAAACTAATCTAATGTAACTAACAGTATATTTAGGAAGTGCAATGATACCTGTGAGAGCGTAACATATTTTTCTCCATAATTTCTATGTACACTGACTACTGGAAAACCTGTACCAAATTCCCAAGGATGCATCAAATCTGCTACTGTTATCGTGTTCGGTAAAGGGTTTGCACTTTCATTTACTGCTTTTTGTAAACTTTTATACAAATCCGCTGACGTTGCTTGCCCAAATTGCCTAAATTATTATTCATTAGTAATATAATTACCACATTACATTGATCAATACATTGTTTCTACGTAATATATAACCCCTTGTTGAAACACGAGTGAAGTTAGCGCGTGTTCTAACATCTGAATGAGGGCCCCGGCTAAAATTAATATAAATTTATTTTAAATTCTAACCTAGTAACACACCTTTATTGTACGCAGTAGTGTCAAATAACATAGAAATTTCAAAAGGTGTAGCTGCATTTTGTGTTAGGGGTCTAGTAGTGATTCCCAAATCCGTTTGAAGCGAAGTTTGCAAGTTGTGAATGAACAAACCTCTTGCATCAATAGTAGGTTCCACCTAGTTGCAATCAATAAAATTTTCATTATTAATAAAAACACGTATAATTACAATTGCGGGTATTAAACATTCAAAATATGTAGCAAAGCCTTCATTTAACCAAATATATTCCCACCAAGTTATTCCAACTAAGTTTCCAAACCACTGATGAGCAATCTCATGAGCAACTATAACAGCGATGCTTGACTTATAATCGTTATTAATGAGTAACAACGATCTTTCTCTAGAAATTGTACTTGAAAATGAATCAACAATCGTCGGTATAATAGCGCATACCCGTAAACAATCAAACCCCAATTTTCCATGCCACCAGAAAACGTAGGAATTGCAGTTTGGTCTAATTTTGATAGAGTAAAAGTCATATTAGTAAAGTTTTCCATAAAATCGACAACTTTTTCAGACAGTTCTAATGCGTATCTGTGTTGATTTTTGTTAATGGCTTCGAGTCTTGCAATGATTCGATAAATATCGAAAGTTTCGGAAAATTTCATTTCGGAGATAGTAAAAGCAACTAAATAAGTCGGCATATCAACTGTTTCTTCAAAAACATCTTCGAGCGTACTTGAAACATTAAATTACCAATCAATTTTTTTGTTATTATAATCGTTACCTGTCAGAAATAATTCGACTGTTTGAAGCAGAAATGAATTGTTCGTTCGGTCGTATAAGCTTAATATTGTACTTAGCTCTTAAGGCAGGTTCGTCGAAACTTGGAAAACACGCCTGGCGTCGCAAGGTTGAAATTGAGTGTACGCAAAGTACCTAACAACTGTTATTTATACTTTGTTTTAAATAATTACGGTACTTACCGTACAGTTCCATCTTCATCTTGAAACGTGCCGCTTGAAAATCCACTTCCGGACTTACTAAACTTGGCGTTAAAATTGGGAATCGACAGAATATACGTTCTACCTGCGATAAGAGTTTCCGCAAGAGAGACTGTAAAATAGTCAAATTCTGAATTTGAGGTTTTGGCTGACGTAACTGTTAAAAGTTGATCTTTGGTCACGTCTTGAACAATAATGGCTTCCATAGGAGGCATATTTAAACTACGAGCATGTAAAGTTATGTGGTTAGAAGTTTCCAATGCAATGATTTCTATTAGTACAGTTCCAAAAAAAGTGTCTGTTTCAAAATTCGGCGTCATTGTTAAATTATAGCGTACAGGTTTCAGATTTTTAGGTAACATATAGTCTGTGTCTTCTCTTTGAAAATGTGTAAGTGCAATGAGAGCCCATAAAAACAATATAATTCGATTAATCATTTTGCTTGAAACAAAGAGATATTAATTAAATTTACTACGTAAAAAAATTACTTACCAAAAACTAAGACGACTTCATTGCAGGATAAAAATGTTTATAAGTAATAATAAATATATCTTATCGCTTATAATTATCTTGAGATAAATAATTTTTGATTTTGTGTGCAGAGTATGAAGAACCGATAACTAACGCAAATGATGTATTTAACTTTCTTCAAATTTCAGGAGATGATCATTTAGTAGTTTGTTGAAACGCATTTGGAAATAGTATGTTATTAAATGGTAAAAAAGGTGACGTGAAAACAAATATATGTAGATTGTGTTATCTTTAAAAACATAAAAATTATTTTTTTTGCTAACTATTGGAATTTTTTTAAATACATTTATTGCTTTATTGGGTTTGATATACTAATTTCAAATATTTTCTTTGCATTTCGTATTTTCATTGGCTATTTGGCATGAAAATTAGTCAAGAAAACTTGCGTTTTGAGTTTAGTGTGTTCTAAATAACGATTATTTGAAAAACGTAGGAATAGAATATATGCATTTTCCATGCCTTAATTACAATTATATAAAATTAAATGTCTCTCAATAAAAAGAAAATTTTCAGTTTATAAATCTTCTCTTCAAAAATTTCATAAAATTCCTTGAAAATGAAAAACTTTTCTTACTGGTTGTAAATTTTAATAATCGCACTGTCTATCGCATCTAACCTAAATATTACAAATGTCACGCCAATTCTCAAAAATGAATATAGTAGATGCTGCAATAAACAACTCTGAAAAGTGCACAATCACGTAATCAGAAAATACAAAAAATTAATCATTTATTTACAATCATTTATAAACCCAAAGATTTAAATTTTGAAACGGTTAACAAATTGATAAGCACCGAAACTGTAACGCAATAAATAATTATTTGAGAAGTTGAATACATAGAGTAAAGTTCCAGGATCTTACTACGTACACTATTCTGTTTTTGTTTATTCTAAGTTGAATTAATCCACAATCATTTATTTTGGTTCGTTTATCTATGCTCAAACTGTATATGAATGCATTTTGAAAAATTCAGGGTAAGGTGTAGTATAAGATTGCGGTTTGTTCAAACTAAACTAATATTATTAAATCTCAACACGAGTTGTTTACTTTAATTGTTGAACAACATACTTTAAACAATGATTGATTACTCTTATCTGATTATGTAATTTCGATAAATCAGTAGAAGAATAATTATGTGATTAGATAAATGTCGAAGTTTATAATACAATTGTTTGATAAAAAAAGAAAAATAATTAAACAAACCATTATAATATTTGAACTTTTACCTATTTAAAAAAAAATTAGTTTAATAAAAATTCCGCGTATTTCATCTCCGATTGTATCTCCCATAAAAAAGACAGTGAATAATCGGATAAATAAAAGAGTACTATTTGCGGCATCTATCTGTAGAAAAAGAAAACGCCAAATACTCCACAAAAAAACAAGTATCAGTTCGCTGTTGATGAAGATAGCTATAAGGTATTGGAGCACAAAAACTTGTGTGAATTTTGACTTATCTAACCGATGCAAAATATATTTCTTCAATCAATTTTTGAAACAGTTAATGGCAAATAACTTTTAGATAACTCACCAAAAGAAAAAAACGGCATTTTCAGTTCCTGGCCATGGATTATTCCAATTTACAGTTACTTATGCCATTTGGCGTTAGTAATGCCGCACAAACGCAACAACGATTAATGGACACACTGTTTAGACCTTAATTCGATCCAAACATTTGTGTTTATTTGAATTAAATTATTGTCGTAAGTAATATGTTTGAGAAGCACATTCAATTATTAGAAGATGTTTTTTTTACTCACTTTTGAGGCTTTATTGTTTGAAGGACTCCAAAGGACGTTGGTCGATGAAATTGTCACAATAGATCTTGTTCGAAATCGGTTTAATGAAATTGACCTTATTACAGATTGCGGTACGTTTGTTTAGCAAAAAAAAATCAAATACAAATATCCACAGCTGCACACTAAAGACCGTCTCATTTATAAACATTCTTCTCCTAAGATTTGTTTTAAAACTACTTTAAAAGAGTTGAAATTACTAGTGCCCAGTTTAATATGAAAAGAGGTCATCCAGTCTTGCCATGACAAACCAACATCATCTCATCTTGAGTTTTCTAAAACTTTAAAACGTATACAAGAACAATACTATTGCCACAATTTGCAAAACTACGTACAAAATATATAAAAAATTGCAAAGTTTGTTGTGAACAAATATGCCTCTGATTCATGGTTCATTGTGAGTATACTTGGTAAATTTTTTCTGTAGATATTTTATGACCTCTATTTACGCAGAGGTTAAAGGTAATTGATTATTAGCAATTAGTGACTGATTTATTTAATATTCACTGTGTGACAATGGTCCCCAATTTTCTAGTACTGTTTTTCAAACGTTCTCGAAGCTGTATAAAGTCCAGAAAATATGGTATAATTAAAAATACAACTTGTAACTAAATTTTGTAGATTCAATAGAACAATAAGTACAGCCATTAAGTCCTGTATAAAAAAAACCATTGACTTGGGGATGTTCAATTTGCTTTAAATTTATCTCGGAATTTATCTCCGCACAAAGTTAGACATTGCACCCCAAATTTTTACTTGTAATATCCCCATTTCAGGCAAAAATTATAGTGGCGTTACTTCTATTAAAAGCATTGGGTTATTACCTGAACAACGCAATAAATATTGTTACGGTTTTATTTTTTGAATGTAGGACTTATACCGAGAGCCGCCTTAAAACGTGTGTCGCGAGTAATATGTTATTTGGCGCGAAATTTACTAATTTTCTATTGGTGGAAAATAAAATCCGACTAAATTTTCTAAACGAACAACGGACATTTTCTTTTTTCTTTTTGTACATGAGGGTGATTTCAATTTAATTAAGCTGCAAACAACCGGTGAATACTATGTCTACACGGGTTGGTTATGTTTCATAACTTCATCGAGGGTGCCAATCGCCTTTTGTTCTTCTCCGCACACCTCCCCTAAGAGGAATTCTGGGACTATCTAACTTCCGGAACTGTCGATACCGTTGCTGGCAGGAAACCTTCATTCTTGGAACTACATCCTACCAGTTTTACAGCTAAGTTTTAGTATTCAAGCAACTTATTCAATAATAATGCGTATGAAGCTCAAGTACATATGACATAGAACGGCTTGATCTTTAATATTTAAGTAAATTCTTATATGGTGTACGCTCCACAGCCGAACGTTTTTTTACCAGCTCAATACGGGCTCGGGCGCTTTACTTAGAGCGATTGACGCAAAAACAAAAGGCCTTTTGGGTTTGCGGGAGGTACTCACCCTTTTAATTCTAGTTTAAGTTTAGCTTAAATCTCCGTGTGTAAATGATATGTGTACTCAGAGCCTTATGAAAAGCTAATCCTCAATTGGAACGTTAACTTTAATTTGGGTGTAACTAAAGCTTACCTGAAATCCGACACATTAATTGCGAGCTTTATTTATTGTTAAACAAGGCTGCTGCTAACGCACGTAACTATATGGGACAGTCACATTTTCCTAGTATTTTACGATTTGGTTGTTGTATTGAATTGTTTGTCTTTCTCTCTGGTTTGTGTTTGAATTAGCGTATTCGATTTTAAGTAAAACCTGTTTGTTGGTCGATTTTATTTCTTTTTTTTACCCAGCAGGTGGCGCCTTGTTAAACTGCAGTATAATTTTTTAGAATTCCCCCCACTCACCGACGAAGCCGGACGCTGCTGCGCTAACTACTATAAATACTTTATCCTCCACGAACTTAGTGCGCTACATCGAGCCGAATTTCCTTTAGTTGTTTTTTTTAGGTTGTTCCGCTAGAGCCGTCGCTCCTTTTTGTTCTTTGTAAACCACAACCGTTACAATATATTTAGCAAATTAAGCATCCACATAACATTTATGACTCAGAGCGTAATCAATTGCGTAAAACTTATCAAAAAACTGCTAATACTTACAATTTAAGAAAAAGAAACGCATTGTTCCCAGTTGGAGACAAAGTGTGGCTGTCTCATGCATTGGCAAATTTTTCAAGTAAGCTCGTACCTAAATTTGTTTTGTGCAATATCACACAAAAATTTCCAATTTAGTCTATGCACTCAAACACAAAAATGGCACTGTTACTGGTAATTGGCATCTAAAAGATCTTAAATAGTACTTAGGATCTAATTCAGACGTTTCTGTAGGATAGTTTAGTTTTAGGGTACTTTCTAACGTAAGATTGATTATAGAATTTAGAATTAGGAATAGTTTCGTTACATTTAGCTAACTTTGAATTCACCGAGTGGACCCCACCGATCTTTGACTCATCCCGATTTGTTCCTACTGTTTGGTAAGCGTAGTAACTACATTTGTTTGTTCTCAATGGATCATATTATTAAATGATGCTTCAATTAATTATATTTTTTATTCGAAAATTAAAATTCATTTTTTTCTCTTTGGACAATAAATCATTTTCAATTTATATATTATTTAAATCCATTAAATTGAATTACGCACGTGCAGAAATATAGGCAACCTAAGTATTTAGTGTGTTGTGCTCAACTTCGTCTATTCATAATTTAAAATTTTCTATTATTTAGACCTTTTGACCCAGCTATCAAAAGGTATTAGAAAATGTTCTACAATTTTTTCGCAAACTAATACGTTGCACTAGCAACTCAGTAGCTAAAAGCACTGAGAATTATTGTAAGCTGAGCAATCGATGGAGATAATTAGGATACCTTGAAAATTTAATTAATTTGGCGCTGTGTCCTTGGGAACCTTTTAATTGGTTAATGGAGTTTGGAATATAATTATTTTAATTTGGGAGTTGATTCCAATTTGTCCTGTCCACCTTCCACGCTGTTATCTGCAAAATGTCAACAACATTAGCTATTTAAGGTTAGAGGCAGTGGTGTACAACTGGCGGCCCCTGGGCTGGGTTGATATTTACTCATATTTTGAGGTATAACAAACCGTCAGAATCTGTTAACTTCACCAGAACAACACCACAAGTGCTAGTTGAGTAGTCGTCGGTTGTAGTGTTGCTCGTAAGCCGAGCAACCACTTTGCTTTTTCCTCCCCGCCATTGCCCGCAATCAAGTTCAAGGTTTTATTTTTGGCCATTGAGAATTTGTAAGTTGGACACCACTGGTTAGAAGTCAACTATGATTTGATGTTGTATAAAATTTTGACATCAAATCTATATTTCTCAACATTTAATATTGTCTTTGCGTCTTTAATAACTTTATACTTCATCGTTATAATCAGGCACTGCAATATAGATAATTAGGGTAATGAAATAAATTATACAAATTAAAAAACTTTCCTGTAAACTCACAGTATTTATGTAACTATTGCACATGAGAAAAAAAAAGAGAAAGCAAAAATACATAAGAGTTTTTTTCAAACAGTTACAAATGCGTGCTCTTAACCGGTTTGTCGTTTAAGAGTACGCATATAACCTGCTAAGAGTACGAATGGAGTTTAGTCACTCGAGTTGTCACAGTTATGACATATAAACTCCCCCAACCCAGAATAAACTGTACAATCCTCATGGAACCAGTTTTTGCAAGTGTTGCACTGAATCCAACACTTTCAGGGGGTCCTCATATATTTCTCGACAAACAGGACATAATATACATGCTGATTTAGCTTTCTTGTGCTCCAGATTTCTTGGTTTCCTGTGCTCTAGGTTCCTTGGTCTCTTGTGCTCCGGATTCCTTCATTCGTCTGTGATTTTTCGTTTGGCCTGCTTGACGTTTTGGGCTTTAGTTTGTTTGAGCGCTTCTAACTCTTCCAATTCGTTCTTATACGGTGATTCAGTTAGAAGTACAGACTTCTTCTTCTTGCAAGCGTTTGCTGCTTTTGACGGTGCCTTAGGTAGTGGTTTTATTAACTTTGGTGAAACAAAACTAGTTGACATTTTTGGTGGAGTTAAATGTGATGAATGTTGAGGGGATTGATATTATCAAGTTTTGGTCCCTATCAATTTCTTTAACATGAATTGTAGTTTTCTGTTGCACAAAATTTGACAAAGGCAATTCATCCTCAGGGTCAGATTCGTCTGCTACGGTCTGACTAAGATTTGGTGCAATTTGTTCACTATGGGCTTGGCTTGGATCTGGTTGATCCGTTACTGTAGAAGGTGCAAATTCTTCGCCGGAAAAGACATTCGGATTGTATGGAAAAATACCACATATTTTAAAAGCCGTTACCGCCCTTTTAATTGAGGCTATTCTGATGTAGGCTTTCGCAAATAAATCAGCAATCTGGAATTGAGTAATAGCTCGTCCGGGATTATTTACGTGCCATTTGTCACATTCTTGCGCATATGCAGATTTCAGAGGTCCAAAGAAATTCCTATCCAATGGCTGGATCTTGTGGCTACTATGGGGCGGTAAGCTTAACATGTTAATACCCATTTTGCGACATTCTGTAATTCCTGCCAAACTCACATGACTAGAGTGATTGTCTAAAATATGTAATACTGGGCTTTCAACTGAGCTTTTGCAAAATGTCTGAAAATGATCTAGCCATTTAATAAAAAGCTCACTATTGATAAACCCAGAGTCTGAAACAAGCTGAAGTGTTTCTGGTGGACCTCTTTCAGTTAGCTCAGGTTTCATTCGTTTCCGAGGAAACACAAGTGCGGGTGGAATATATTGCCAAGCTGCTTCCATGCAGCAAACTGCCGTTACTAATTGCCCCCTTTCAGATGACACAATTTTGCCTACAGTTCTTTTGCCTTTAGGAGCAACAACCTTGGGTAATTTATTAGGAACAGTTAGGATACCAGACTCATCCATGTTAAACATACGGTGTGGTAATATTTTTTTATCTACGATTTGTAGCAGATTTCTAAAAAATAGCTCAACTTGAAGCCTATTAAATCCTACAGCACGAGCAAGGCTTGTTTTTTCTGGACAACGGAGACTTAGGTGATGGCGTTTACAAAACGAGTAAACCCAATCGTTCCCAGCGGATTTTTGTTTGGTTAAATCTGTGCTTTAACTTATTTTTTTCGGCATATTCAAAGACAAGGAGACGAAATGTCTTATGTGTGAGTCCATACATAATTTAGTTAATACACCTCAGGAAATATGTATTCAATACAAACTGGTCCGCAAATATTACATCAGAGTGGGTAAATATTCAATTTTTGGCTTTGAACGCCACCGCTGCGTCACACACAAGGGCAATTTGATTACACTGAAGTTTTGTACTCTAAGAATACATCGTTAGACGCAGAACACCATCTGTCAATCGGGGGCTAAACTAAACTTACCCGCCATTACCCTACTAGATTTTGAAATCTTTCATCATAATCTATAAATCGCAATGGTCAATAGTTTTACATTTCAAATTGCAACAAGAGTAACTTTAATTAATTAATCTTTCTTAATTAAATTAACTTAAATTTGAAATAAAAAAGAAATTAAATATACACACATATAACTTATACACAAAAGCTATACACTGTGTTCAAGATACGAATGAACAGCATGGGAATCTTGAAAACGATAAAAGATAAAAGGTTGCTCAAATTGCAAAAAAGTTGGACAATTTAAACTATTTCTTACAAATTAGGTTCTAAACATTTATGTGTGAAACATTGTTGAATTTGTAATCAAAACACTACAAAATACAAGGTGCTGCCATATAAAAAAAATAAAGTTGTTGATGGTTTCTCCGAAATGAAATGTTGGATTAAAAATTTAAAAGCACTAAAGCTCTAAAAGTGTCAATGAGAAAGTGTTTTTAAATTTTTAATATTTTTAAAAATAAGCGCAAAAAATACAAAAATTAAAATCCATAAAATTGATTTTTGTTAAATGTTGAAAACGAAAATATTATTAAACTGTTTCAAACACCATGCCAATATACTCTAAATTGTCCAATTTTTTTGCAATTTGAGTAACTTTGTATCTTCTACCGCGTTCAAGATTCTCATGCTGTTCATTCTTATCATGGACACAGTGTATACACAACTGTTTACGGAATAATAAAATTAATCTCAACATATTCTTCAATTAAGATTACGACTCACGGTTGTTTCGTTTAATCAAAATAATAAAACAAGCGTTTTCCGCAGAACTCCACATCGTTTGACACTAACAAACGTGTAAAAGCCTATCAAAAGCGAGCGGCGATAAAAATTTTGTTCGAAAAAAAACGTCTAACAGCGTTAAAACGAGGTACGTTCCTTTTTAAGATGAATTGAAAATGAAAAAATTAAAATTGCGTTTTAAAAAAAAAAGTTTAAACAAAAGCTATAGACAATAAAATTTAAAACTTTTTTCATAGCATTTTTTGTATAATTAGTATTGGAGGAAATATTGATAAAACAATTAGTGTCTCGTAATAGTCATATCGCAGTAATTACTTATTAAATCAAAAATATCAAAAATTGGGTATAATTAAATTATAAACCACTTTTATTTGAAAAAACAATGTGTAAAATAAATATTTTTTAAATATTATAAAGCTTTGAAAATCGATTTAGGTTAACGATCCTTTTGGCCTGATAGATTATGTTGAAAATTTAATCATATTTTTACTATTATAAACAAAACCCATTTACAAAGTTTTATAAAAATATGAATAGCGGTTTTTCTAGCATTTTATTTATAAGATGTGGAGTAAAAATCAAATACGTTGTAGGAAAAACAAACCATATTTATGAAAAACGTGCACCGCGTAGCAATCTGTAAAATTAAATCAAACATTTCAGCCAGCAGTAGTTAAATGTAATGGGTGTTTTTTTTAGAGGTATTGAACTTTAAATTGCAATAAAACAATGATGGATTATTTGATTGACATGAATTTTTTTTTATTCGAAAGATAATCTTGTGGCATTACATTTAAATATAATTTCTGGCATATGACCGCCACGGCTGACTCGGATGTAGTCCAATCTGGACGTCCAATTTTCGATGACTTTTTCCAACATTTGTGGCCGTATATCGGCAATAACACCGGAAATGTTGTCTTCCAAATGGTCAAGCGTTTGTGGTTTATCCGCATAGACCAATGACTTTACATAGCCCCACAGAAAGTAGTCTAGCGGTGTTAAATCACAAGATCTTGGAGGCCAATTCACAGGTCCAAAACGTGAAATTAGGCGGTCACCAAACGTGTCTTTCAATAAATCGATTGTGGCACGAGCTGTGTGACATGTTGCGCCGTCTTGTTGGAACCACAGCTCCTGGACATCATGGCTGTTCAATTCAGGAATGAAAAAGTTAGTAATCATGGCTCTATACCGATCACCATTGACTGTAACGTTCTGGCCATCATCATTTTTGAAGAAGTACGGACCAATGATTCCACCAGCCCATAAAGCGCACCAAACAGTCAGTTTTTCTGGATGTAACGGTGTTTCGATATACACTTGAGGATTAGCTTCACTCCAAATGCGGCAGTTTTGTTTGTTGACGTAGCCATTCAACCAGAAGTGCGCTTCATCGCTTAACAAAATTCGCTTATGAAAATCGGGAACAACGGCAATCTCGTTTTGGGCCCATTCAACGAATCTACGCCTTGCTTGATGATCGTTTGGCTTCAATTCTTGCACGAGTTGGATTTTGTAAGCACGCAAACCAAGATCCTTCCGCAAAATATTCCATAAAGTGGATGGACACAGATCCAATTCCTGTGCTCGATGGCGGATGGACTCATTCGGGTCTTCCTCAATGCTACGCTCTACAGTAGCAATAGCTTCTTCTGTACGCACCGTACGGCGTCTCTGGGGATGCGAGTTATCAATAAGAGTAAACGTGGTGCGAAAACGTTCCATGGTTAATCGAATTAACTGCTCTGATGGACGATTTTGTCGACGATAAAATGGACGTGGTGCGCGATACGTATTCCGCACAGAACCATTATTTTCGAAATAAAATTGCACTATTTGCAAGCGTTGTTCAGGCGTGAGTCTATTCATGATGAATTGCCAAACCAAACTGAGAATAAATCACTTGACAGCTGTTAAATCGGTCGCCATCTTGAACAGTAATGCCAACTTCAAGTTCTATACCTCTAAAAAAAACACCCGTTATATCTAATTGGTAAGCCGTTATACGAACGCTACATACTACCCTACGTCCGTCGGGACAAAACGAGGTATCGCGCGTCTACGTTCCTTTAAGGAAATTGAAAATTCTTACTCTCACAAAAGAAAAATGAAACTTGCAGTTTTTAGAAAAAAAAAATAGTTGGAACAAAAATTATAAACAATAATTTCCAACAATTTTTTTCTCATAACCTTTTTGTATAATTCATATTATTGAGATATTGTTACAACAATTCGTGTCACGTCATTGTTATATCTTAGTAATTACTTATTGGATCAAAAAATAGTTTAAACAAAAGTTGTGCATAATTAAATTACAAACAACTTGTATTTGAAACAAAAATGTGTAAAATCAATATTTTTCTAAATATCTAAAAAAATTGAAAATCTGTGTTGGTTAACATCCGATTTGGCTTGATAGATTATGTCCAAAATCTAATCAGAGCTCTGGAATTATAAATAAGATTAATGTGCAAAATTTCATAAAAATCTTGTTTACAAACGGACGGACGGCCAGGCGGTCGTCCGACCGGCCGTCGGACAGAAAAATTTGCTTGTTGCATTATAACAAAGTAACTTTAATTTGTAGGAAAAAATGAAAAAAAGGGTGGTAAAATTTTCGGTTTGGATACCGTCGCATAATCTTATTTATAAGATGCTGAGTAAAAACAATTATTATCAATTTGCATATCAACAGAATAACTAAATCAACGTTTTGATCTTGTTTGCAGGTCGGAAGTGGAGTTTGAACTTGTTTCCGTAGAGGTTGATGTTTGTAATCTTGAAGCACTACTGTCTCTAAGTAATTGCTTGGCGATAGACATTTTTACTTTTAACGATTCCTCTATGTGTCCTCTGCCAATAGTGCTACTTTTTCATACACCATTCCGTTTTAATGTGGTTATACCTGCTCCATGGCCTGTCAGTACTGTAGTACTACTTTTACGGAAAGAATGTCCAATGTATTGGTCATAAACGAATGAATACCAACAGGCTGTTTTGTACACTTATTTCTAATAAAAAATAAGACGAATTGTGTAACTTGTATATTCGCCGTTCTGAGAGATGTACAATCAGCGTTTTGCTTCGGCCCGCAATCCTTACTCGCACTCGGAAATACGCTGTTTCTGGACTTGTTACATAAATAGTGCTATTAGAAGTCTTGCTACATGTGGTTTATTAAGTTTGTGGCAGTACTAATTAGTCGTCGAGCGTTTTCGAGGAAATACAAGTGATTTAATTTGAAGAAGTAAAATTTAATTTTAACTTAAATAAGGAAGATTTACCGTAGAGTAACAATAATCAAAGAACACATCTTTACGAAACAATATAATTCATGTATCAGCGAAAGGTAAAATAGTAACTTAGTAACTATATTATCACAAATTATGCCACAAGATGACATGTTTTTCGCGCACTGCAAATTTTGACAATTTGACAACTCAATAAACTAATAAAGTGGACTGTATTATATTTCATTCCCTATTTGTGTCATCGAACATAACGTGGTATGATATTACGTGAATTGATAATAATCTTACCACTCATATTATAATCGAAGATGTCCAACTTTTTAATTTATTTTTTGTTACAGTGGTCACACTGAGTTCAAGACCCAAAACTCCCATTTAGAAATAATAATTACAAAAAGCAGTAACGATCAATTCAAACGATTCATAAAAATGGTTTGTTTTTAACTTTACGACAAAAGTCGCTTCCTTTAATGATTATTGACAAGCAACATCAACATGTAGTTCTGTTGAAAACTGCTTTGCAAAATTTTCGGAATGAGATTTTCTCCATTCGATATTTATTTCAGATTCTGCCAAACTACTTCTTATTAATTCCACGTATCTACTATTGTGCACTGCTCGTTTAAGCTAAAATATTGTGAGCTTCAGATATGTTCATAACCCATGTAAAAACCTACTGTATTTAATTGAAAGTCGGTGGTAATTTTTTCGCAAATCTTTCTAAAAACGATGACTATAGTTTCTTGAAACCTAATCAAAGATTAATTGTAGAAATTTAATAATAAATTGTTTTACTTGCTTGTTTTCAAGTAATGGAAAGTTGTTGGCAATGTAAGTAACAGTTGCTTGTAAGCCTTCAGGTCCACTATCAGCTACAATTTCTATCAATTCGTTTCGTGGAATCTTGACCCCTATTTTTAATAACCTACACTTTCAAGATTGTTATTAGCTATGTGTGTTGTAACCACCTTACTTCTGCAAGTTATCAACATTTCTACTGCAGCTTAGTCCAGTGATTAAAGAAGAGATTGGTTTGTTTGAGGTTTGTAATAAATTATATATGAAGTCAAAATCTGCTTGAGATCCAACACGAATTGCCCCACAGAGTGTTACTTCATCAAAACTGAAAAGCGATTTTTGTTTCTTTGCCAGAATTTAAATTTATCGAGCGATTTTCTTAGAATACTTCTGTGATTTAATTGGCATAAGGTGCTCAGGATGATTCTTCTGAGTTCTCTTTGCTGGAAAGATTCATTCGCTTGTAATTCGAATCCTACGAAATCAAATACTTTTTTTGTAATGTTAAAATTGTACTCCTAAAAAATAAAAACAAAAATATAAAATTGTAATAACAAAAATCTACCTTAAAAATAGTGTACAATGGTGAGTAATAGAACATCGTTCTTAAAATACGCATGTTCGTACAGTAGGTTTTCCATGATATAGGATCTTTTTCATTTCTTATATATTGAAGTAATTTTATAGTTAAATTATGGTGTATTTGTCCAGATTTGGCTAAACTTAAACAGTCATCAATTAGTTGGGCTCTATTTAATACATGTATATCTAAATGGTTCGTGTGTAGTTTATTAATAATTAGATGCCAATTATTTTTATCATAATTAACTCTGTAATATCCTGTTACTTGTTTATTAATAATTAACCAATCTGTATCTTTCAACTTTGGAACAATATATGTTTCTTCTTGTCTAGTCATCCAAAACTCTGGGGTAGTATTTTCAAATACCGGATTAGAGTTTGTTGCAAAGTTGATAGGAATTGTCCATACTATTTCTTCTTTATCGAAGCATGGTTTCTTAAAGATGTAAGTAGTTTGCAAATCGGGATGGGACAGTTCGGTGCCGCCGTTTCGGTGCCGACCCAGTTCGGTGCGGCCGTTTCGGTGCAAAGCTTTAATAGCCCAGGAATAATAGCATAACGACCGATAATAAATTGGTTATCAAAAATTTTTTTATTTAAATGTAGGTGTGGGTGTCCTCTACCCGTAAAAACAAGTACCCACCCCTACCGCACCGGCATCGTATTTTTTTAGGTGGTGGATTCTATAACGTATCACAAAAATGGAGAATAATTATATTTAAAAAATCGGTTGAAATATGTCGATTTCGCATAATTTTGACTTGATGAAACCAAAAATAGATGAAATTAAATAATTTCAGTCAAATATTGACCTCAGAGTGGAACTCGCCTAATATGTAGAGTATGTAATATGTAGAGGCTCAGAGGTGAATGAAAGGTTTAAGTTAATATATGCGATCACTTTACCATGCGGAATTGCAGGATATCGTTTTTGAGTGACATCTACGTTAAAAAGCTACCTTTTTATAAACAAATCAGTCATATATGCCCTTGAGGTAGAAAGGGGCAGGTCTTAAACGAGACAGTCGTAGTTTCACACGGTACGGTAATAACTCGTAAACGGAAAGAGATGGAACAATCGTAATGAAATTGGTGGGCGAACTTTAATAATTCTAAAGTGTAGCGATACGTGTACTTTGCACGCAAAAAATACGCTATCCCTATCAACCCCGCGGCAGGTTTTATAGGGGGTGTTTTAAAAAAGTATTGGAATAAAGCAATAAAATATTGAATTACGCAGAACTTAAATCAAGATCATCTTCAACTTCTGAATCATTTTGCCATTGCTTGATGTTAGCATAATCCACTCCACAGTGTTTTGCACATAGGCGAGCACAACATCCTGGCACCTCTGCATATGCACTCAGTAGCGCATCCGTTCCTGCATTTACAGCTAACCAGTTGCATCAGATTTTCGGGTGCGGGAAAAGCCGTCATCTCCATAGGTTGTAGACCATGATTGCCAGCCCCACTCGGTTGTTAGTAGATTATTCCCCATTTACTGCTGAACCTGGGCAAAAACCAAAATTGCTATTAGTGTTAATTAGGTATTGTTTTGCAAGCTTGCAAGCACCGTCAGTTGTTGGGAGAAATCTGGCGATGTCCAACTTTCCTGACAAAGTTTGTTTCCCAATGGCTTCACAGTAGCAGAAATACCGATATCTGTTCAGGTTGCCGAAGTTGAGCTTTTTCTGTTTCTATATTTTGTACAATGCTATAATGAATGCTTTCTCCGCTGAGGCTATCTGGTCGTGTGTTGCTGTCGGTTTGTTGAAAATGCTCACTCTTGATCGTAGATCTTCATTCTGTTCTAAAACAAGCAGGCTGGGTTTCTTCCCTCTGCCAAACATTGAGCTATTCGTATCACAGCCAGTCATTGCATGAGTAAACAATACTGCCATCCTACGTCAGAACCCCGTATCTACAATTTTTTTTTAATTGAGTTATTAACAAAAATGGAATACTGATGATTTTTTTGTTGCGTGTACATAAATAAAAACCCGTGCTTTAAAAATATAAGTGAATAAAACTGGATAAATAATACCTCGTAAATGCGTAAAACAGTCCCTGTACTAAGCTAAAAACCAGCAAAAAGCATTTCCTTAAAAACAGCCTGGCAAAATGCCGCGAGCGGGCAGTAGTTGCCTGGTTCTTGCTATGTAATATGCACAGGCCAGGTTTCGTCAAGAAAGTGAGGTGACACGAATGTAAATGCCAGGTTTTAACTTGTCAAATATCGTAATTGGTGGTAGTCAGAAGATTTGCCACAAGTCTGTTGTAGTTTTTAATGTTATTTCTTTACTTTTTGTGTAGTGAATAACCATTTTAATACACTGGTAAGTCAAGAATATGTAAAAATATTCCAATTTTTATGTTTTATTTTAGAAAATACAATGTACTCAAGGGCTAAGTTGCGTTGGCCAAAAAAAATTATTCAATATATTGTAATATTGAACCAAGTCCTCATACGTTCACAAACTTGGAAAACGCTTCTTCACTAAATGAAAAATGTTCAGTAATTTATTTTAAAAAATTTAAAAAACATAATACCTTCTCAACAATAATCTAGTTTATAACGCTCCTATTTTTGCATTTCTTACTTTATCCCACATAATAAAGCCCCTATTTTTTTCATGTTTGTCTCCGAAATTAAACGGGTACTCCAGACGTCGCAGAGAATTGAAATTTAGCATGCCGATGGGCCTTGCCTTTAAACCAACGGGAAAAATCTGAAAACCTGAAATTTCTATTCAAGGGCGGGGCTAGTGGCGTCTTTGTTTGCCATAAGTCTAGAATTATTAAATTCATGCATTAAAATTTGCACGTCAATCGACGGGTTTTAATCTAGTGTTATTATGTTTCATTTACTTATTATTTGTGTTTTTTTCTTATTAGTTTTATTAGATAAGTAGTCGTAGTTGTTAGACATGACGTCATAACTTTTATTGTTATTTTATACCTAATCAATAGAAAATAAATGTTTCTCTTTGTAATGATCAGGGCTTTTTTATTTACCTAACTGTTATACTGCAACGTGAATAGTTTGTTTAGAATTTTAGTCTTGAATTAAGAAAATACAGGGTGGCTAAACGAAAACGAAACGGCGGCCATGTCGGGTTCGTAAAGATTTTAAACAGAAAACGCTCGGACATGTCAATTTAGATTGCCAGGGGAAACATTTTCAGAGAATAATACCACCCTATCTGTCATCCCTTAGCCAGGGTGAATAACAATTTTAATAGAATAGTGGGTATATTTTTGAAAGTCTTTCGATTCCTTTAGTTATACCTATTTAAAGAATTTTACTTTAGCGGTTCTCAAACTATTGATTATTTTAACCTTTTACAGTTTTTGGAAAATAAATCGCAATTCTTTGTCAAACTATTAATTTATTAACAATCATACATAAACACTAGTCCAAAAAATGCTGAAAATGGCCATCATGTCGATACATGTAAATTCGGCATACCAATGACATCATCGGTATACGCAATTTACTTACCAGTTGAATCGGTCGCCTGATCTTTCACCTCTAGATTTTTTTCTATGAAGTCACCTAAAGAGTAAAATCTATGCTACCCAACCAATTTCAATAGAAGAATTGCGCGAAAGGATTACATTGGAATGGCAACAGATAACTGATATGCTACGAAATGTGCGAGGTCGATTTGAACAAAATCTGTATTATCGCATGGAGGTTAACGGTGGCCATTTTCAGCATTTGTTGGACTAGTGTTTATGTATGATTGTGAATAAATTAATAGTTTGACAAAGAATTGCGATTTATGTTCCAAAAGACTGTAAAATGTTAAAATAGTCAATAGTTTGAGAACCGCTGAAGTAAAATCCTTTAAACTAGGTATAGCCGTAAAGAGAATCGAAAGACCTTTCAAACAAAGTATAACTCAACCCACTATTCTATTTAAAATTTTTGAGGTTAGTTCCACCCTGGCTAAGGGATGACAGATAGGGGTGGTATTATACTCCGAAAATGTTTCCTCCTGGCAACCTAAATTGACGTGTCCGAGCGTTTTCTGTTTAAAATCTTTACGAACCCGACATGGCCGCCGTTTCGTTTTCGTTTAGCCACCCTGTATATGTTAATACTACTTACCTAGTATAATATTATTAATAGAGACTAATACTATGTTTTGTAGTCCTCAACTCCCATGGTTTTTCTCCTGTTTAAACGGTATTTAACCAATGCTAAACCAAAGAATGTTTTATATTTGTTCATTGTATTTTTTTTACTCATTCGCCTCAAAACAGTCACTTTGTTCGCGTTTTATAATAACTTACTCGTGCTAATTTTCACAAGAACTTATTTACCAAACTACTATTTTATCTGCCTAACACAAACCGCGATGTGCTTGATCTACTATTAATCTAATATTAACCACGTACCTGCTTCGTTTGCTTGGTCTAAGTAATATTTCAAATTTCTGAAAAGATTAAACTGGTATGTGCTTCAAAATTTGTATTTTGAAAAAAATATATTTTTATTATTGATATTTATATAAAATAGACTTGCCAGTTCAAAAATTTGTTTACAACGTCTTTAGTTTGAGATGCACGACATTTAGACATTGTTTTTAATTTTACTCAAAAACAAGTATTCTGTAGATACCATGTTCTGACATAGGACGGCAAAATAGAACGTTTTCCAATAGCTGGCCTAGTATATTCTGCAGCTTAGCAATATTATGTACCTTGGATGGCGTAGTCGGTTCTCCAGGCATCAACATGTATAGCGAGTTCGCTCAATGCACGTGGAATGGCAATCGCAAAAATATTGGTGTCCGCTGCTACAATTGCCAAAGGTTTTTGTTCTGAAGATATAGAAAAAGCTGTTGTAATGACAAGAACATCGGCATCACCTTCTGCTTGAAGAGCCGTAATTCCAACCGCACGAATAGCTGGGATCAACAGGTCAGTGAACTAGCTTTATTAAGATAATTTGCCAGAAAATCAGAGGTTGTAGTTGTTACTGGTAGGTTTCCTCGAACTTCAAAAGAGACCTAAGACTTGATATTTGTTCTTCGTTGCTGATTTAGTGCATACGGGGTCCTGATATTCATCAAAAACGACTGCGCAGATCTTGCCATAATGTTTCAGCACATGTTTGACGTAAATTTCGGAAACATCCGAGTACTTTGTGTCACGCTTCCAACCCATCACGGAATACAGGAGATGACCTCCACCACTCACAAACGTTGTATGGGAAGGATAGGTGGCTGGAGTGCTTCAGCCAAAGCAAACTTAACTGTTCTCCATATTGCACAAACATAAAAACACAACTGCACAACGTTTGTCCGCTTAATCTACTGTTTACTGAACGGTAAGCAAGTTGCGATTTGCAAAACTGTGCCAGAGCACGCGAGTTGCATAGTTCGTGCAGGAGCGATGACCAAACACAATGCGGATGCGGTAGGGGTGGGGACTTTTTTTTACGTGTAGAGGACATAGGTATGGGTATGTTTTAAAAAAATAAAATTTTGCTAACCAATTTGTTCCCGGTACCTATGCCATTTACGGCTAATTTTCCTGGACTATAATTAAATACTTACAAAAAGATCTAAATTTAAGTTAAAGTATATAGATTTTTACATAAAAATACCAGTGATACAATCCGGGAAGTCCGAGCCAGTAGCGTCCGGACGCATGCCCGAGTAGCGTCCGGCGTGTTATTCGTAGTAAGTGGTATTAATCTTAAGTAATTATCATAATTTCTTTCTTTAAAAATTACAGTTATAGTAACAAATTTCATAACCAAACTTTTGTTTCACGTAAATTTGTTTTAACCAATTTAAGTTGCTTTCATATGGTCGGGAGTGAACGGCGTTGGTGGTAGGTTACAGTAATTACAATTTAATTCATTAATTAAAAAAATAAGAGTATAATACACGTATCAGTTTTTTAAAACACGAAACCGCAGTTTTCCTCAATTTTTCAATTCTTTGCACCGAACTGGGCCGGCACCGAACTCGGTCGGCATCGAAACGGCCGCTCCGAAGTGGCCGGCACCGAACTGTCCTAGACCGTTTGTAATTTATCAGTGAAATTTATAAACACCTGTATTAATGTAATATTAGCCTTAGAACCGTATTTTCTGTGTACCTCGACTATTGGAAAACCTTTATTGCGTTCCCATGATGACATGATATTTGCAATTGTTAACGAGTTTGGTAAAGTAACGTCTTGATCTTTGTCTATGGCATTTTGTAAACTTTTATATAAATCTGCCGACTTAGCTTGTTTGAATTTCCTAGCAATGACGAATGAATTTTAATGACTTCAATGAAAAACTTACATTTTGTGCACGTAAAATTGAATTCCCTTTTGGAAGTTGAGAGTTGATAAAGAATTTTCTAACATTCGAAGAACAATTGCTCCTGATAAGAATTTTTGGGTTAGCATTACTTACGTCTAATTAAGTAAACTTGAACCTTTTGTATATGCGATATTGTCAAACAAACCCATAATATAACCAGGGTTTTCTTCGTTATGAGTAAGAGATCTGGTGTAAGATTTTGCATCATATCGAAATAACTCTTGCAAATCTTGCAAAAAATACCGTTGGCATCTGTTGCAGGCTCTATCTACTCTTATATTTAATTATATCATGTAAAATTTGTTCTTACTTGAATTAAATTTTGAAAATAAGTTGCAAAACCTTCGTTTAACCAAATGTACTTCCACCAAATTAAGCCAATTAAATTTCCAAACCACTGATGGGCAATTTCGTGACCAATTAAACGGACAATTAAATTTTTTTGGGAGTTTTCGCCGTTAATCAGCAAGTACTTTTCACTAAACAAAAATTTGACATTTTAAAATATAAGTATGAAATACTTACTTGTAAATAACTAAACCCCAATTTTCCATACCTCCCGCAAATGCTTCAACTGCTAATTGGTCTAATTTTGAGAGTGCGTACGGTGTTTTTGTGTATTGTTCCACAAATTTCATAATATGTACAGTAACATTTAGTGCATATAAATGTTCACCATTTATAATAGCTTCAGGTCTCGCAATTATACGACACCGATCTAAAGTCTGGGAAAATTGCATTTCGGAAATAGTAAAAGCGACTAAGTAGGTGGGCATCTCTACACTTTCTTCGAAAACGTCTTCAAACGATTTATAATTGCTAAAGTTATAAACTTTTTTCTTGTTTAAATGTCTAATTGTAATACCTTTGTGAAATCATACGAGTATTTGAAGCTGAAATGAAATTTTCATTTGGTCGTACGAGGCGGATGTTAAATTTGGCTCTCAAAGCGGGCTCATCAAAACATGGAAATACACGTCGTGCGTAACATGGTTGAAAGTGTGTAAATGCGTAATTTCTATAAAGTTTTATACGGTGAAATAATTTTATTCTAATACGTACGTACCTTTTAGTTCCATTTGCCTCAATAAAATGATTACTGATAAATCCGACACGATCACTAAACCTGGCCATAAATTTCGGAATTCTTATTACGTAAAATTTTCCTCGTTTGAGTTCTTCAGCAAGAACGATTTTAAAAAATTCATGTTGGGTTGATTCTGCTGGACCAACCGTGTCTACTGATAAAGTTTTTTTACTTTCAGATTCTGTAACAGATATGTACTCTTTGGCGGGCATACGTAGTTGATGGCTACAATGCATAGTAATCGAATTTGAGTTATGTAGCGTCACAATTTCTATCGATACTGTTCCAGAAAATTGAACATTTTCAAAGTCAGGTATTATCGTTAAGTTGTAACGAATAGGTTTAACATTTATTGGTAACCGATAACTTATTTTGATTGTCCCCACAGTGCATACTACCATCAAACAGGCAATTCCGACTTCAAGAAACATCATCTAAATTTAGAATTGGTTGAATTAGTGATACACAAAGTAAAAAGTTTTTGATAATTTAAAATTTTTACAAAAACAGTTTGTAATGTAAAATTTTTGATTCTGAACGAGAAATTCGTGTATTTTTGACAACGACAATTTTTGATAAAATGTCATATTCAATTTAAATTGTAAAAATTAATATTGTATTTACCAAGTTTATTGAAAACAATGATTTAAATATAAAATTGTCACAAAGTAATGGTTCAGTTTCATCAATGCTCAACCTGAAATCAATAGATTGAATTTGAATTATATACGATGAACACATTTTGAAATAATTTTAAATTGTAGTGCCCATATTCAATAAATCTAATAAATTATATGTTTTATCAAAATTATTTACCTTATCATCTTGAAAATTTTTTATGGACCAGAGATAAGGGAGGGTGGAGAAAGCCGATTCTCTTGACTTATTAAAGAATTAAGCTTCAGTTGCCATCTATCGGACTTTCACAGTATAATGGCTATTTTATGAGACAATATTCTGTAATTATTATACAAATATACCAGCTAAATTATTTTTTTAATTTATTAGAATATTAATTATATTAATATCTATATTACAATTTACAACTTTTTTTGGGTAAAACAGAGGAACGCGCCAAAAATCTCTTAGAAATTATAGAAAAATCAAATTTTTATAGGTATGAGAAAATTAGCACCTTAAAAATGCAGAAAATTTATTTTTAATATCACAAGATAGTTTAGACGTTGGTATAAAAACTTTTCAAACGCCCTGAAGCTTCAATACAAGCAAAAGGAATTTCACATGTTGGATGGTTGTGTAAAAATATTTTGTCGGTGCAAACCAGTAATTTTTCATTTCGTATTCTTTGGAATTTGACAAAAATTTTCATCAGTCGGTATGGCAAATTATGCTTTTATCAATTTCTATTATTACAATTTGGTATACAGACGGTCGTAAATGTATATATTTTCACAAAAAGGATATTAAAATAGCAACAGCGTTTTTAACTTCTAACGTACAGAAAACAGGTAGAGGAAATAAAGATTACCCCTAAGACAGTTTTAAGTTGTCTGTTCAAGCTGTCATGTCAATGTCAACTCATTTATAATAGTGTCAACTATAATTTTTTTGTACTCAGACTTTCACATACCTATTTATTTAGATCAACAAATGCAATACAAGTGCACATCTTATAATATGGAGAATCATGCCAAATTATACAACTATATTTCCGTGGTGTAACGGTTGTGGTTTACAACTAGCGACGGCTCTAGAGGAACAACCTACAAAAAAAGAAACAACTAAAAGAAATACGGATCAATGTAGCGCAATAGGTTCGTGGAGAATACAGTATTTATAATAGTTAGAGCAGCAGCGTCCGGTTTTGTTGGAGAGTCGGGGGGTCCTTAAAGAGTTCTAAGAAATTAAATTGCTGTTTAACAAGGCGCCATCTGCTGGGTAAAAGAAAGAAATAAAACCGACCAACAGGAGATCAACAGGTTTTACTTAAAGCCTAATACGCTAGATCAAACACAACAAAAGAGAAAGACAAACAATTCAATAAAACAACAAACAAATCTTATAGTGAAAGGTGAATGTGACAGAAATAGAGAGACTGTGGCATACATTCACGTACGTTAGCAGTAGCCTCGCTTAATAATAAGTAAGGTTTGCAATTAATGTGCCGGATTCACAGGTAAGCTTTAATTACACCAAAATTAATGTTAACGTTCTAATTGAAAATTGGCTAAGACTCTGCGTACACATATTGTTACGCCACGAAATTTGAAAATCAAATTCGTAGCAAACGAATGTGCCGGCTAGCTAACGGCGAGGGGTGAGTTAGGATTTGTCTCTCACTTACCTTTATTGATGAAGACTAAAGGTCCTTAAATTAGATCACAGTCGGTGTTGCCAGGCGCCACTCTTATTCTTTTAAATGTCTGAATCAAATGTTCACTAAAGAAAAGGGAGAAATATAAACACTTGATGCAATAAAAGAGAAAAATTGTTACTAACAGTTCTCTATTGAATTTAAAAACAAAAATACACGGGTTAATTTTCCTGAGGTCCTAATCCTAACACGTATTACGTCGCCTAATAAAAATAAACAAGCAACAATCATGCCGCTACCTCGGTACCGCGGCGTAACGAAAAGGTTAATCACCGCGTACCTAAAACTAATAACAAATAGGGTTCGCACATGTAGAACCACCGCCAAACTTGTTACAATAAACTAAATAAACTAATCTTATCCTAGACGGTACATACTTTAATTCAAATACGCGTAATCTCCACGACAAACACTAATTCACGGAATTTTCTGAAGAATGCTGAAGAGTACTTACAGTTGAGATTTTCTTTCTTCTGATCCATAAACAGCGTAAGGTAATCCATTAATACGGGAATAATCTATCAGAAACCATTAAACGAAGAATAATTCTCTCGGAACCATTTATTTTCCAAACTTTATCTACTAGGAACCATTGATTTTAATCCAAATTTTCGTATAACAAGCCCATAACTTGCATGTTTCTTAATTAATATTTCGTGTGCACAAGAGATTGTTCACCATCCGTCGTGCGGTTATTTTGATTGCAACATTAATCAAACGTTATTCTCTTTCACGGCCACGAAACGAGAGGTCCTTTTTGTGGATACACATCAAACGTAATTTTCACTCGCGCCTTCGAAAAGGTTGCGTTTAAACTTTTGGCACTTACGGTAATTAGGCGGTTGTTTTAATTTTAATTTCAAACAACATAATCCGCACTACTTGATACATGTCTATAAGCTACATGTTACTCGACCGGAGTCTACTTAAAAACTCATCTTACTTGTTCAGAGTCTACTTAAGAACTCACTACTAAAAACTAAACTATAACATCAGAGAATCACCCTCTCATCGGTTTTACACAACGATAGTTACAAAAATAATTTGAGGCGCACAAACATTTTCGGAAGTATCAAACAAAAACCGCTTAAGTAGAATTTGGACCGTGGGCGCAAGCCGTGTCTTATTTTTATATAGACAAACATATCTTTAATTTAACTGATAACATCGGCCAACACCGACCGTTTTTCAAGGAACGAACAAAGAAACCTTTTAGCTAGCAAAACATAATGCAACAATTCGAAGAAATTGAGGTGTGAGAACGATAGAAAGAAGCGTTTTGGCAAACCCTTAATTGCATTAACGTGACGATAACATCCTTTATAAATCTACATTAAGAAAAATATCAAATGACTAAAAACAATATTCCGACAAACTTGACCATGAACACATATGCATTGCAACGTCACAGAAACATTAATGCATTTCTATCCCAAAGAGCTTTTACGAATCAAAATTTATTTATGCGCACAAAAAAAAACAATTCTTCCCCAAAAGGAGGTAATAATATCACTTACACGCGGCGATTTATCTGGTCGAACATGTAACGGCACTCACTTAATCTAAGATTAAAGGGGTAAGTACCTCCCGCAAACCCAAAAGAACTTTTGTTTTCGCGTCAACTGTTCTAAGTGATGCGCCCGAGCCCGTATTGGGCTGGTTAAAACGTTCGGTTATAGACAGTACACCGAATAAAGATTTACTTAAGAACTAAAGATCAAGCCGTTACATGTCATATGTACATGAGCTTCATACGCATTAACAATGAATCAGTTACTTAAATAACAATAAAACTTAGCTGTAATCTGTTGGATGTAGTTTCAAGAATTAGAGTTTTCTGCTAGCGACGATATCGACAGTTTGGGAAGTTAGGCAACCCCAGGATTTCTCTTAGGGAAGGTGTGCGAAGAAAAACGGAAGGCGCTAGGCTCCCTCGATGAAGTTATGAAGCATAACCAATCCCTGTCAGACGTGGTAGCCACCGGTTGCCTGCAGTTTATCTAATGCGAAACCGTAGTGTGGTCTTTAATTGACAAGGAAGGTCTTAATCAGCCACTCCAGCACTCTCAGGAGTTATCCAGGTATAACCCACAGCGAAATCATAAAGTCAAGGAACGTGCTAAAAGCATTTCACGTCGCAATTAAAAATAATACAAACAGAAAAAGGAAAGCAATGTGTACTCACGGTGAATTTAGCCGGATTTAAACTTAACCAATAATTTTTATTGGAAATCTTATAACACACATAAATGATTTGTGTAAATTTTCAATTTTAAGATGCACGCAAAACCACCCGTGCGGAAGCAGAAAAATGTCTGCTGTTTGTCTAGGAAACGAAGTCGAATTTTATTTTCAACCAATAGAAAATTAGCAAAATGCGCGCCAAATACGACTTTTGTCGTAACATATTACTCGCAACACACGTTTTATATTGTTCTCGACACATGTTTTATATTTAGAAAATAAAACCGTAACAGTGGCTATCGTAACAGAAATCTTATTTTTGTGATGGAAATGTAGTAATTTAAGAATTTATCGATTTTTCATGGGTACCATTACCAAATTTTGAGCGAAATGATAGGAACTACCTCTAAGATACATCCTCTCTAACAAAAAAAGATTAACCTAATCGAGGAAAACATTGTCGCTGAACATAAACTAAATATTCGTAAATATAAAAACAATCATATACTTTTTAAAAGGATATCAGATCTCTAAACAAAAGATAACGTTCGGTTATTAAATTCACATTGAGGATAGATTTTGAATAATTCTTGGTATTTACCTAATGAATATAATAGAATTTGATAGGATGTATATCTAAATTTTCTTTACATCTTCCGACGACGAGAAAAAAAATATTGCAGGTCATAAACGGAATTTTCATGAATGTGAACAATGTACCTAAAAACCGTAATTTCATAATCCTTCCAAATTTTGTTTGTTTAGCATTAATGATCTTTGCAACCATGTGATCAAATCCGGGATGGGACAGTTCGGTGCCGGCCATTTCGGTGTGGCCGTTTCCGTGCCTGGATATTTTGGTGGCTGGCCAGTTTGGTTCGAACCAGTACGGTGCGAAGCTTTAATCAAATACTTATACAAAGATGCAAATTTAAGCAATATAACCATTAAATAAAAATACAAGTGATACAATCACTTAAATACACACCTGGATAATTAATCCAATTTACGATGTTTAATTATTTTTTTGTTTGAATAATTTAGTGTTAACCAAGATATTGGTCATATGATAGACGTACATCGGTCAAAAAGGCATCAGATCAAAAAATTGTTTACACAAAGTTGTGTAATAATTATGGAAAAGGAACTCTTTTAATTATTTTATTTTTATAGTACATCAAACTACGTTGAGCCTTCTAGTGTGCGAAGCAGAAAGTCAGGCAAACACCATGTGCAATTATTATTTTATTAGACTATAAACATTTTTTTTAATTGTCAAAGAATTAATTGTTCACATATTTTATTGTTTCAAACAAATTAAAAATTACCTTCTCTAAAGTGCCTTTTTTCTGATCCTGCAAAAATTTAATGAACCGTCGATATTTAAAAGAAATCTTCAAATAACAAGTACAATAAATTGTTTTTGATATGTTGTGACAGTAAGTCCCTTGGCCTCAGAGCAGATAATTTTTGCTTAATTATGAAATTAACCCTAGGACAAATTATACTTTTTATCTGCACCATTGTATTTAACTTCATTTGTAAATTTCTTTAGGTTTAATTTAGCTTTAATGAAAATGTCTTTTTTTTATTAATATAGCTGGCTCTGCAATATACCATGCAATACACAGCTAGGTTATTATAGTACAATTTACTAAGAACTAACTACAGACATAAATGTTTGATCCTGTGGGGATTAACTGATAATTTACACCTCAATCTTAGTTTGACATTGATTTGAGTTTATATACAATATTTAAATTAAATTAGGTCCTGCGGTAGTTTAAGCTTAGGGCGCGTATGAATCATTTTTTCACCTAGATTTAATATGTTAGCACTTTAACCCAAAGATAGATTTTGGAAAAACTTCACTGTAGATTTATTAATGTATTCTGAGAACACTTATTCACTGTGGACTTGATTATTACTGACGAACCAAGGGCAGTTGATGGCGATTCTGAGAATTTTGTTCTGGATTATTCAGAGTTTCTTCATGTTTGTTTTTGATATGTTGCACCATACAGGACATGCATATGTAAGAATTGGTCTGAGGATTCCTTTGTAGATAAGTACCGCACATTCAGGTCTCAGGTGAGATTTGCGATTAATAAGTGGATATAATGCACCCAGTCTGTTGTGGCACTCATTGAGTTTTTTATTGACATAATATCCCCAGTTCAATGTTGCGTCCAAGTTCACGCCTAAGTATTTAACAGCTGAATCCTTTGTGTTCCAATCTAGTTCATTATCATTTATTTTTATTTTTGTAATTTGGTCATATCTCTTGAGGGTACAAATTTTTGTTTGGCATTTATTAGAATTTATTTTAATTTTCCATTTCTGAAACTATTTACCTATAATAATTGTTTTGGAGGAGTTTAATTGCCGTATCAACACAGGAGCTTTGTGTAATTATTACCGTATCATCAGCGTACATAGCCAGCATTGAGTTGGGGACTGTAGGTACGTCGTGAACAAGGACCCAGAATACTAACCTGGGAAACTCCGGCCCGTATAGGTTTCGAATTAGATAAGGTTGAATTGATCTAGACTCTAAAAGTTCTGTTAGTGAGAAAAGAGTAAATGATCTTAATTAGGTAACTTGGAGTATTTAAAAGTCACATTTTGTAGAATAGTCCGTTATGCCAGACCTTACAAAAGCTCTTTCTAAGTCCATAAATACAATAACCGTGTACTCTTTCTTTTCACACCCTCTTTAAATTATTTCACTTATTCTTAGAAGCTGGTGAGAGATCGAATGATGGGTTCGGAAGCCAAATTGCTAAGGAGGAATTGTATCATTTTGCTGTATATCATCTTGTGGTCTGGAAAGTATCACTTTTTCTAGAAACTTGGTCACAGTTAACAGAAGACTAATAGGTTGGTAGCTGTCAGGATTATCCTTCGGTTTTCCTACTTTATATATAGGGAGCACATTTGCAGATTTACACAATGTCGGAAAGTATCCTAGTATGAGACAGGAATTATATATTCAGGTTAAGTAAGCCAAAGCTTTTTAGATAAATGCTTTAGCATTTTGTTTGTTATAAAGTCAGGCTCAGGAGTTTTACGCTTAGGTAATATTATTATATAACTTTTGATTTCTTGGACAGATGTAGGAGCTATTTCATGGTTATCTTGTAACTGTATATTTTCAACTGCACTTGTTACCAGCCTATGAAAGTGTTGGTCTTGTTCTGCAGTATTTGGCGTAAAGACTTGTTTAATATGAGTTGCTAATAAATTGGCTTTTTCGTCTTCAGAGGAGTATCAGGTAGTATTTGATATCATAGAATAGATTATGCTCGGTTGTCTTAACACTTTCGCTGCGACTATTTAGACTTTGGGTTACCCCAGGAGCTGAATGTTTTTTTTTTAATAGTGCTAGTTTGGGGATCAGAAGTCGAAAAGTATCAATGAAAATGGTATATACGCTAGTTTTTGGACTATGACTCTCATGAGAGCCATGCGCACCCGGTCCAGAATTTCTAGCTCAGTGCTGACCGACTCTTATCGGAGCCGGATAAAATTCCAAAGAAGTTTTGATGTTTGGATGTAAAACATGATACAAACACATTTGAAAAACATAAATTTATCTACATATATATCATAAAACCAAAAAAAAATCATCAAAAAAAAAACATCCTAAACATCCTCACCACTACTTGCCTAATTTCCATTTTACTTGTGAGCATTTGCAAAACATTCACCAACACAAAATCCAGGTTGTCCTGGGCATTGTTCGCAGTGGTATATTGTCTGCTTTCTAACTTTATTTTTGGAGCATTCTCCGCAACGCTTCCTTTTGTTCTTCCATCACTCCTTGTTTCATCAATTTTCGTAAGCACATGTTGCAGCGCATTCCTTCGTACAGGCATCGGCGTTCTCACTTCCTCAATGTGAAGAAGACTGCTCAAAAGCGATATTCGAAAATTGTACATTGATAGTTTACTTCCAGAATACTTTTATGCAGCAAATAAGCATTGAGGAGCATGAGCTGGAAAAATGTATACCCAATTTTATACCACTTGATGGACTTTCTTTCACACGGGTAGTATGAATTGAGTTGATCTTGGCGATCAACACCACCCATGTGCTGATTGTAATAAAAATGGGTTCAGGTTTTCCTTATGACGATTTCTCTTGTCAATATATTGGATCATTTCATTTTTGTACTCGTTGCTTATGTACAAAACATCACGTTTGTCTCTCCACTTACCGATCATTATATTATTGGAATATCTAGCGACTGTTTCTCCTTTTTTAATTTTTGGCAATAACTTCTTGAGGATTATGTTTTCGTTTGGAACTAAGTGTTCCCGTGCAGTAAGTTCCCGTTTGGTTAGACGATTCGTGAGTTCATAAGAATTGTAAAAGTTGTCCATGTAAATGGCATGTCCTGAGTCCAAATAATCTTTGATCAATTCTAAAACTACCTTCTTAGTGTGGCCTTTTCCGCCAGTATCATCCAGGGCCCCAGTATACACCATTGATTTCAGAACAATGCCGTTTGGTTCGGTGAGCATGTATAGTTTTATCCCATACTTATGGCGTTTATTTTTTATATATTGACGGAAAAGCAATCGTCCCCGCCATAGTACCATAGATTCATCGAGAGAAAGTTGTTTGTTTGGATAATAGATCGATGCAATCTTATTGTTGAAAAAATTTATCACGGGTCTTATTTTGTATAATCGGTCATTGGGACGTATTCCACCTTCGGTATCAGGATTTTTAGCAAAATGAAGACAATGCAATATCAAAAGGAATCGATCACGGCTCATATGTGCTGAAAAACACTTTAGATTGAATAACGGACGACCTTTCCAATAATCCTGAAGGCTATTCAATTTGATTGTCCCTGTATGTAGCAATAACGCTACAAAAGTCAACATTTCGTCTACGGTGGCACACTTCCATCGCGTGATTCGCGACTTTTCCGTAATCCCTTCTCCAAAAAAAACCTCTTCAGCATAATGATTTGTTTCATTAACTAAAAGATTGAGAAGCACGTCGTCAAAAATCATCCGAAAATAATGAATGGGTTCAGAAGTATTGGGAATCGGCACTAAAAGTTCATTGTTCTTGAAGAAGGGAAAATATTTCATATTCGTAGAGACATCAGTCCAGTTTGGAATACCGTCATCAAAATCTGCAACCGCTGGCTCATCGGCATCTGCAACCTCCGGCTGTGAAGCTGCTTCAGGAACTAAACGTAAAAGAGAAATTTGGTCATGACAACAAAAATCTTTAAATTTTACATTTATTGTGGCTAATATTTATTTATTTTTATTTACCTTCGTTGTCTTCGTCATCATCGTCTGTAGGATTCTCTTCCGAATCAGACACACCTTGTTCGAGAAGACCATCTGATTCAGTATCACTCAAAATACCCAATTTAGGAAAAACATCGCCGTCTTCGTCGGAGTACATCAACGCAGCCAAAAGTTCGTCATCAGTCAGTTTCTTTTCATTTCTAAATACAAGTTTTGGTTTTAGCTTTTGACGGACCCGCCCCATCGTCCGCAATTTCACAGGAGTTAGATACAAGCAAATCGCAAACGGCAAAAATTCTCTATGTCCGGAAACGTTCTTACACGCTCACATACGTACATCAACGTCAGTACAACGCTGGCTTTAAACTAAGCCGTTTAATAAAGTAAGTTGCTTGGCTCCTATGAGAGTCGTGCGCACTCGGGTAACGACTGAGATGGATCTCATGAGAGTTATGCGCAGCGAACGTGTTAATATCCGTTTGGTAGAGAACCACATAGATGGGTCACCGGGTTTAATGTTTTCAAGGTAGGAATTGTATCTTTGTATTCTAAAGCTATCAAGTTCTTTTTTTACTAAATGACATAGTTGGTTGTACAGTGTTTTAAGGTATGGTAACCGATGTCTTTGCCAGTCCCTTCTGTACCTATTCTTTCGCTTAATTAGGTCAAGTATATAATTGGGAGTTCTGTTATGCTGAGAAATTTTCCTTTGCTTCCAAGGTGTAGTTGATTCTTGGATCCTTGCTTGCAACGCTGATGCGAATTGTAGGACGGCGTTGTCTATTTCAGTGGGAAAGTGGTCCCATCCAACAGAGTTTTTGATCGAGAGTAGACTGAAATATATCCTTGTCGGTTTTTTCATGAGCTAAGTTTGGGCGTGGGGTATTTTGAAAGCTAATGATGACAGGGAGATGATCAGAGTCCAGTTCAGAGATTATCGTTTGGGACACAATATTTTTATGTAGTATAACGTCCAAAATGTCAGGTTGATGGCTTGTTTGGTATGGATGATAAGTGTAGTCATCAGGGGCTAATATTAAAATACCGTCGTTGGTCATAATGTCGTGCAGCTTGACTCCGGCAGAATTACTGACACGACAACCCCAAATGGAATTTTTAGCATTCAAGTCTCCTACAACTAACGTGGGCTCATTTGTGTTAAAAAGTTCACACATTTCGTCTTCTTCAAGCCGCTTGTTTGGAGATTTGTATGCAGCTGTAAGGGTTAACAAATTACTATTTTCATGCATATTTTAATAGAAATGGCTTCTATGTTTTGGAGAACACCCATATGAAGTAGGTGGTGGCTGAATTTCTTTTTGATTATAATTGCAACTTCGCCTGCTGCTATTACGGCTTCTCGGTCTTTCCGATATACTTGGTACCCAGGAATTCTGAAGTTCTCCGTACTAACAAGATGTGTCTCGTTGATACATGCGATATCAATATTGTGTCGTGTCATGAATTCAATAAAAGTTGAACGTTGTGGTTTAAGACCATTGGCATTCCAATTGGTCATTGCTATATTATTAATTAACGGAGGATTATTTTGATCCATTTTCTAGCAATGTTGGTAATAATGTTGTTAGAAATGGCATGAGTTTATCTAATTGGGGGATTAGTAAATCTATTATTTTCTTGAGTATTGTAGAGATAAGGACGGTTGGTTAAAGCTGTTTGTCAGACTTGGAGGCTTGTCATGGAGATGTTTAGAGTTCACCCTTTCACGCTCAACGTTACTTTTCATTATGTAAAATAATACTTGATCTATTTAGGTTCAGTTTTATATACAAGTTAATTACGTTAAGTAGATAAGTCTAAATAAGAAATGAGAAGAATGATTTTTTCGTAAATAGAAGAAGAGTATGGTGTAAGCATCGGTTTTCTTAAACCCACAACAATTTTGAATATTTGCACCTACACCGGACTGGATCGGCACCAAACTGGCCTAGAACAGTAGTTGTTTATATTTTACTTGGGTTAGGAAGATTAAAGTATTTTAATAAGTATGCAGATTTAAGTTTTTTATAGAAACGCTACCCTTTTATTTAAAGAACATCACTTTGTTTTAATCTATACACAAGTTTTCAGGTGTAAAATAATTCTATCTAGCCAACTGAACAAAAACTAATGGTTTATGCATTCAAATCCACCATAATCCAAAATAACATATTTATGCTACATAACTTAAAAGAAACAAAAATATAAACGTATTGATTTATTGTACAAAACTCATAACATTCTTATAAATTATATGCAGACTCATATTTTTTGACACGAAACATAACTTTACAAAAAAATGTGGTCTCAAAGCCAGAAATTCTTATCATATTAAGATTATGGAGCATAATTCAGATTAACAAGAAAATTATAAAATTTTCTAAATTCTAAAGAACCGCGCACCAATCATATGGAAAATCTATTCCGGTCAAATCAATTGGTTTTTATATATGTTGTAGCTTATGACCGACTGAACAAAAGATGTAATGGGCACAAAACTCAATAATGAACAGTTATCGAGTTATAACCAGTCAAACATGAAAAATTCGGGCTGCAAAATAGTCAAATTTGGGAAAGTATAGATTTTTTTTTTAAATGTTTGAAACAAAAATAGTTGGGTTTTGAATGACCTTGAAATCTCCGTCAACAAACGTGAAAAAGGTTCATCAAAAATATTTTAAAAACGTCTGGAATTAGCTACACGAATATAATGAAGAATAGGCATTTTGAGGAAGATTTTTGTTCACTGTTTTTGTTTTAAATATTTTTCAAAAAAATCAATACTTTCCGAGACTTGACTATTTTTCATGTTTGACTGGTTTTAACTTCATAACTGTCCATATTGAGGTTTGTGCCTATTACATTTTTCGTTCGGTAGGTCATAAGCTATAACATATGTAAAAATAAATTTGACCGGAATAGATTTTCCAGATGATTAGTGAGGGATTCTTCGTCAAGCGACGCAACAAATACAGACCTTTTTTTTCGTCAAAACAATAAAATATTCAAGAATATTATCTAAAACTTCGGAGTATAATATTGACATATAAGTTTAGTATTCTACAGTTTCCGTACACTTTGAAATCGATCTTTATTAGAGATTCTCAGAAAGTCAGAAGTTTTAAATTTTTTAAAAATATTTTCTATATTTATGCTATTAGTGGTAGAGTTTACTGAATAACGTGAATATTTTTTTCTGCAAAAATATATAAAGGTAATAATAAACCCAATCGGAAGCATAACTATTAAACTATAAACTGCATACATCCATGGTTCGATCTGATCAAAATTAGCAATAGAATCACCTTCATGGGACTCATGTGACCGCTCGCTTGCGCACTAAAATATATAATTTTAGGAATAATCTGATATTAAATTTAATTATTTACCGTGTTTCCAGTAAATCCGTTACGACAATCGCAATTTCGTAAAGTACCATTAAAAGTATCATTAACGCAAGTACAATTTTCGGAGCAATTTAATCCATAGCATCCCGGTTCGATTTTTTTTTCACATTGTGTTCCAAACCATCCCGGTGCACATATACACGTTTTACTATTTACATCGCCCGATCCGCCATTATGACAAACATATTTGACATGTTTACTTATTTCATTTGAAAAATTGCAACTAATAAATTGGTTTTGATATTAACGGTTTTATATGAGGAAAAAAACTTACAGTTTGCCTGTCCACCCTAAATGACAACTACAATTACCATATATAGGATGGCAGATACCATGATCACATCTGCAGGTTTGCAAACAATTTTCTCCATAGCTACCTAATCGACACGAACGGTCACAATGTGGTCCTCTCCAACCTTCTAAACATCGACATTTTCCATTATATGCATCACATTTTGCATTGTTTTTGCATAAACATTGATATTCACAATTGCTTCCAAATAAACCTAGAGGACAGGCTAAAATTATAACAATGCTAAAACGATACTTCTAATGCAGTAATTATATTTACAATAATTACACGCTAAACCTCCGTAACTTCCATAACATTCACAAAAATCAGGAGCCCTACAATTTCCGTGTACACAACCATTAGAGCAATACGGAATGCATTTATCTTGATCAACATTCCAAGTGTAACCAAAGCAGCATTGCGAGACAGATCTGAGTTTATTCACTTTTTGAGTTTTGATCACTGTTCTGAACTTAGTAACTGTTTGAAACCAAAAGTGATTAAACGAGAATTCTACAACTTCATACCGCTCTAAATTTGTTACTGGCACTTCCGCACTATACCTGTGGGTAACACAAAACTTATTTTTGTAATACATTTTCAATTAAATAAATTTTTAATCACACTTACGTTTTTTTTATAATGCATACATGAGGTCCTCTAATTTCACCATTTGAAATGGAAATACTAACAAAAAGCAAAAACACTATTATTGCGGTATTTTTCATTGTTATCTCTAGCAAAAAGGACAGTAAAAGTCACACTTTCAGATTAGTGAATGATTTAGTTATTGTTAGGTATTTATTGTCCTGATTAGATAAATCTAATCTATGCGATTTTAAATTGAATGCACTATATAGTGTGTCCAAAATTCGATGCTCACCATTGGTATTTTGGAAACGGTAAGAGTTACAGGGTCGGTTAAATGGAACAATATGGAGGTATTTATCTTACCTCTTCAGACCTTCTCTTGTTTTTCCAAAGAAATGCGTTGCCTACTAGATATTGCAAAAAGTGAAAATCGGCATTTTCTTTAAACTTGCGTAGAATCCACACTATTTATCCTATCAAAAATATGTAAATATAAAAGTTGTAGACATTTAGATATTGAATAATATGCGTCATTAAAATATTTTTTGCTTGCATTAGTAGCGAAATATGACCCAAAGTTGCATTTTTTAAATGGAAATGATAATTTATTTTTATACAGTTGAATTACTTGATTTTTTTCCTTTTCAACGATATAAGGTTCGAGCTATTTATCTTGTGTACTTTAGAAGATATAAAGAAAAATCGTTTTTGAGATCTGTAGATGTATTTTAAAGCACATCACACTATCCATGATTGCAAATTTTTAAGAAACAAACAACTGCACATCAAATCTGTCAATAATATTGTCACAGTAGTATCGTGTCAGAACTTGTAGTTGTTGTAGTAAGCTATTCATATTCAAAATTGATGATGCAGTTTTCAAACCATGAAAAAACGGACATGTTTGTTGTCTACATAAGATGCCATCGTAATTCAACTGCGGCAGCAAATGAATATCACAACTTATACCCCGAAAGAAGGCAACCTCACAGAACTTTGTTTTCCCGACTCGAGCAAAATCTTCGACAAGGTGGATCCTTCACCGCCATTCGTCCTACAACCTATCAAAAAGACAATGAGGATGCTGAAATAGCTGTTCTAGCCGCTGTTAATGTTGAGCCTTCCGTTTCAGTAAGAAAAATTTCGAATGACAGTGGTATGGCAAGAAGTTCAGTACATTATGTTTTAAAAAGAAGAAATTTCATCCTTATAAGCCAATGATATGCCATCATATCAAAGAGAATGATTATGCTCGAAGAGTTACATTTTGTAGATGGTACCTGGATGAAGTTACAAACGATAATTCTTTTTCTAAAAAATTCTTTGGAGCGATGAAAGTAGATTCACAAACAACGGCATTTACAATCGGCATAATTATCATTATTGGAATAATGAAAATCCGAAAATAGTTCGAGAATCGCGTTTCCAAGAACGATTCGGATTTAACGTGTGGTGCGGTATTTTGGGAAATCGTTTGATAGGTCCATTTATTTATAATCAAACGCTTAATTCGACTAGATATCTTCAACTGCTGCAAGCCGAAGTCGAAGATGCATTGGACGAGCTACCTATTCAAGAAGAAAGAAGTATTTTGTTTCAGCAAGACGGCGCCCCGGCCCATAATTCCAGGATCGTCACTGAATATTTATCAGCAAGATTTGGAAACCATTGGATTGGAACAAACGGTCCCATACGTTGGCCTGCGCAATCACCAGATTTGTCCATACTAGATTTTTCCTGTGGGGACACATAAAAATTTAGTATACGTTGTCAATTATGAGAACGTTAATGATTTGCAGCAGAGCGTCATGCAGGCCTTTAATTCAGTTAGCGTCCGTCAATTAATGAATTGCCGAATAAATATTGAAAAACGCTATACAAAATGTTTAGAAGTCAATGGCCGCACTATTGAGAATCTTTTATAGGAAAACTCATTCGTTTTACGATGTTATCCACCCGTTATGTTTTTGTTATTATTGCTTACAACTTGGTAACATTATAAATCTGCCTCAAAAATGATTTTTCTTTATATCTTCTAAAGTACACAAGATAAATAGCTCGAACCTTATATCGTTGAAAAGGAAAAAAATCAAGTAATTCAACTGTATAAAAATAAATTATCATTTCCATTTAAAAAATGCAACTTTGGGTCATATTTCGCTACTGATGCAAGCAAAAAAATATTTTAATGACGCATATTATTCAATATCTAAATGTCTACAACTTTTATATTTACATATTTTTGATAGGATAAATAGTGTGGATTCTACGCAAGTTTAAAGAAAATGCCGATTTTCACTTTTTTGCAATATCTAGTAGGCAACGCATTTCTTTGGAAAAACAAGAGAAGGTCTGAAGAGGTAAGATAAATACCTCCATATTGTTCCATTTAACCGACCCTGTAACTCTTACCGTTTCCAAAATACCAATGGTGAGCATCGAATTTTGGACACACTGTATAATAGTAATCTGCAGATTTGTTCATTCACATTTTGAAAAATCATTTATATAACCTAAAGTACAGCACCATCTGAAGCTATTAAAATCACTATAGAAATGTAGTCAGTAAATGTAACAGTAGTGTGTAGATATAATGTTTGAAAAATGTAACCGATAAATCTCATTTTTGACATCTAATTTTATAATTGAAACGTAGTTAAATACAATAACCAATAACCATTTAGAAAATTTTTGTTATACAAAATATACTATCTACTTTTCAAGTTTTAATGTGTAACATTTTCGTACGCTTTCGCTTTGTGATATTAATTTAAGCTAATAAACGTATTCGAGTTTAATCGCGCGTTAAAAAATAAAAAGTGATTGAGGAAATAAAAGCGTTATGTATGCAAAATATATGCCCTTACGAATGTACGCCGCGAAAATTCCGCAAGAGGCGAGAAATGAAATTATATTTCTTCATAAGGCGTCCCTAGGCGGCATTTGTCTGGTAGAGAAGTTTAAGATTTTTCCTTCCTGTTTTTATTATATTTTTATTCATGAATGTTTTTTAAAAAACATCTCTTCTGCAATAAAAGATGCATAAACAGTTGTTGCAAGACGCCAGTTTTTTGTTACCTTCTCTATAAATGTTTCTTTTTGTATTGTTTCCGGGGCGGTAAATACAATTAGAAAGCGTAATGATTTCGTTAAAAGTTTCGATTACGCAAAAGGACAATTTTTATGTGCGACTATACGTATAAAACTGATTTATCACTATGCGCTCAACACTTGGGGAATGCTGCACATGAATGTCAGGCAAAACAGGGAACCATTAAAATTTAACTGGGAAATTCGAATTTTAAAGTCTCTTCTTTTATGAATAAATAATAACGTATTTCAACTATTTACCGCACTTGAAGGTTTTAAACGATTCATTTAGACGTATAAAAAACCAGCAGGAGTGATACCCTACCTGTCTGATATTTATAATTCATAAAATACGTGTACTGGGCGAGTTAAATATGGCAGGAATGCGTGCAAGGAATGCCGATGCACTTAATAGACTCGTGTCTTTTAAATAATAAATGCAATTGCAAGGGTGAGCCCGAAAATGCCACCAGCTTACTAAGAGTAAAAATTTCATACAACCCTAAATTCTCACTCTGCTCTCCGCGAAAAAATGTTTACATTTACTGTAGCGTGTATGCTTAAAATGTTTCATTTTTCTCAGAGGAAAAGGGAACAAAACAACATGCTGGCATGCTGATTGAATTTTCCACTCAACATTTGTATCCTTTGCGTCAGAAAACTTTCCGCGGTTTTCTAAAAATACAAATGAATTTTCACCCATTTGTATACAGTTGAAAGAATGCATTGGTGAGAAGATGGAATAGTTTGCATCGTTGGAGTAAACAAATCTATTCTAAAACGGCAAATGAGTTTTATTTATGTGCTGATTTGATTTTCGCTTCTGAAAACAATTTTTATGTGAAGGGTAATGTAATTCATAAACAAAAAAGGGTTTATTGAAACGATCTTATCATTTTGTAAATTAAATGAAATGTTGGTCCGTTCCGAATTTTATCAGTTTTATAGGGGCATAAATGACAAACAAGTCTGATATACATGGTAATTAACGTTTGTTGGATAGAAATTAAAATTTATCATGCTTGGGAGCCTGAATAATCTTCAATACCGTATATTTTTTGTTTTCGTTACTCTTGATAATTAAACATTGGCAATACTGTATATTTTTGCTTGTAAATTATAATGACTCTTGAAAATATTTTATCGTCACAAAAGATTGATTTGTTTTTGTGTAGCAATGGTTTTTAGTTGATTATAAGTAGTAGTAGAGAGAACTGTAAAAGATGGAAAATGAGAATAAATGTTTTCCTTTATTCCGAATTGTGCATATATTAAATTAATGTTATAAATAGTTATACTAAGATACATATAAATACACAATGGCAACGTTAAAGCGTTCATTAGAAAAATTTGAGAAGGTGCACAACGCATATAAATAAAGTATACGAAAAATTGCCTCGACGATTTATTTGTGCAATTGTGATCAACTACGACGCGATATCAACGACAGTCACCAAGCACTAAACAATTCTGGTTAAATTGATGGTAGAGTTATCTATATGTCGGGGCCATTTTTTGGTACATTTTATTGACATGCGTTGCGAATTTTCCTAATTTTTTTCAATCAACGGTTAAAAGCAACGAAACGTAAACAACATAGGGAACGTCTGTGTTTTTTGTAAAAAAACATTAAGTGAAACATAACAATTATTGAATGAGAAAGAATATGAGTGATGAGAAACTGCAATTGATGACTGAAATTTCAGGAATTGCCTCGTCGACAACAAAAGGTAAAAAGGCTGGTTATAGAAAATTGACCTTGTTGTACATTCCTCAAGTGATTAGAATAAGGTTTTGGTTTTGTGAAACTAATCGGTAAACACCAAACACTTTTAGAGGAACCAATGAAGACATTCTAAGAGAGAAAAGCTTAAGAAATTGTCAGTTCCACCATGGGTTACCAGCTTTTTGATCATCCATCCTCTAATTAGTCGAGATGTGTGACAAGGAACGTTGCCTTGTTGAAGTAGGATTCTGGAGTAATCCGTCCGGAAAAATAACTGTTCACATCACTTTCACATATGATGATGTTTTTAATGCCTTCCGATGTTATACAACCCCAAACCTACCACCTATGTTATGATTTATTGTAGAAACAACGCGATTTGGTTTGTATTCATCCGAAACCGTTCTTCGCATAGGATTTTAAAAAAAAATGTGATATAAACAGTGTTAATTTGAATTAATCTGAATTTTTCGTGAAATTAAATTAATCTCGTTATTAACGTTTTCAGAAAAACTGCCAAATCTTATCTCACAGTTAAATTCGTCTTCATTCTTCGTTGGGTACTCAATTTTGTGCGTGAATTTTTTGCATTTGATTGCAGTTGTATTGAAAAATTTTTAAGTCATAGACGATTTCGAGGAATTTTTTTAAGGGTGATTTTTTGCTTTCTATCAGTTTGGAGTCTACTTTTCTATGAATCAGTTTACTTAAATCGATTTATCGTATCCGTTGCACCATGTCGCAAACACTTAAATTTTTTACTAATATAGGTAAAATTAATAATAAAAACTGCTTTGAATATATAGGGTATTCTATGTCAAGAGGAAGATATTTGAGGAGATGATTATACAGTTCATTTCCAACAAAAAAGTTCATACAGCGACCGTCAAAGAGTTTGCAACAAAATCCGTCCTAAAAAAACAATGTTTTTTGTTCTTTACCGTCCATTGGTAGACTAATAAATAAAAATTACTGGATTGTAAAGTTTATTTGTTGGTTTTATTGTGTTTTATGCAAATCAAACGCAAAAAATTTTGTTTTCTCAATATTTCCGGAAAAAATGCCGGATAACTGATATTTTTGAAAAGTCGTTATTTTTTTGAAAATTTGCACATAGACGTATAATCTAATTTTGGACAATTTTTCTCTTAGGCATTTTTCAGTATCTTGTCATCTAACCTTACTTTTTACATATTTAAAAGATATTTTTTAAATTTGCCGCCATGATAGTAGCCACATGACATTTGTCAAAGTGCTTTTTTTTGTTATTTGATATGCTGAATTCATTTTCAACTGTTTTAGAAATATTTAGGTATTACTGTTCTGTCTTTTGCAATATTGCCACAAATTTATTAAATTCAGATTTTTCCAATGTAGGTGAAAAAAAAACACAAATATACCACCAGAATGAGGGTACAATTTTCTATCAGAGAGCCATTACACCATATTAAATAGTCGTCCGTTCTAATACAGAATATCTGATTACTGTAAATTTTCACACAATTAAATTATGGTTACCTATAGAAAATTTTATTCTCATTCACGTGGTATAATCGCTTTTTCTCACTTTCATTGGAAATATCGGAATTTTAACATATATGAAGCAATGTTGAAAAAATGAAGTAAACCCTAAGTAACTCTAAAACAGTTTTTGGTGAAAATGAAATGTATAATCCTCCTTAAGTATCCTTCTCTCGTTCTAGAACACCCTGTACATTTTGCTTATCCGTTCCGTCTTGCACAGAAACAATGTATAAACATAATATGTATTTTGCATCTTTTTCTTTACATTCAACATAAACTACGGGCATAACAACAAGTCGATGGTAGTTTTTTATGATAAAAGGTATACCTTTTATATACACGAGTTAGCCACCGCTGCTCTAGAGTAATATATCTACCTAAATTTTTAACACAACCATATGTGTTCTAAAGATGCTTGAGCAATACAAGATAGACATAACTCTTAAATACATGAGCATTATTATGGTACATTTTCATTACTGCATTGTGATGTAAGTGTTATGTATGGTGCCCCAGAAGATCAGTATAGACTTGTATAGTCTTGCAAAGCATTTGCTTCAAGGTTTTGTAAAATCACTAAAACCTAAACATGCCAATCCTTACCCATCTTAGTATTTATATGTAATAATATTGATAAAATGTATAAACATTAGAGAAGGTAAATAAGAACATAAAAAATAACAGAACAGCCATTGCATGATGACATGTAATGGACCGGTCCAAGCACTAGTCACGACAATGAAATAGCAAACAAAATAATGGAAAAACAGATAATCAGGACAGAGAATAAAAATATTGCTTAACTTCAAATGTCTTTGAAATTAGTAAGCTTTGTGTGTTAAATTATGAATGTTTACACATCTTCCTTTAAACTTTCTTAATTGACAATTCTCTACAATATGTGCAACGGTTTCTGGTTTGTTTCCACAGTCATAATTTGGATTAGAAATTGCTAATCTTTTTCCTCTATTAATCTTTTCAGTTTAATTTTTACGCCCGTCAACGTTTAACCTTCTCAAGTTCTTCTTCTTTCTATTTCATTGTTTACCGTTTTTCGGTATATCTTACATGAGTTAGTCTTCCACCGTTCACCAAAATACTTTTGTTTGCAATTTCTTAAACAGATTCTCGAGAGCGAGTTGGACTTTGTCATAGACTTGTACTGAGATATTGCGTTTTGAATTTCTGTCTTTAACTTTATGGAATTTTTTTATATCATTTTCATGGTTTTCTTTGCCATTCCTTTAAATTGCGCATATAATCTTTATTTGAATAGTTTTTACTTAGGTTTGGGCTTTGGACGTAACTTATTTTTTCGATATTTTCTTGTCTCGTAACAGTGGTTACTATATTTTTCTTTTTTATGTCTGTAGTTCCTTCTAGTTTTTTAGGATTTTGATACCTAATTTTTTTGTTGTGAGAACTTTATTCTTATGCTATATCTACTGTAGCAATTCTCAATGATTTTGTAGACTTGCGTTTGAGCTACCCTACCCTGGTGAGCTTCAAGAAAAACGAAACGTGTTTGTAGGTGCCGTTCATAACTATCGGCAACTATTACTGATTTATTTTATTTATTTATTTACACACTTAATTAATATTATTACATGTGAATACTAGGGTGGGTAAGGGTTGGCATGTTTAGGTTTTAGTGGCTTCCTAAACCTTGAAGTAAATGCTTTGTCAAGACGAACCAATCCACTATTGCACACGGTTTTGTCACCACACTATACAGGTTTATACTGATCTTCTGGGGCACCATACATAACACTTACATCACAGTATAATATTTGTATAATGTTCCATACGAATAAATAAACATGATTTGATATATTGCGATAAAAATTTACTTAGCTTATTTTTGCAATTTTGAAGAATTTACAACTTCCATCGTATATACTACACTACTTTTTTGCAATGCAGAGTTTTTTTTGCCAGTTTTTCTACAGATGTCCCGCCTCTTGCATCCCTATCGCCATTCTTTTTTATCTTGCCACACTTCTTGCAAATTCTTTATTGCATTGCTTCTTGTACTTCTTTACGCTATGTCATTCTTGGACGACCTCTCTTCTTTCTTTCCTGTGGTATCAAGTCGTTCACTCTTTTTGGCCACATATCCGTTCCCATCCTCTGCACATGCCCGTACCATCTCAGACGTTTTACTTCTATAGTCTCCACTGTATAAATGTCAATCTCTATTTGTTCTCTTATATATTTGTTTCTTATTCTATCCATACGTGTGTATCTGCAACAACGTCGCCAGCAATCCATCTCCATAACTCTTAATTTCTGTCTATATGGTTTACTTAGTATTCATAGTTCTAAACCGTACTTGCTTACATTTTCTATTATGGTCTTATATATTCTACGTTTAACTTGTTTTCTTATATTTCGATTCCCCAATATGCTGTTCACCTGTTTAATTGCCGTTCGTTCTTGACCTATCCTTGGAGATGAAATGCAGATTTCAATACCCAATATTGGCAACCAGCATGTATTCCTATACTTGAGGGTGGTCTGGAATTCACTAAGATTGTCAATCTAGCAATAGTTTGTTATTTATAGTCACTGTACATGACGATGAAGAAAGTGAGTTCCATTCTTCTGTCTTCTCCTTCATACAAAACATAAATCAAAATAAAGGAGAGATGCTTTGGTGTGAAATCTCGGAGTGTGAGTTACTCTCGGTGTCTTCCCGCAGCAAACATAAATCTTGGATCAAACTTTTAACCTTAAAGTTCAAGAACTGGTTACTCAAAAATTCTGCGGATAATATTAAAAAAGCATGGTTTCAAGCTGTAACTACACGTGAATCAGGAGCTTGGTGAAATGTTCTTCCATCTTAACACCTTTCTAGATAACAATATAATAAGAACGGCTGTAGGACTGCATCTTGGATGTCTACTATTCGAGTTATTTTGTTGTATATGTTCTGGACAAGTAGATTGTTACGGACATCATTGTCTAAGCTGTACGAAATCATCTGCCAGAAGATTTCACTATTCACTTTTAAACGAGATAATTTACTGGTTACTAATGGTACTTTTGCCATATTAGAACCTCCGTTTGCCTTGAACAGACGGCAAACGACCAAATAATATGTTCCTGTCAGCCTGGAAGCTCGTCATCCGGTTGTTTGGGATGTGACATGCGTAGATATTCTAGCAGCTTGTTATGTCCCATCCACATGTTCCAATGGTAGATGGACAGCAAACAGTGCTGAGAAAAAGAAACCGGGAAAAATATTATTCTCTTCCTCTACTTTTTTTGATTATTCCTATCGGTGTGGGGTGATTTTACGTGATGTTAGTATACGGCTACAGAAAGTTACGGGTAAATAATTCATGGAATTTTTGACACATAAGTGTGTACATTCAAAGAGGGAATGCGTAGTGCATTTTCTGATCGGTCCCTACCAGTACCGGTTATAATATTTTTAATTAATGATTATTAGTGTTGATAATGTATTTACTACACTTCTATGTACCTACAGTTATTTTTATAATCAAAAGTTTTAAATTACAAAAAGTAAATATTAGAGGATATAGTAGTTTAAAGAGCCATGGTGTTCCAAAGATAGGCTATCATTTGCAGTAATTTCCAATAAACTAGAAATGTAGAAACTTTAGCGAGGGTAACTATCTTGACAGGGATTTTGGAAACAAAATAGACCCGCTGTTTATGATTGTATATTTTATTCATTTAAATATTGTAATTACCTTGTATGTGTCCGTGTGCCCAACTGCCCAGTTACTTGTTTGAATTCGTGCTGTTTTGGTACTCTTGGTACAAGGGTAGTCGTAACTAAAACAGAATAAAACTGTATTCCGAAATATTAACATCGGTTTCGGTTTTATTTCTCAAACAACACGTCAAAGTTGTACCTTTAAAATTAAACTCAAAACCGCAAATACTTGACAAACACCCCTAGGAGTTTTTGGACAAGTCAAAAAATAGTCTGAATTGTAGGTTTAGTAAATAGTGATTATAAAGTCGAATAAAGACCCACTTTAGTGGACTATCTTTTATAATCTTATTACATGAGAACAATTTTAACTAAACATAGAGTGTGTTCCAATCTGAGTGTTATTCTAAGGGCATCTTTGTTATTAATAAAGATAGAGATTCGGTTAAATAGGCAATGTTGTACAGATTTTCATGCCGATGGAAATTCCGTTAATTAAGGTAAACAATTCCGATCTATTCGGAATATATCCGAAAAAACAAAAATTCCATTTTCAAAAATATCAATTATTCCACTTGTTAGGACAGCTACTGAAAAAAAAAATTCGTACAGAAGTTTCTTCACTAACTAAGATTATCGCAAGAATGGTTTTGAAAATATTGATAGTATTTTCTTATTTTAAATGGGCGCCATATAGGATTTTTTCATAAATAACTTCTACTCTATTTTCTGCTTTCAATGTCACATGATATGTATGAAATAACAGATCTTGACAAGCCGGTTATTATTTATTATCTGGTAAGTCATGGAATTATGAGTTGTGCGGTCGTAGCTCTGCAGTTAAGTGCGTTAGCTATCAAGCAAGCACCTCGGGTTCAATTCCCGGTGCAAACATCGAATTTTGCGGTTTTACTCTCTCGCAAGGCAATGGCAAACCAGCGAGGGTATACTTGCCTAGTAAACCTTTCAACTAAAAGCCGTTCGGAATCGGCGTTAAACCGTAGTTCCCATGTATATGTGTCTAATACTGTCACGTACAACACATATACATGCGAGGGGTGCGCATCGTCCAGTAACGGATATGCGACTTCAAGAAGAAGAAGTCATGGAAACAAATGAAATGAAACGATGATTCAAGTTGTCATTCTAGATTGTACATTACTTTGTTGTAAAGTAAGATACTGGTGAAATTGAAATAAATGGAAAATTAATAGTTGGAATTTAACTATTATCATAAAAACTCAATTAAACAATAACTTTTGGACGATTAATTATTATTAATCCTACCATACATTATTCGGCATACTTAAAATAAAATTGTGTACCTGGACAGAAAATATAGGAGTTTACTTTTATTCAAAAGTTGTTGGTTTAAAGTTTACGAAAAGTTTTAAACCGCCAACAAATTATTGTGTAACAACAGAACTGTTAGTAGTACTAGAATAATAAATATCTTTCGTTGTGGCAATAACATTTAATTCGCTAAATGAAGTTGCATTTTTATTGACTAAATAGTTTTTAACTACGAAAATTTAATGTAAAATTAATTCTTGTTAGAAAGAATAATAACATTTTAGAGTAAAGCAAACAATTTTTATCATATAAACATCTAAAATGTACACCGGCAAGACCTGCTGTGCTGCTCGTTCAGATTTTTCCATTTGTGTACATAATTTCATGAGTTAGATAAAATTATACAAACGTTTCCCTTACCATTTAAAGTTCTTAACAGTTAAAAAAGCTCCCGGAATTTTTATTTAATTTTAAGTAACGTAAATTTTAGACTTTAGAATAGGAAATATTTTTGTATATTTACTTTCGTGACGAAACGCATCAGCAGTATAAATACAGCGTAAATTTATTGCTTAATGGAGCTCGCTTGGCTTTTTGCTTTTTCAGATAAGTGCCTTTCAGCAAATTTATGTATTGACTTAGGTTACAAATTGAAATGTGCTTTTCAATTTGGTTACTTGATTTAATACACTCTGATCTTCTTTAAATAAGACGATAGAACGAATAAAACATACGTTCATATTCAAATGTACGGAATCTTGTTACGATATTCGAATTTGAGGGAGATATAATATTGCAACGAATGGTTTTTCAAACACAAAATTAAAATTTTTTATACACATAAACTAAGTTAGATATTTTTTGTAACACCATGAACCTACAACGTCTTGCATTATATACTTCTTATTCCAGTCCAATGACATTTTTTCATATAATTTAATTTCAATTACATAAGTTAAGTGTACTAAAACTTTTTTGAGTAAGTTGTTTGCATAATTTTTAAATTAAATAAATTATTTTTACTTCCTACATTTAATTGTCCAGTAAATTATTGTAGAAGAACATTAACGTTTAAATTATCGGTACAGCCCGCAACTGAAATGTAATTTGTCAGGTTATATGTGCTTATAATCTTACCAAAAATGTTGCGCAAGTAGCAGAATGATACCAAAGTCATATCTTATCCTTCTGAAATTTTCGTTTTCATGCATTCATTCATTGCATTTAATAATAGTCAATAATAACGTAAAATTTATTTTATATCCGTATCGTGTTAAAGCATTACTAGATGCTATTACACGATAAGAATTATACATTAAAATTATTATATGAATGTTACACAAAACTAAAATTGATAAAACCAATAAACGACCTAATATAATTTTCAGCCTTTCAAAGGGGAATTGGAACCACAATTATCTTTTTATTAGGAAATCAATAGCAATAATAAAAGTAGGTCAAACAAACCTTTTTCAGAAATAACTGCTTTAAAATAAAATGAGCTTGTCAAAAATAGATATTTTTAAAAGTTTTATTGGACGCATTTACATTGTTTATTATCTGAAAGAACATTATAAATTGTAATTATTTGCAAAGTTTTTATTTTCTTCATTTTAAGTGGAAGTCTTTATTTGGATATTGATTATTTTATAGAGAGTATATTTCGACAAGGTCATTTTATGTTTATTTCAATACAATTGAAATTGAAACCCTAGATAATTTGTCTCATTTACATGAATAATTAAGCAGTAGCAGCAGTAGATTATTATCTAATAAATAAAACGATGAGGAAAATTGACATTTTATTAGTTATTACGCTTTACCAACTTACTATAAAAACTTTGCTCATAATAAATTATATTCATGAATATTTATTCTATCATTTTCATATACGATTTGTTTTCAGTTTTTTTAGAAAACTCGTTTTTAAAGTTTTTTTCCATTATCATTATGAAAAATATTTACAACAAAAGTATTTTACAGATTTATGATTATCAAACTTTTTCACTGATAGTTTATGAACTATTCGCTTTTATATCATTTTAAATATTGTTGTAGGACACATTACAAATTTCGATATATAAAGAGCAATAGTAAAATAATAAAATATAAAGCAGTTATATATTTATTTATTTATTTCCGTGTTCTTTCACACGAGATGTCGCAAGACATGCATTTCATTTATTTCTATAAAATAATACAAAACCAAATAACAAATAAATTTTAAAGTAGACTACAGAACTATTGTAGTTCCAAATCAGTCTACATAACGTATTGTTATGATAGCTAGAAACATTTCACAAACAAAATAATATACATAAAATTAAACAAAAAAATATATTATTTACAGGGTGAGCCGATAAGAATGGACGCCAATAATATCTCAGAAACGGTTTATTGTGCCCAATTGAAAACAAAATTATTATAGAGAAAGTGACCATAAAAAAGCTCTTGAAAATATTTTTAGGTTTCTAAAACGGCGTTACAGTCATGGCTAAATAGAAAATTAGAGTTTTCTTTGCTTTTTAGGTATTTAGAGAGTATTTAAAATAGTTTTAATAAAATTCAGAAACATTTTAAAATATTTTATGCTTTAAACTTTTTGTTGTATTTTTAAAAATAGTGGTGGAGAAAGCACAAAGTTTTTTTAATTTAAAACACGATTACTCTTAATTAGTCCAGTGAAATTTAACAAAGTTGGATGCGTTAGATTCTTTAGTTTATCGACTGCACTTAACAAGATAGTGAAAACCGCATCTTGATATCTTCTTTCTATTTGTAGATACTAGATACTAGATTACAAATATGGGACTAAAACATAACCCAAAATAATTTTAAATATAAGAAATAAGAATACAATTGGAAATAATCACGCCCAATAGAGGGCGCTCCAAAATGACATTTTTACTACTCTATCTAGGGAACATACGTCACTTTTGACAGTTGCGAAAACAAATTGCCATTTAAAACACTTTCGACAACCCATTGAACAAAATTTAAGGTTAAAATTACAAAAGATATTTAATTATAGCTATCGCCACCAGAAATTTGCCACTTCTCTGATTATTGCCAATAATTACAAGCAATTGTATTGGTATACATTTTGGAGTTAAAGTAACGATACTAGAACCCATCTGGAAATAGGTTCGGCCCAGGGAAATAATATACTACTACGTATAGAAGATGCATAATTGAAGCCAAAATGTAAAAAAGGACAGAAATACAAATAGTACTCAGTAGTGCGCAGAATCGTGATTTATGACAATTTTTTTTAATTCAAATATCTTCTGTCAGTCTGATAGTTTAAAGTAAGGTTATATGGATATGGAAAAGAAATTAACCTATTGAATACTGATTATTGACTAAATTTATTATAGTTGAATTACGTAGGGTGAATAATAAGTTCTTAAAAATACTTTTTAAAATTACGTTTTCGTTTTGTAAGATTTGAAGTCGTCGGTGGGGTATTATGACAAATATTTATTATTTTTAGCTGAGATTCCTTCTGAGAGTCCTCCTGAGTTTCCTCCTGGGTTATAACAATTTCATTTGAGGTAGAAGGCTTTCTGCAAATAACCAATGTTAAACAACAGCTCAAAATTACAACAATTGTATGTGTTTACATTGACATTAAATTTCTAGAATTGGGTAATGAACCACGCAATAAACGTCGGCGTTTTGATGTTTGTGAGAAACAATTTGACTTAAAATGTAAACCACAAACTCTTTTCTCTTTATTTAAATTCAAGATGTCGAGCCATTTTTCCTGTAAACTAGCATCTTTTGGAAAACTGTAAATGTACCTATTTTATAAATTACATCAATCAATGTAAATTTGACACTTACACGTGAAATGATCCGGTACTACTCCAACTATTCCACACAACACAAAAATTACCTACTAAGGTATATTCTATTGAAGGCATACACGGATCTATTGCATGTAACTAATACAAAGTAACGTGATTTGTGACAATTAAATTTTAAAAATTGCGCATGCGCATAAGTAAGTACTATTTAATTTAAAAAAAAAACCCTCTTTCTCCTTACGGCAACTTCAATTTAGTCTCATGTATTTAAATGATCAATGCATCTTCTACTAGTATGTCATTTCTCTGGTTCGGCCATACCCAGCTAGCCAACAAGAGGCCGCTTACGCTAACTCCGGTACATTTACCGTATTGTAAGTTGGCAAATGAAGGAAACGAGGATGCATCTGGGGGCTGCATTTCCAATCCAAAGAGAACCGGGTCATCTAAGATAGAGCCCCTTGCGCATGGACCACAATTGACTGCCATGAGAGAGCTGCTGTAATAGGCTGAATGTCAATAAGCCGTCAAGGAGCCCCAAGTGTCCCTGCTTGCAGGTCCCCGGAAACTACTCAAAACTTGCACGCAAGCCAAAGCTATTCGGTGATTATCCGTCAAGTGCACTGCGGTCCAACTACCCAGGTCTATGTACATTCTTTGCTGGGACCACCTACAGTAATATGCCGAGATGCCCCGATTGGTCTGTTCAGACAGCCGGACAAGAAATGAGCTGACTACGCCTCAGATTGATTCAGTTATGCTTTCAATGTCAAGGGGTTGCCGTCCTTTACATAGCTCCAGCCTAAAGTTTGTTAACATTAGAGAATTATCGTGCCTAGGTCGATAACTTTAGATCGAGAAGCTCGAAACCATCAGCAATCAGTAGGGATGAAAATTCTACATTCCTTATACTTGAGACCTCACTCCTCCATACCAGCCCTAGGCCCCACTGGGAGTGTCGATTGTATAACGGCCCAACCAGCTAGTTTGACTATTGCCAACCCTAATTTTGGAGTCAAAGGGTTTGAAGCACACCGAGGTTTAAACCAATAAAGTTCAGCTGAGTCGGCATCACTCGTGTACCTTCTAATCCAACCCAAATGGTTCCGATAGCGGTGCTACAGCGCTTAATACTTACGTTCTACCGGAATATACTTGGTTTAATGTTGTAAAAAAATGTTAATTTGTTGAGTATCTTGATAACCTGATGTGCAATTGTTTTTCTGATTTGACCAGTGCAATTGTGAGAAGCGTTGCTTCTTATTTGCTAATTTAACCAACTTTGTATCTCCAATAATAACAAAGTTAGCAATAGTACCGACTTCACTTTGAATACACTGTATAACACGTCCTAAGCGAGTACGGCAAACAAAACTGGAAATTGATGCCTACCGATTGATGAAAGGCAAAACCGTTGCCCATAAAGCATAAAATATAGAACCGAAATGGCTGCTGATGTGAAACTGGCAGAACATGGGTGAAAATTAAGAGTAAAATTTACTTTTACGAATCTAGATAAAACCAAAAACTTTTCGCATAGTTTAAGCTGAATTTGAGAAACTGTACATTCGGTGGTTTGTTAGACAATTGTCCGTTTGGTAAAATTTCTGGTTTTCGGTAAATTGCTTTCATCAATTGTTTTCGGGGAATTGTCCTTAAATGAAAAAACAAGCATATGCCTACTTATAGGGAGAACCATACACGAATGAAGAATAATACTTAGTATTGTGCTTTTTGTACATACGTTTTAAAATAACCACATTTTTATTTAACCCATTTTATGGTGGATTTGTTGAACGACAAATTTTATTACATTTCACGTAACACCCGCTAGATTTTTTTATAGTTTTCTTTTTGATGAACTGGGTACTGATGTGTAAATTTACAAATAATTAATTAATTTCTATTTTTTTATTTACATTGTTATATTATATTTGTTGTACATGGGTTTCCTGTTAAATAAATAAATTAGTCAACCTAATCCTGTCTGGCAGAGTAAACCCCCTTATCCTGCCTATTCTTTTTGGAGCGTCACTCACAGCTTTAACAAACAATTTAACCAATTGCTGTTTATCGCCGCATTACAGCAAAATTAGCTTGTAACTCAGTCAGGGAAGAAGTCGGGAACCACCTTCAACCAATTCAGTTAGGATTTGGCACTAAAGGAAGGTGTGAGGCTATTGTCCATGCCACGAGAACCTACATTCAAAATAATACTAATACCAGCAAAGTTATTTTAAAAATCGACTTTAAAAACGCGTTTAATTTAATCGAAAGGGATAATATGCTCTTGGAGGCTTTATCAACTTGTCCTAAGGTGTTCCCCTTCTTCTATCAATGCTACAGTTCGGAGTCTATCTTATTCTATGTGAAAGACAAAATATCATCAGCAGTAGGAGCCCAGCAATGGGATCCAAGTGGACCACATCTTTTTTGCCTAGTTATTCACAACCTAAATAACAAATTAACTTTAGAGTTCAACGCGTGGTACCTCGACGACGGTACTGTTGGAGGATTACCTGAATCTTTATAGCAGATCTAACCAAGGTCATCAGTGCCGGCAGACGTTTAGGACTAGAAGTTAACCCAAATCCCGAAGTCATTCAGTCGTTCAATTCAGTATGTCCAAGAATCAAAATTATCACTGACCAACTTACTCTCCTAGGAGCACCTTTGTTAGAATCTGCTACCGAAGACATCTTAGAACAAAAACTTACAACGCTTATCTTCAAGAATCAAAGATTTGAACTCTCACTAGGCCTATTTTCTACTAAAATGTGCTATTGGAATCCCGAAATTAATTATCTCTTTCGAACAACTTCACTCATTAATTTTCAACTCTTATTGACAAAGTTTTATCAAACCACACAGACAATAATAAATCTACAAATCTCTGAACAACATTTGCAAATTGCTGCTTTGCCTGTAAAACATGGTGGTCTAGGAATTCGAAAAATACAGGACATACACCTCCCTGCCTTTCTCTCATCTACCATTTCAGTTTTGGATTTAGTTCAATCACTTATTTTAACGTCCAACAACTAGTCTCCGATTGCTAGGTTCAATGAGGCCCTAAAGGCATGGGACGAGCTAGGAAATCTGACGCCGGTTGATGCAACCTCTTAAAAATCATGGGATTTACAAAACATCACTTCTCTCTTTTCCACGGTTGAACCTACCTCTAATATTGACAGAGCTCGATGGGAAGCGGTGAAATTGCCAATCCCTAATTCCAAAGTAGGTACCCTCTTGGATAATACAACCTTTTAAATTGCCACCGCTTTACGTCTGGGATGTAATATATGCCGCCTTCACCTTTGCAAATGTGGAGAACAAGTGTCCGCGATATGATCTCATGGTTTTTCTTGCCTTCTCAGTGCCGGTCGCATTCCGAGACATTCAGAGCTAAACTCAATCATTTATAAAGCTCTTGGTTGTGCTCACGTTCTCTCTGTTTTGGAACCAAGTATCTGTAGAAATAATGGAAAACGAGCAGATGGAATGTCCCTCGTTCCCTGGACAAGTGGAAAGCTTTTAATTTGGGACGCCACGTGCACGGACACTTTATCTCTATTTAACATCGTCGTTTTCGCCAAAGTCTTCCGTGGTGCCTCTAATTTGGCCGTTTCAAACAAACGAAGAAAATATAAGCAGATTGTAGAAAATGACGCATTTGGGATTTTTTAGTGATGATGGCTTACAGTTTCATACTCGTCTTACCAACCGTTTGCGGAATGTCACAGGAGAACCAAGATCCAAGTCATACCTCACGCAACGTATCGGTCTGGTTATCCAAAGAGGAAACACAGCAAGTGTCCTTGTAACCCTACCTTCACAAACCTTCTTGGACGAAATCTACCTCCTTTAGTTTATTTATCTTTTACAGTATTTTATAATTTATGTCAAACTATTTCTTTATATTCCCTTATCAGTGCTATTTAGAAATAAAAAACCACAATAAGTAAATAACTTGAGGTGATTCGTGCCAATGCTAATGTCAGAAATGGATGTGACTCAACTAAATTTAATTTAATATACATTATTTATTAATATTGCAGCAATTTCTGGATTCTCTGAATATTGCAGTAATAGTACTATATTATTGTACTAACATTCCATTTTTACATTGAGCCAATATTGTATACCGGTATAATATTAAACTGTTTTCTTAAATAAAATAAATCGAACAATATTGCTTGTCTACATGTAAAAACTGTTTCGTTTCAAGCATGATGCCACATTAAAATATTTAATAATAACCGTCAGTAAGCCAATATTGCACCATTATTGAATTAATTATCTTATCTTTTTATTAAGGTTTGAACTATACACCTCTCTTTTCTCGTTCTATTATTTAAATACAATAACCAGTTATAGTTTATTTAGTTAACTTAAAGAAGTCTATAGTTTATGTTGAACTTTATGCTGTTTTATTTTGACTTGATACATAAAGTTAGTATTAATTGATCTATTTATTCCTACTAAATATTATTGGTGGTTGTTCGATAGCTGTTATGTAAACTACCAACAATTAGACTTGCTTGCAGCCATCAGAATGTTTTCCCTTTATGCTAGTGATTACACAGAGAGAGTTTGAATAGGTCTATTAAACGTATTTCACAATACCCTTGATAATAATAGGTAGTAGCCAAATTTACATCGAACAAATTTGCACAATTCGTGTTTACTGAAAACTATCGAAAGTATAAATATTATTTCATTTACATAAGTTGTTTTCAATTTTGTTACATTCATGCAAATAGAGTTATGTGTATGTAGAGCGCGCTTTGAATAAAATTGAAAACAGCGTTAATTTTATACACATGATGTCGTAGAATACGTCTGCATAAAGAAGGGAATGTAAAACTAATCATCTTTTGGTTGATCTCTAGAGTAAAACTTGGTGTTATGTGCGGAATTCATAAAAGAAATAAACTCAAAGTAGATAAGAATATGCAGCAACCGTAAGGAAAAGCGTATTTCTTCTCTGGCAGTTTTGAATCTTTTGAAATAGAAAGTTATAAAGATAATAAACTTTTTATGTTGTAGTTAAGATGAGCATTAAAAATATTTTACAAACAGTTAATTCATTTTCCTTGAATACACGGCAGACTTCAGATGGTCGATTAATTATGAATGGAGCAGTGTTAAGGAAGTTGGAAAATATAAATATAAAGATAAAACTTATGTTTCATGGAATATAATTGTATAGAATTAAATTTTATAAAATTAATTTATTCAGAAAGCTTATAGAATGTAACTCACATATAGCTATTTGAAAATGTTTTTATTGTAACTTTTGCTAACGTAATTTAATAAAAAAAACTAATTGCATGAACCATGATTTTTTATTTATTTATCCAAAATTAATAGAAAATATTACTGGGAAACTATTGCGCCAAAATGAGCATACTAGGTATCTCAGCAATATTCCATCGACACAAATTTTGTATGGTAAACTGAAACAAAATGTTCGCTCAGGCCTTTCAAAAGCTAAAACTCTTGCCGCCCAATTTTTTACAAGAGATGAAAATAGTTGCTTGTGTCGATCAGAAGAAAATTATTAAAGAAAACAATTAGTAATTAAAAAAAAAAGAAAGAAATGTCAAAGAACCATAAAAGAAAGAATATTTTGCAATTTTGGTGCGCTGCAAGAAATGATTCCAAAATTTTTACTACATGTCAGAAATATTCTACATCTATATAGAATCATTAAAACCGTAAAAGCAAATTGTCAGAACGTGAAATTTTAGTTCACGGGGACTTTTCTGAAACTACAACTGTCAATATATGGAGTAAATTCAATCAGCGCACTTCGGGGCTTCTAAGTCTACATATGGTAGTTTTATATTACAAACCTTGTTCAGATTCCCCGCTTGTCAATTTGTACCTTATCAAAGGATCTGCGCCATGATCCGTCTGCGATTCATGCACATTTGAAATTGATTTGGGTTTGGCAATCCGAGAGATTCATAAATGTTAAAAATGTGACAACGGTCCATTTTCTAAGTGATGGGCCTGCCACTCAATACAGAAATAAAAAATGTTTTATTTAATGGGAAATTATTTATTGGAACAACTGGGCATAGATACTTTGCGACGGCACTACAATGAAAGTGGGCATGGGAAAGGAGCTCTTGATGATGTTGGGGTATTGAAAAAGAAGCTGATTGTTTTGTAGCCCAAGAAATTGATATCTCTAACTTTAAAGCTATGATCAATGATTTCACAAATTTTACAGTAAAGGTCTTTGGGCTGAAGAAAGAGGATATTGATAGAATGGACCAAGGATCTTTCTACATTCAAGGCACGATGAAATGCCACAAAACATGTTGGTCCCATCGTGCTTAAAATGTCACACCAACGAAGATTGTATTCATTACAGCTTCAGTCGAATACTTTTAAATAACAATAATAGTAAACACATAATACTTTGAACTTACATTAATTTTATTTTGATATGTTTTCGCAGACTTTCAAAGATGTCAAAAATTTACCTACCTCTTTTTTAGGTTTAAAACAAGAGTTAACAGAAAGCAGGAATGATTTGAACTAAAATTTTGCTTTTTTTTAAATAAATCATTTGGAATTTGGAAAAATATAAAATTATTTAATAAACAAAAGTTTTTAGAGTTAATTTTGACATTTATTACTATTATTCTAAAATCATCTTGACCATAATGGGAATTTTTGTTTTTTTTTTAATTTGATTTCTAAGAAAAGAACCACGTGTTTCCTTTCTGTAAATAAGTGTTAACGGATCTTGTGACAAAACAACCCGACTATCAACACTAGTTGATTTCTTAAAGAACTCGAATCGAATGTTACTATTTTTACGGAGAATGATCCTAAGGGTTAATTTTGCTAAACCTAAAAAAAGATAGATATCTATCTAGTCGTAGTCACACAACTAGGAAAATCTGAATTGATATTCGAACTGTACACTGTGTCCAAGATAAGAATGAACAGCATGGGGATCTTGAAAACGGTAATAGATACAAGGTGGCTCAAAATACAAAAAACGTTAGGCAATTTAGAGTTTAAAATTGTTAATAATGATGATAGCCACTTTTTTGGTTTTTTTTCGTATTTTTTGCGGTTATTTAAAAAAAAATATTAGAAAATACAAAACCACTTTTTTATTGTCACTTTTAGAGCTTTAGAACATAAGGTTTTAAAATTTTTAATCCAACATTTCATCTCGGAGAAACCATCAGCAACTTTATTTTTAATGTGACAAAAAACACACTCTGTTTTGGGTATTGTTATTTTATTACAAATTCAACGATGTATCTCACAATTGTTTAAGTTTAGAGCCTAATTTTGTAACAAATAGTGATATTTAATGACAACTAAACACCAAAAAGCTTATGTTAAATATTCAAATAAATTACCATTATTTTCTAAACACAAGTAAACTCTTTTTACTGTTAAATTTAAAACACTTTCTAAAATGTCTTGTGTTATTGTATTAAATGCTGCTACAACTGATGCTAATAACTGATCCTTCATTGCAGCAGTTACAACAGTATACACGTGGTTTTCATTATTACTGAAGGTGAAGTACTTTCTATTATTAAATAAAACCGTCGAACTATTTAATTAATTGTAAGTTGACAAGTTCCTTACTGTTTACAAACTGTAATAAGTACACCTCTATTGTGCATGCTGTCGGAAGCCGTAAGTTAAACGAGTTTTTCTTATCTATTCAAGCCCCATTTTGGTTTTCTTTTTAGAAGTTCTATCATTAAGTAACTGGAGGCAAATCTATCCTATATGTTCCGTTCTATTCTTTACAGGTACTGCTGGTGTTACTTATCACAACCCGTTGTTCTATGAGGCAGAAGTTTACCTGATTTATCAACAAAAGAATTGCTGTACCTTATTACCGCAGGCGGTATTCCCGTTCGACACTTGTCCGTCGTGACCGTTTTGTTATTTCTACATCAAAATTTATCTGAAGCACCTATCGTTCCTCCACTTCAAATAAAACAATTTGGCAGTAAAGTACTTTAGTTATATTTAATATTTTATGCATTTAGTTTTGAAACTTCCATGATTGTAGTTGCATGTGTCTAGAAACCAATGAGTTTAATTCGCCATTGATTAATAACTAGCACCTTTTGTGGTAAACTTTGTGAGGCGAGACCTTTCAACACAACGGTTTCCCATATGTTTGAACCAATATTTCGGTACTTTAAATTACTTTCACGTTGTAGTAGCTATAATTAGAGAAATCAGCGTAACTTGTTTAGAATTTAATTTGTATTGAAATAATTTAAATAGGACTTTTTTCACGTTTACTCAATTTTACGTTCTGAACAACTTTTCTTAATAACACTTGAGCATATCTCGTCCTCAAAGAGCACGTTCTGTTATGCAAAAAACGTTTTTTGAAAGTTTCAAAGGAACCCTTGATTTTTCAAAACTAAAATTATGTCACAAATTAGTTTTCAACCAAGCCGGCCAATCCCCAGAAGTTCAAAATTCAATTCGAATATTGTTTGTCTTTTTCAAGAGACAACTCAAAAATCGGAGAACACACTGTATATAATTATTTCTTAAAAAATTAAGCTCTAAACAATTATGTATAATACATCGTTGACTTTGTAATAAAAAAAAACTACCACATACAGTGCTATTTTCCAACAAAACAAAATGACAATTACCAAATTACCCAACTTTTTTGTAATTTGAACCACCTTATATTTTTTGCCATTTTCAAGATTCCCATGCTTTTCATCCTTATCTTGGACAAGTGTCTATGTGTTTTAAAATTGTTATTTTTAGGGTATTGTGACGCAGTACGTCGAATCGCATAGTACGATCAAATACACAAATATTTTAGAAAAACTTTACTTTTTTGTCTTGTCAAAACATTATTTAAAGAAAGCTTCGTAGTGCATTTTAAATTGTATGATGTAACCATCGCTTCAAAAATTTATTCTGTTGTATTTTTAGATTTGTTTTTAGAATTTGTCTTACTTTTTATTTATTTTTATCAAAAATGTTGATTTTTTAATCAAAATCTGATATCTGATTATATTGACGTCATTGAATAGTATCATGTGAAACAATTTGCAAAACGGTATTTACATAAGTAAAGCACAAAAATGAGGAATCTCGTTGATAATTAAATTATATATGTAGCGTTATTTAGAAATAACGATAATTTCGGGAAATCAAATTAAAATTCACTACCTAAATAAGATAATGTGTTATCACTGATAACAAAAAGTTTATTAATAACTATTACTAATTATTAGGTTTTTATTAATTTGCTTAACATCACTGTAAGTTATTGTAATTATTATATAAAATTATTTAAATCTTTATGATTTCAACATTGAATTACGATTACACATGTAGCATTTGTAAATGTATGGTTTAAATAAATGACACCTTCTAACGCTGTCACCTGAAAATTAATTATGATAAGTTCAGTAATAGCAACAAAATTCGGTAAAACACCTTCAATAATAATAATGTTATACAATTATCATAAAAGTAGGTGCTTTGTAGTTTAAAGCAATTTTGTACCTTAAGGCTACCTTTATAATTAAGTACGAATTCTAAATTAAGAAAGTGTTCTAATGTATGAAGGTTTAAAACAGAAACAAGCTTAAATTTAATTGTAATTTACAAATTAATTAAAACAGTAACTGCTTAAAATTTATTTTTGAACCAAACTTTTTAATGTATTAAATTGTTTGACTTGTAACTTTAACGCTTTACAGTTATCTATCGCATTAATTTATTGTTTTAATCATCAAATAAATATTCTATTTTAATGAATAAAACAAACAACAAAAATTTGCTTGTGTCTGCAGGACACTTTGACATCCTCAAATTCGTCTGAAAAATCTAGAACGATTACCAGCCATCATTGATTTCCATACATCCAAGCAACGAATTCGCCAGCGAATATAATAATGAAAAGGTCAAAAAATTTTGACCTACTTTTTTTACTTTATTTTGTGTATAACATTTTCTAATACAATTTTACGGTTAAATAACTAAGAAAAACAATAGTGTATTAATTTATTATTTACAGTAGTCGAGATGTAATGTTTACATAAATAGTTGCGTAGATGGTCGAAAGTAGTTATACAGTACTATGTGCTGTGTGTGCGATATAAGGCGCCGCTCGTATTACATACAAGGATTATTGGCCAAGTAAACGCTACTTTATACTATCGTGCGGACCGCTGCTTAGCATCGTGAACTGTTGATCTCTTACTGATGATTTGGTATTCATTGTCGAACCGAACTGAATTTGTAACTTGTGACTGAACTCATTTGCTTATCGTATTTACTCCGTTTTATATGTGATAAATAGGTTGTTTGCTTCGTGTGCAAGGTTGTGTAAATGCTTCCCGGTTGTCAACGTTTTTTAATCGAGTTTGTTATGATAACGAATCTTGTGAATTAAAGGAAAACTGTTTTAATCGTAGTGTAGATTAATTTTTGATCAACAACAATCGATAGACACAATCGAGTTTCAACTCGTCCACATTATAAATGTTAAGCCAGTATATGTAGAGGTATTGACTTAGATACATACCTACTAATAATATTTAAATTATTAATTTATTGTTACCTAAAACATTAAACAACATGCTTTGACAGGTCCAAACTGGATTTGACCCGACATGGATCGTCTACACTGGATCGACTTGTCAATCGACACGATTCGATATCATGTGGACACTGTTTTATATACACACATGGTGTCGATTGACATAGTCGTTCGACAATGTCGATCTAGATGTGAACTATAAAAGTGGACGAGTCAAAACTCAAACGTGTCGATCGGTATTTGTCAATCAATCTTGTCGTTCGGCATAATGTGGACACAGCTTAAGGATATCAATTTTTATTTGTTTTGTTTTATTTTTACTTTTGTTAATATTGTCTTTTGTTGTTAAATTTGGGTGCTTAGTAACTTATAAACAACTGTCTGTCAAAAGTATCCATTAAACAAGTAAAGTTAATTGATAAATTTTAAAATGTTTTGAATTTTCACTTTACTGTGTTACTTTTCCCACCATTTCTGCGTTGCTGCACAAAAATTATTACCCATTGATAAGTGTAAGCTTAAAAATTGCGTTAAAAGCAAACATTAATAAACAAAATAGTGGTCGTCTTTTATATCTTGACAAAATTAATAGGGCGGCAGTTAGAATGCTAAAAGTTGGAGGAAGACAAGTTGACGCAGCGGAGCGGCTAGGTACAGCACAGAGCGTAATTAGCTGTCTATGGCAGCGTTCTAGATATGCAGGTAATCTCAGGGAACCACATCTTGGAAGGAGACGCGTCACCACTGCTATTCACGACCGGTACATCACTCTTTAGTTTGCTACTGAGTTAAAATCGCGTCTCCAGGCAGGGCTAACGTGACAGTCCACACCCAAACCATCAGTCGATATTTAAGAGAAGTAAATCTTCACTCCAGACGGCCCTTTAGGGTTCCACCATAAATCAGGAGAAATCGAAAACATTGCGTAAACTGGTTCGGGAACACTTAAACTGGACTCAACAGCAATGCTCGCCTATACTTTTTATAAATGTTTCTGTCTGTGCTTGTAAAGGATGCAACACATGCACGTTTTCAAAGTCGATTTTGTAGGTGGTTTATGGCACTAACAGTTTTTTTTACTTTCACCATCAATTTTTGTTCGTGTACAGTTACACTTTTCAGAGAAGTAAATGTGGCCCCACGTTGAGCGCCAGTGCAACGATTTATTTTGCTCAATTGATTATAAAAGTAAATTAATACATAAAAATATGAAATACGCTGCCCTACTCGTACTCTAAACTTCTTATAAAGCTTGTATCATAATATATTCTTATTTTATAGTTTAGAATAATTTCGAAAATACAGAGATTATTAAGTAAGGATTTAACCTTTCAAGATCATAGTTCATAGTCATTTTTGTGGGTTTTACTTTCTTTTTATTTATGCATTGTAATTGCACTTTAACAAAACTAATAGTTCTAAACCATTTCAAAGTAAAAATTATAACTATGCAATGAAGTTATTGTACAATAACTTATCAAAATTTAAAGGAACTTGCAAAGTTCTGTATTAAAACATGTGGGCGGAAGTTTTCCAGAAATTTAAAATTTAATTATTTCGTTATTTTACCTCGCGTAATAATTGCGAACAGAAACCTTTAAGATTTTGCAACCTTATTGTCTTCTAATTTTTACTGTTTTCGAGTTGTTTTTAATTTTATCTTAAAATTTAATTAAACAAGTTTTGTGAAGAATATTAATTTTACTTTGTACAAAATATAGTTGAAAGTAAACAAGGTAGGACCCACATTGTTTTTGGATTGTTTGATTAAAATTCGTATTAAAATGAAAATATGTTTTTTGGGCCGACTGTATTATTTGAATTGTAAATTAAATAAAACATCTACGTAGCTTAAACAATACGAGTTATTTAGATACAAGTTGTGAGTAAAAGTATATCATACTAATATTTGTTTAACGTAGCTAAATAATTTCTCCATTATTTTAACGTTTTCAAATTTCTAAAAATGAGATAATTGCAAATAAAGCATAAATCTGCATAATCGTTATGAATTATTGTATGTTGTAAGTATTTTAAATAATATGTCAATTGAATGCTATGACCTGAATGAGATAGAAACAAACGGTTTTCGCAGCTCAGTTTAATTTTCAAAAAGTTTTGTTCTGCCAGTTGTTTAAATTTTTGCTACTACTACAGAGTGTTGAAAAGAAATTGTCTATTTTCAATTCAAAATTACAATAGTTTTTTTCTCCAGCGGAAGTACAGAAAGTTATGCATTTGTAAAGTGAAAGAATGGTGTACAAAAATACAGGGTGTTCTATTTTAAAAAACTGTCATAATTTTGAATTGAAAATGTCAATTTTTTTCAACACTTTGTAATAGTAACAAAAAAATGGAAGAACAAAACTATTTGAGACTTGCAAAAACTGTTTGTTTCTATCTCATTCCATTTAGAAGTTATAGGCATTAGAATGTGACTCATCACACACCTAATATTAAAAGTGATTGGTCCCGAACTCTCGATCGATGAGTTTATAATAGTTATTTATGCATTAAGTGATAATGAAGCAGTTTGATGCTCGCATTGTCATAGTAATACATGAGGATATAGTCGAGGGCAGTAAGATGATAAGAGCAGCAAACTGCAAATTATGCTTGAAATGCAACCTAAACAATGCCAACCCTGACTCACCTTAGTGTTGATATGTAGTAATATTGATTAAGTGTGTAAATATTATAGAATGTAAATCAGAACATAAAATACAACAGCACAGCCATTACCAATTGCATGACGACATATAATGAACCAGTCCAAGCGCCGGTCATGACAATGGCGAAACAAATAGTAAAATAAAGAAATAACAAACAAAATAATTGAAAAACAGATAATTAGGACAGAGAATACAACATTCTTCTTTTCTTCAGATGTCCTTCAAATTAGTAAGCCATAATACAGCTTCATTCTTTTAATTTTATGAATGTTTACAAACTTCCCTTTAAACTTTGTTAGTGGACATTCATCCACAATATGGGTAACGGTCTCTGCTTCGTTTCCACAATCAAAGTTTGTATTAGAAATCCACCCTATTTAAACCACATGCGATTTACTTTTGACCAAATTTTTCTTTTTTAATTAAAGTCTTGGGACTTCTATTGTAGATTATCAATAATGTTTATCAAAAACATCAATTCCAGGCTCAAATCTTTTCTAGACTTCAACTTCGGAAAAAGCTCTAATTAGGTAGTTTTGCGAGATTTAAGTCTTTTAGCTAGAGGGTTCTCAATTTTATTGTATTAATTGTTATTATCATTAATTAATTGGAAATCGTCCCAGAAAGTTAGGTTAGTCCTATTTCTTTTTGTAGGTTTATAACCATACAACTAATTTACAAATATTTGTAAGTATTTTAATCTGATACTTAAAAATATAAATTCCTGACAATTATTTGTGAAGTACCATGTAATATGTGCAGCGCAAAGTGTGGGTCATCATACTATTTGAGCAATTCCGTGCAAAATTGTGACTTTTTTGAAATTACCAAAATTGAATTTACCTTGCATTTAAATTAACAATTGTAACAATGCTAAAGTAAATGAACATTTTTGGATTTGTGTGTAATAGAATAATTATTTTCTAGACTCTAGAATCTAGAGCATAAAAATCATACAAATTCTCTAGAGCAGCAAAGGCACAAGTTATGCACTGTAATGACGTAAATAATAGACCTAAATTTGCTTAGCAGCACTTAAATAAAGCTTATGTAATTCTGACATATGTTTTCTCGTCAAAATATCTCTGCCATGCCAGAACAAACCCATTATTGTTGTGAGATACAATGTATCTCTTCTTCCTATCGCTCAGCCAAAATTTGGCCCTCCGCACATTAGACGACTAAAATAGAAACTAAACTAATTATAAACGTAAATCACAAACAATACATATCATATATATTAAAATCTGTTAGGTGGCGCCGCCCTGGTGGGTGTCCGTCCGTCCGCACAACCGTTTCTCAAATAGTTTGTTTCGTTTCATTACTGTAACGCACAGCTTCAACTCATATGCTTATTGCATTGTCAATTTATTGTAACCCTTCCTACTGTACGCGGGCGTATCATGCTGACTTATCTGGTATTTAATTAATACCTGTAAAATTAAGCTCTCTCCTAAAAGTATTTCAAGATCATTTCTGTGATGTCTTTGCATAAACATTCGTTTAACGTATCTAGTTATAGAGGCAAGGGTATTTTTGCACAGTCAAAATTACCTATAGCGACTAGGACGTCGGTTGCTGCTTATTGATTACCGACGCGATTACAAAGTAGGTTGCCAACGAATTCCGTCTGTTGCATATGTTCAATGAAACGAATGGGTGACAAAGTTTCTAAACATTTGCACGCGGTTGGTAACCAGGTTTATCTACGGTAATCAGTTTGTAACGGTTTTGTTTATAGGCGCCTATTGTGCGAAGATCCTTAGGATGGCACAGCCATCAGTGATTCATTGTTCCTGGATATGGTGTACTTCAATGAAAAATATCCTACTTTATAGTGAATAGTAAAGTACGAGGGTGATCTGAAAAGTTTTCGACCTAACATAGCTACAAGAATTTTTATCTTAAAATATATTTTTATTTTTCTACATAGTGTCTATACACTTCTCCCAGCAATGCTCTCATCTCTTTAATCCGTCCAAATAGTACTCAGAGTTTTTCTCTGCAAAATAATTGTTCATGCCTCTTTATTTGGCAAAAATCTTTGTCCTTCAAGCGCAGTTTTTAGTTGAGGGAACAGAAAGAAGTTGCTTGGGGCTAGATCTGGTGAATAAGGTGGATGGTCAAATTCATAGATTTTCGTTATGGCAACAGTTGAGGTGTGAAACGGGGCGTTGTCTTGGTGAAACAGGATTTTCTTTTCTTTAAATGTGGCCGTTTATCCGCAATTTCTGGCTTCAGCTTGTCAAGTAATAATGCGTAGTATGCTCCTGTAGTGGTTCTCCCTTTTTGAAGATAATCGATTATGATAACTCCATGACTATCCCAAAAAACAGTCGCCATCACTTTCCCAGCCGAAAAACAGATTTTGCTTTTTGGAGCCGGTTCCCCTTTGCAGTCCACTGTTTTGACTGTATTTTTGTTTCAGGCGTATAGTGGTGTACTTATCCAAGTTTCTTCTACAGTAATAAATCGGCGCCAAAACAGAGCATTGGAAATGTTCGTTCGAACACTTAACGCGCGAACAGCTTTCTCATGCCTAGATCTTGATTTAATATGTGACAAACACGTTCTTTGGACATTTTCATTACCTCTGCTATCTCTCTCATTTTAATTCGGCGGTCATCTAACACCATTTGGTGAACTTTAGCGACGTTATCCTCAGTAGTTACAGTTTAAATTCAGCTGCCCATAATTTCACAGTAGTAAATGGCAGTGAAGAGTCCCCGTACACAGAGTCTAACTCATTTGTAATTTGCGTAGGCGTATTCTCTTTCAAAAACAAATATTTTATGACAGCCTAATACTTGATTTTCTCCATTTTCACAATAATACTCACATTGACTCACTCAAACGACTGTCAAATAAAAACTGCATGTTCAAAATGGTTGAAACTTTGATGTGTTATTGTCAAAAGATGCACAATTACATTCCCGGACTTTTATTGACAAGTGATGCCATCTTCACGTTGAGGTCGGAAACTTTTCAGACCGCCCTCGTATCGTATGTGTAAGTAACTTTTATGAAACTTTTTAAAATTAAAATTTTGAAATGCCAAAGAACTACCAAAGATATTCAAGGAATTAGAAAAAGATAGTTCGTTGATTTTAAAAGTAACGAATAAGTTGCTTCCAAGACTTATGTTTGCATTCATCTCATTTGAAACCAAAAGAAAAGTGGTCGATGATATACTTTTCAAGGATTGAGGAAACTGATTTACAAAAGGAAAAAGTTTGTTATTGTTGTCAAATATTGGTTGTGTTAATAGTTAGATATTCAATCTAGCAGTTTTTAGGAAACAAATACTGGTTAGATGATACTTTTACAATGACACCGAGAGTTCAGAAAACCATGTCTGTCAAATTATTTCGTTGACCATAACTACAGAATATTCATTCTGTTACTTGTTATTGAATGAAAATACATAAGAAGCAAGTGTTTTACAATAAATATTCTATCTCAAGGGCGAGCATTTTTTCTTTCTATTATTAAAAACGATTTCAGGATTACTACATTCACCTAATGGTCGTGGATATAAATAATTCTAGAAAGCGTTTTTGTTTGAATACTAATACTAATAGGTGAACGAAAATTTTACACTATTAAAACGCGTAACGCTTTTGAATATGAGAAACGTTTGTTAGTGAAAAGAAAGATGATAAAATGAATCTGTGTTATTACAATTATGTATAACAATTTCATAGGGTTTATTGTATCTAGTATTGTTTATTATTTAATTTTCATAGTTTGCGTATTGTAATGTATGAGGTTGTGACATAAATTAGACCTATGATTAGTTTTGACGTAGACATGAATAATTTATACGCAGCAGTTTATTTGGGATGATTGATATGATTAATTGGTTAATCAAGTTTGTTGTCATCAACCTATATATTATCCCAGAAAATTTTCAGAAATTCCTACACGTCCCAATTTCATTTTTCTAATAGCTGCTCATCTATAATACACGCAGCTATTATTAAAACAGTTAATAGGATAAAGGCATAAAACTTCACTAAGAATGATTTCATGCAAGATATGAATTCTATTCCCACATGACCAATTTTACTAAAACTATTATCCAATCCAATTTCGTAATTGACTTCGTTCTGAACTTGGTTTATTTTTGAAAGTTGTAGGATAAATGGTGCGTATTATTAAGAAAATTACCGACATATATCCAGAAAACTACGTTAGACTATAATGTTATTACACGCAATTTAAACTACGTAGTTTTATAAGGAATCGGAGTTTATTTTAAACATATTTGTATATTTGTGTAAAAAATAATTCTTTTGATATTGTTGCATAAATACATTATATATTTTTAAACACTGTTAGATATATATCTTCGTTGTATACTACTTATACCATCGTTTAGCATTTATAACAAAAATTATTTGTCATGTTGTATAGTATTATGGAAATTTTTATTATATAGAGGTAGATAAATGGGAGAAATGGTTTGGAAATTTTATAAAGCTTTCTCGGCGAATTTTTCAAGCAATGGATAGCTAAATGATCGATACAATATCGTCTTTTGATAATATTTTTTTAAACATCGTTGTCGAAAAAAATGTCAATAGAAAACGTCGTTAAAATTAAATTGAAAAATATCTCATTAAATGCTGACTTCAATTTCGAAGTAAATACGCAAAAATCAAATGAAGTAAACGCCACAAATTTTATCATAGCATTTTGGAATCGTACTTGCATTTCAAATCCCCTTTATGTTTTACGCACCAGTCGCATTGATCATATACGCATGTTAGCAAGATGAGATTGTATCACGCCTGTTTCAGCCTGAATCTGAAATATTACAGACATTTGAAGGGGTGTTCCATATATTTATAAATGCGCGTTCTATTCTATAAAATAATTCAAGCAAATTTGTTTTCTTGATAGCATAAATAACATTGATCGTTACTTAAAACAAAACAAGTTTTCGATTCACACTGCCCCGTCAATTGATTTCGCAGTTTTCTTGATGATTTTTTACAGTTTGTTATATTTATTCAAATGTTGGGGAGTAATATTTTACAATTGAACAAAGCATTAAGTTTTTTCGTGCAATTCCATTTTTTCTCGATAACTTATATTTATATTGCGGTTATAATTAATTAAGTGCCCTTCGAAGCAATTATATACCAAGTAACTATCGTCGAAATTTGTACTTTATTTCTTAGATTTTCACGCGTTTTTGGATCAGCACGTCACCAAAGCTTTTATACAGAAATATTCTGTTTGTTTCGTTCTCTGATTGTTCGTCTTAACAATCTTAAATTCCTCCTTTTCAATTCTAATTGTACTTGTACCCGCTTTATTTGCTTTACTGAATACATTACTAAGACATTGCTTTGTTATATTTCGTTTGGAATGACGGTTGATTTGTTCCTGTTTCTGGATAATCCAATTTCTAAGTGTCCCTTACATTTAATCACAGCTGTATTGTTAAAGATGGATTTCACATAAAGTTTAATTTGCATTTTATTAACTGAAAGCGTCATACAAAATATTAATAATTAGCACATCTGTGCGTCTTGAAAAACTTGTTCTTAATATTTTATGAAACAATATTGTGTATTAACCCTAAAAGACAAAAGCTTAAATTTGCAGATTAAATAATGGAAACAATAATAACAGATTAAAACAATATTGCTTTTAGGCTATGTATCTACGACATGTAATTCGTAAGTTAGTTACAATGGACTGGTAAAGTTAACGTTTTATTAAAAGCTATACGTTCAATTATTGTAAAATTGTGTTTATTGTTATAAAAATAAAATTTTTAATAGTTTAGTTTTTGTGTAGATTTATTATCATTCCCTTTTCGTTTTCATTCAGCGTACAACGTTTTATCGGGCAAGCAATAAAAGGAACACAAAATATTTTCATCGTTATTAATTTATTCGTTTTTGTCAAATCTTAGAGTATATTTTTGTATTATTAAAAATATATTCGATATTCGTTTTTCTAAATATTTAATTTAAATTTAGTTTTAGCGATGGCTAAAGAGGGACGCTAACTATGAATACATTTAATTTAACCAAATCAAAATATTTAATAAATCCGTTCATTAGTACTATTATAGAAAACGATTAATCTGTACAATTTGGTTTTCTGTGTCATTGACAGATAAATGCGCATTTATTTTTTTTATGGATTATGGGTTCTGTTTTTCCAACCATTCTAAACATTTTTCTTTATCTTATCTTGGAAGATAATATTTGATTTGAATTCATCTATTTGTGCATCATTTTAAATTTAGTTTCAAAATTTTTTCGAATTTAATAATAACATTTTTGAACAATAAATAAGTTTAGCCATGGGTTCTAACTTGGCCTTTTTAGCAGATAGTTATCTTAATAAAAAATTGAAAAACAAATTTTGTAGTAACATTCATTTTTCTGATTTAAGAAATAACAAACCAAAAATTTTCAAATGAACGTCCAGAGTTCATTCAATCACTGAAGGGTACGAGTACTAAACAATATGTGGACTTAATGTGTCTTTAATTTAAGTAAAAAAGGAACCCATTACGAAATCATGAATACATTGCTTACCTCAAACGTTATATAAAAATTAGAAAGAGTAAACATTTTTTGGTTAGATATCGAACAAAATTGGTTTCTGAACTACACTTTAAGCCTGGTCCAGACGCAACGTTTTTCACTACGTTTTGTTTGTGGAGTCTGAAAACGTAATGAGAACGTTGGAAAAATAGAGCGTCCACACGTATATATCTTGTGTGTATTTTTTCGCAGTTTTAGCGATGTCGACCGTGAAGGAAGTATTACTCTCCAGCTTCAGATCGATGAAATTTTGTTACTTTTTCTAATTCTTTTCGGTAAACGTTCATTCCTCAAAGAATGAATCTTTTTTATAACCGTTTTCCTGTTCGCTGTTTCGTCAATTTCTTTAATTTTTTCTACCAAAATTTCATATGCTTCTCTCTGATTATCTCTGTCACTATACTTTTTTGATTTTTTACGACCAATACATAAAAAATTATTACCCAATAAATTGAGTAAAAAGATCTGACTACGAATAAGAGGCATATAAAGCGGAGTAAGGTCTGCGCAAATCATGTATATCTATGCCCCGCGACCTATGATATCGCTGCAACTGTACAGTTTTGAAAACTAAATATTTTTCCTGTCCAGACGCAACGTTTTGTCTGCAACGTTTTAAACTGTGCAGGCAAACGTTGCGTCTGGACCAAACTTACGTGTTTGAATAAAATCCACTCAGTATGACTATTGCTCGAAAACAATAAACAGTTACTTGAATGGAAACACGCAAAACATTTTTCATTAATTCTACTTTGGTTTCGCACTTTAGAATTAGCTAAGGAGTGGCAGCACATAATTAAAAATTGGAATAAAAGTGTTTGTGTGTTCAGCACATCCGAATAGTAACTAGTTCGATAAGGGAGCCCACTATGTAGATCTCGGAAACGGTAAGAGATTGAAGGTCGGTTACCTAAATGGAACAAAAGTTGCACACTTGAGGGGATGTATTTATGGTATTTGTAGAACTCGAGTATCTGTGTTAGTTTTTGAGATAATTGACAAAAAAACAAATTTATGACTATATTTTTTAAATATAAAAAAATTAGTAAAAAACTATACTCAAACACTTGTTTCGATAGCTAAGTTATCATCAGCGAACTACAGATAGATGCTGCAGTTTATAGTTCCATTCCTTTGATGATTTTTTTAATCTGAAACATTTCAAAAATATAAAGTGTGATACACCGTTGAATTCACAATCAAGGAGAGAATTTAAATACAGGGTGATTCATAAGTGGTGACCAAAAATGAAACTCCATGTTCTTTGAATAATTTTAGAGAGGGTCTGTTTTATAAAAAAAGTTCCTACAATGCTTCAATCAAGTTTAAAAAAATAAAATTTCCCGAAGTAGCACATATATTTTGCTGCAACTTCGCATGTGTAGGCTGTTATGGAAAGCGCGTATTCTACCATTACAATTGAATCGGCTAATCTATTAGTCCACATGTCATTTTTTATCTCTGAAGAAAAACGGGTGCTCCAATGATAATTTTCTTTTATTTTTTATTTTTTGAATCATAGTTTCAGTGTTTTAGAGCACAGTTCACGATTTTTATCAAGTCGTTTGGTAGAAAATCGCAATGATACAATTTCATCAGGCTTATAGTTATTTATTTATTATAATAAATGTTCAAAAATGCCTCCATTGGCTTGAATACACGCACGGCACCTTGTGGGAAAAATTTTTATAGAACAGACCCTCTCTAAAATTGTTCAAGGAACATGGGGTTTCATTCTTGGTCACTACTTATGAATCACCTTGTATAGCAAAAATAGCTTTTTGAGAAGTTTTTGTTCATTGTAACCACGGCTTATATTAAAAGTTTAATGTTTAATTAGAAAAACACTAAGGAAGTTAATTTTTGTTTAATTTAAATTTTTTTAAAATGCCGTTTTTCTGGGAGATACCATTACGTCGTAACAATACGGGTACAAATATTAAACATTAATAATAATTAAAAATAATAATAATTCGACTTTATTGAAATAGTCAAATACAAGTAGCAGCGTATGTAGCTACCTCCAAGCATCAAACGAAACATACAAATACAATTAGAAATTGAAAACATGGCTGGCGTAGTAAAAGTAGAAAAACAAATTAATTTTTTTTCAAAGCAACAAGTAATAACACCGTACAGTTTTGAAAACGAAAACGACAATTTCGAACGGCGTACAAGTAAATAACCATCAATGCGTTAACGATAACAACAAAATGTGACCTTATGACAAATAACAAATAACATATTTCAAAAGAATACTAACAGTGTAAAATGTATTGAATGTTCTTAATTAATGGTATGGTGGTGGGTGGATTTAATTAGTTTTAAAATAGTAAATTAACATAGTTTTTAGATAAAATATAATCATTTAGTTATAGTGAATGTACTATAAGTTAAGTTTTAAGGTAACATTAAATCCCAATCGTTATTTATAATTAATATATTAACAACATTTTCTTGTTTATATTTAATTTTGTTGTAAAAGTAGTAGATTATGTTATTTGATGATTTCATTTATTAGTAATTTGTATGTAGGACTCAGATTGTGTGTGCAGTTTTGAAGTTGATATTATTGGTGTATTTGTTGATGTAGATCATTTCTGAAATAAGTCTCTTATAATAATTACATTCCACATCTAGAATGGAGGAGTTATCAAAATTGAATAAATGGCCGCTGTCTTTATGATGTGCCGTTAGAGCTGTGATAGATGGATTATTGGGAAATTTATTAATATTTTGACAATCATACTTATGGCTGTTAATTTTTTTTTTTTAAGTTTTGTTTGGTCTGACCAATATAACATCCAAAACAATTATTACAGTCAATTTTGTAGACTACAAAGGGTTTGTCCAAATTAGGAATTTTGTATAAAATTTATTGTAGATAGTGTTTTGATTATATAGAGCGATTTTGTAGTTATCATTGCGTAAAATTTTATTTAATTTGTTAGTGAGTCCTGGTACATTAATTAATTTTTGATATTGAACAAGACCGGTGTTAATGGTTGAAGTAGTATTAAAAAGAGTATTGTGATTGTTGTATAAAATTCAATTCAGTAAATTCAAATTTTTTGAGAATCCAAGAATAGTTGTTTAACAAAAACGAGTGAAATATAATTTTGTATATCCAGGAGATTATCTTTAACGTATTTGCTGCTTAAAATTACCTAACACGATAAAATTATTTGAATAAAAAAATGCCATTAGTTTAAAATTCGCGCTCCCATCCTGTAACCGCAAATACATAACCTGAATTTATTTATTTATTAAATATGATGGTATAATCAGTTTTTTCAGGTTTCCCAAAGGAGATTTAACCAGGCGAGTTAAGTTACATAAAGAATTTTAAGTAAATGACAAACATTTTGTTGTAGGTGTTTTGAATGGCTAACAGAATGTGGAAGGTCTAATCTGTTGCATAAAAATGTCGACTATAAAAACTTAACGAGTATGTGGCAAACACTTGCCATTCCTAAATGAATTACAAGTGTCAATTTCTGAAACCAAATATTCAAACGATGCAAGGGATATTAGCGAAGCAATAAATGGAATTTTTAGATGTTTTATACAAGTGTTTTCAGAATCGATGTAAATAAATGCCCGTTAACATTTCCAGCTATACCTAAACTACTCAAGCTTGCAGCTCAAATACTCCTAGGTAAAGAAAATTACGGAGGAACATTTTTAAATTGCAACGCGAAAAGAAAGCACAACTGAAGTTAACATCACCCAACGATTTCTTCCCGAAAGAGAGCACAAATTGTGAAAGCCCAAGTGGACTTAAAAACTAACCACTAAGAAGCAGGAGACATACAGAGGAATACAAACAATTTTCACTAAAATTGTATTTTACGAGCCCCAAAATGTTAACTTTAAAGTAGGTTTTAAATTTTTGCCAGCTCAAAGTGCTACGTGATCATGATTAGAGTTATATATAGAAAATTTAAACAACCCTTGTGCTACATCTTTACAAATACGATATGTAAAGGTAACAAATTGAAGTCAACAGTATTAAACTGCATAGAAAAGCTGCAATGCGGTGCCAATGTTAGGGCAGTAGCAACTGATCAAAGTTCTAATCTTCAAAACCTAATTAAAAGAATAGATGTATCACCGGAAACACCATACCTTCTCGTAAACGATAAGAAAATTTATTATTTCTTTGATGTCCCCTACTTATTGAAGTCAGTGCAAAAATACTTGATTAAATACGATATAATCTTTAATAACAAAAGCATCTTGGAAAGACATTAAAAATTTCTACATTATTAAACATTTAGTTTAAGTGTTTAATAATAAGGAGTTTTTAATATTGTAAAATCACGCGTAATTTTAGCGTTTGATTGAATATTATTCTAATAAATCCATTGCCAATTCAAGTAAGAAAAGTAAAACTTTTAATTATGGCTCTTCACCGATTCAAATTAATCGCTGTTTTTGAAAATAATAATACAACAAAAAAAAAAAAAAGAATGGGATTTAAACCCTCGTACGTTTCAAAATATTATTAAATGTTTTTTCAAATATTTTTAATATGTTTGGTTAAATTTTAGAAATTATTATGCAAAACGTTTTCTAATAGACATTGTTAAGTGTTCTGATAGTAAAAATATCTTAAAAACACTTTTCAAATTTCCCATGTTAAACATAATGCTTCAGATTACCCAGGACACACGGTATACACCATGTTTGTGAAGTCCATTATTGCCTACGTACCTTATTTCGCTCGGGGTACCGCAAAAGCAATAATGACAGACTTCACAACCTAGGTATATAATATAGTATTAATTTAATTAAAATAATAAAAGTAGAAACACAAAAAAGAATTATCACTAAGACTTCGCAAATTGTAAAACGTAATTGATAACTTTAAACTAAAATAAAAGATATAATTTTGATTTGAATCGATTCGTGACGGTCACAGTAGCCAAACAAATTTGAATTTTATTGTAAGTATACCGTAACGAATTCTACACATAAAATTATAATAAAAAAAATCTGGACACGACCCATCTTATGTATCTCCCAACGTTTTTTTGAATATCAGTAGTATACATAAATTGATTCGAAAATCTGTTTCCCAAATTAAAACACCAAAGGTTAAACTTGGGAAAAAGTATCTGTTAACGCATCATATAATTTAGTTAGATACACGATTTACGTTTTAAATTGATTTTGTTATCACACCACGATTACATTATACACAGTCCGACTTAGGCCTTCAATACGCAAACAATAAAATTCCTAAGTGCGACCGGTAACTTAAACGCTCCTAATATCTGTAACAACTAAAATAAATTTGTAACACTGAGAAGAACAAACAAGACGCGCTTTTTGCAGAGGTGTTAATTCTACGCTCACCGTATCTGAAAAATCTGAAAATTCGGACTGCTTTCATTTGAATTTACATTTACACTATACTACTACTACCTGACTATGCTCTTTCAATAGCGTCCGCCCAAGCGCTGTATAACCAATCCGGCACAAAACACGTGTTGATCACGCATTATTGTTTATTTACTTCAAGTTCGCCTTGGGATTGAATGAGTGTATGGACATATAAATTCTAAAAATGCACCTATCAAAAATCTTTTTAGTTATTTATATATACAGGGTGAATCACCACTAACGGGATGGAAATTTATAGCAAAACAGTAAACGTTTTACATGTTTTGTCATTTTAGTAGCTTGCAGGTTGATAAATTGTACATTTTAAAATAACGTGTCAGTAGTCAAAGCGTACGTACGCTCTTGCCACGCGGGTTAAAGAAACGCAATAAATTAAATAACGAATATAATTCAAAAGAAGATAACACAGGAATAAAATACATAATAGGCAAGTAAACTAGTAAACTAATATTAAAAACTGAATTTGTAGGATAAAAGAAATAAACGTGGAAAAATTTAGTTGACCTAGTTAATTGATTATTATTATTATACGTGTAAGACGAGGAAGTTTGGTTGCCTATAATTAGCAGAAAATTTATTAATGAATAATAAAAACTATAGGAACAGAATATCTAGTACTGGTTCAATTGAAGAATTTTTGAAGAGAAATAGATCGGAAAATCAAACAGAAAAACAACCGGGAGAGGAAAGATTACAAGAAATTTTCAAAAGAGCAAAGTAACACAACGCTCACCAATAAAACAAATTACAACCGGAAATCAAACAAATATGGAAAACGTAATAGCGGCGATTAGAGAGCTCAGAAACGATGTTAAGGAGATGAGAGAACAATTCAAAAATGAGATTAATAAATTACGGGAAGAAGTAATAGATATAAAACAAGATATGAAATATAATGAAAAACAATGGGATACGGAGAGAAAAATGTTACAGGAGCGGATTTTAGAAATTAAAGAAAATTTAGAGAAAAAGAAAGAGAAACCCGAAAGGATAATATAATTATTAAAAATGTCAAATGGAAAGAAGAAGGACTAAAACAGCAAGTAGAACAAGTACTAGAAACACACATCGGTGTAAAGGTTAAAGTAGAAAAGGCATCGCATATAGGAAAAAAAGGGAAAAGAGTATAGTGGTGGCAAAGATAGATTCATTTGAAGACAAAATTACAGTTCTTAAAATAAATACAAATTACGAAGAAAACCCATATTTATAGACAGTGATTTAACGAAAAAGAACAAAAGATTCAGGCGGAAATTAGAAAAAAGGCAAGGGAAGAAAAGGAGAAGGAAAATACGGTAAAATACGTTATAAATGCTTAACGATAAATGGAATAAGATATGAAGCAACAAATGAAGGGAAACTAATACAAAAACTAACAGAGAAAAACAAATTGATATTTAAAGCGGAAACAGACACGGCAACGGACAACATTATGCAAAGCAAGAAACGAGAAACTACAATATGGAAAATAGCAACATGGAATATTAATAGTATAAAAGGAAAAGAAATAGAATTAGAGGAAGAATTTGAAGAAATGGGAGTAGATATATTAGGAATAACAGAAACGAAGAAAAAGGGAAAGGGGATAGAAAAATTAAAAAATGACAATATAATAATTTACAGTGGAATAGAAAAAAAAAGAGCAGCAGCCGGAGTGGGATGTATAATCAAGAAAGATCTAGAAGATCAAATTAAAGATTGGAAAGCGTACAATGAGCGTATATTAGCAGTCGAACTTTTAGATGCGGTAACAAAGAGTAGGAAGACGGTGGTGGTAATATACGGACCAAATGAAGACGACAAGAAAGAAAATAAAGACAAATTTTAGAACGATCTAACACAAATTATAAGACAAGTAAAAGGAAAAATATTCATAATAGGCGATTTCAACAGCAGAGTCGGTAAAAGTGATGAGAAATACAAAGAGATAGTAGGAAATATGGAGAAGCATTTAGAAATAGTAATGTAAGAAGAATGTTAGATTTTTGCATTGTAAATGATTTAATAATAACGAATACATTTTTTGCACACAAGGAAATTCATAAATTTACAAGAGAGATGAGAAGTAGGAATGAAAGATCTTTAATTGACTATATATTAATAGAAAGAAAAGACAGAGGAACGGTAATGGATTCGAGAGTGAAAAGAGGTCTGAAATTGGTAGCTATCATTATCTGGTAATCAGAGAAAATAAACATCAAAAGAAGAAAACGCAGACGAATACAGAAAATAAGGAAATGGTACAGTTTGAATCAATTAAATATTACAAATTAAAGGACAAACAAGTAGCAGATAAATACGAAGAAACTATAAGCAAGAAACTGGAAGGATACGAAAATAAAATAATGAAGAAATGTGTTGAAAGCGGATGGAGATATTTTAAGAACATAGTAATAAATACAGCAGAAGAGATATGCGGGAAAGCAAGGAAGAAAAATAATAAGAAACACACATCATGGTGGACAAAAGAAATTCAAATTCAAATTAAGAAAAAGAAAGAAGCATGGAAAAGTTACTTATTGTACAAGACTGGAGAAAAATACAAGAAATATAAACAAGAACGAGAAACGACTAAACAACTGGTCAAAATGCGAAAGAAGATCAATGGAAAACTTTTGGAGAAAAATGGAAATAGATTCAAAAGGAAACCAAAAACTATTCTATAGAACAATAAAAACTTTAAGAACAGAGAAAACACTAAACACAAAAATAAAAGGAAAAACGGAGAAATTGTAACAGAAGACAAAAAATAATGGAAAGATGGAAAGAACACTTTGAAGAATTACTAAATGATCCATAAAAGGAAGAAGATATTGAAAATGTCGAAATAGCGGAAATGATGAAGAGTATAGGACAAAAAGGCAGAGAAACACTACTAACTATTTACAACAAAGTGTGGATAGATGAAGAAGTACCAAAAGATTGGACGACAGCGTTAATAGTACCAATTCACAAAAAGGAGAAAAAAAGAGTGTAATAATTATAGAGGAGTAACACTTCTAAGTATATGTATGAAAATTTTAGAAAAAATAATAGAAAAAGGATTAGAATGGTAACTGAAGAGACAATGGAAGAAGAACAAAGTGGATTCAGAAGAGGAAAAGCGCACAGGACCACATATTCACAATAAAACAAATAACAGAGAAAGCAAGAAAAGAAAAACGATGATATATTTGGCATTTTTGGATCTAGAGAAAGCGTTTGATGCGGTACCCAGAAGCACAGTGTGGAGGCTGCTAAAAGAAAGACAAGTAAGCACGAAACTTATAAAAATGATCCAAATTATTTACGAAAGTGGCCAAAACGCAATTGTGAGAGATAATAAAATATCTAAAACATTCAAAACAAATATAGGATTAAGACAAGGCGGAAGCTTAAGTCCACTGCTGTTTATAATATTTATGGACGAAATAATTAAAAAGTGTAAGAAAAAAGTGAATAAGATGACAATTGGGTATTTAAAAATGCAAAGAGTCAAGGTATCGGAGGGAATTTAGTTTGGAATTTAGCACTGAAAGAGAATAGAATGAAAATTAATAAATGTAAAACAAAGGTAATGACAATCGGAGAAGTAAAAGTAAACATGAAAATTGAGATTGAAGGAGAAAGAATTGAACAAGTAAATAATTTCCAATATTTAGTATTGGACGAAAAAGGAACTGAGGAAGCAAATGTCAAAAACCGAATTAAGAAGGCAAATGGACTGTTCTATGCATTAAAACATAATTTTCTGAGTAAGAGGGAAGTTTCAGTAGAAACGAAAACAAAAATATTCAAATCGATTTTTAGACCAATATTAACGTATGGTAGCGAGTCGTGGGTATTGACAGAGCAGCAGAAAAGTAAGATTCAAACAGTCGAAATGAGGTACCTAAGAAAAATAAAAGGTATTACAAGAAGAGATAGACTAAGAAACACAGACATAAGAAATGAACTGGAAGTAGAAAGTACAATATAATTTATAGTGAAGAAGAAACTGTCGTGGTGAGGTCATCTTGTAAGAATAAACGAAGAAGTACCAGTAAAGCAGATATGGAAGACAAGAATAATGAAAAACAGAAAAGAGGAAGACCAAAAAAACATGGAATGGAGAAGTGGGAAGAATACTAGAAGAAAAAGGAAAAACATGGAAAGAAGACGAGGAGATGGCATGCAATAAGAAAGAATGGAAGAAATTTGTAAATTTAAGTATGTAATTATATTAAATGTAATATTTGTATCCTACACCGAAAGGTAAAAGGATAATCTGATTATATATATACATACATTTTAAAATTATTTTGAAATATACAGTATGCCCAAAAATTTTATTAATACATAACGTTAACAAAAAAGACCTCTTTCGAATGGTATAAGGGTGTGATATGCCTAAGTGTTACAGTTTTTGCGCAATTTACAGTTTTCTTTAAATTAATGGTAGAAAGAGATTTAAAAACTAAAGATGCATTGAATCAATGAACGTTGTGGGTTCACATTTCAAGACATTTAAGTTTAAAAATGAATCCCGTGATTGTGTTGCAAGTAGCTAAGTAAAATTGACCACCACAGCCACTACGTTTATTGGTTTCCGGAAATGCGGCAGATTCTATACCTTTTCTTATTCATATTCAGTAATACAATGATTGCTTTCAAATGACGTTATTTTGGTGATCAAAAGTTACTCAAGATAGTTTTATCTGTAATTTCAAGGAAGCAATAAAATTTTACCGTCATCTGGTTGGTGCAAAATACGTTGACAGGTTTCAATTGATATGGTAAAAAAAACGTGGTATCCATGAATTACCAAAAGAAAGCAGAAGTGAAAGTCTTTATTTTTTTTATTTTTTATTTATTTAATAATTACCATGCATTTTAAGTTTTGGACCAGGCAGAACATATACCCTTTAAGGATTACTTGATATAGAGGACTGAAATTAAAAACTTTGGTTTGAATTAGCAAACTTATTCACTCAATTATTAGTTTAATCACTGAAAATTCAAATACTTTTTTTAATTAATGATTGATTAAAAGTGAACAAATTGAAATGTGTTACTACTACATCGAATCAAAGTCTCCCATGACAATTTCAACGGTAGCCCGATGTTTCCCGGAAGATAGGCATGGGTAGAACCTTGACTTGTGAAACTGAGTAATCTATCTATGATGAAAAATGATACAAGTTTCAATGAGTAAAAATGAGAAAAAAAATATGGATATTAAATTGAATATTTTTATCTTGAAACATCAAATGTCGGTTTGAACGTTTTATATTGCATCATATTGATCAAATATTTGTTATGGCCGATGTTCTTTATCAAAATTTATACTTGCAGCAGATAGTGAATAACGTATTTGAATTCTCACATAGTTTTAAATTTCCTGACGATTTTCCCTCCATGCGCAGAAAACTTTAATATATTCTACATACTCGGAAAAATGCTACTATTCAACTAATTTGTTCACATTATTAGGATGAAACTTTTGGTACCAAAGTTTCCCGTTGCCTACTTTCCAAATTGCTTAATCTTAAACTTATAACACCCACACCTTCTATGTATCAAGTTGAGTACTCGTATATCTGCATATTCTTGATAACCTTCGATCTATTAAAAAAAAGAAAGAATTTGACAGAGATAAAGATTTAGTTAAATATATTTACAACATATTACCTTTTTTAAGTGTTCTTTATTTCGTGCTCGTGTAGTAGGAATCTACTTCATACGGATCTATATTTAGTTTTTATCATATTCAAATAAGGATAACATGATAGTTGTGTTAACTAAGTTTCCAATATACAAGTTTAAAAATGTAATCGTTTTGCATAAAACTTGAACAAAAATATCAATATCAATGTTACTTCATAATTTAATCTAGTAATAGCACATCGTTTGTTCAATAAAGGTTGCAAGGGTAATAAAGTTAACTGGAAGAAACTTCGGTCATAACAATCAAACGCGGAATAAACGCAAAGATTTGATCATTTCGAACCATTTGTGCCAATGCAGGCGTTTTACTGCTTTCATTTTCTCTTAGATGTGACGCATTTTCATCGCGAATGTGCGTCGAGTTTTCCCTCAAATTCGAAGACGCTCTAGTATTATAACACAAACGGTGGCAATAAGTTATTCGAAATGAAATTCATGAATGGATTGAATTTTCTGGTAGCTTCTTCACAATTCTTATATAAGTTATTACAACAATGCATCACAATTTCTAATTTTGTCAATTAATTAAAATCGTTTCTAACTCATTCATGCACGAGATCGATTTCACACTTGACTTGATCACATTTATTATTAGAAGTACGTACTTTATGATGTCATCTGAGAACTTTATTAGTTCTATCTGGTAAATTTCACCCTTCAAAGAGCTGGATTTATGTTGCAAATTTGATGCATCTAATAATAAATTCGCTCGCTATTTCCCGTTTATTTGTAGATTTTCCATGAGTCATTTATATGATGGAGTAATTTTTTAAATAATAAATGTAATCGCATTTACGTTTCATGATAATTACATAAATTATGTACAATTAAGTAAATTACGAGAATTACAGCAAAGTTAATGCTACCATTGAGGGCTTGAGGTTTAACGACAGAAGAAGATTAAAGCTTGCATAACTAAGTTTCTAATCCTTCTCTAGACATTTAAATAGTCTTATATTGTGATTCGCAGAGGGTGACTTCTAGGAGTGTATTGTCTAACATTGCCAAGTTAATATTACAACAAACTACTTTTATCTAAGTTGGATATAAAAGCTATTTTGAAAATTCATTATTACTATTATTTTTCTGACTGGTGTTAGAGTGACATTATATAATTAAACTTAGAGGGATGAAGTTGTATTGTAAAAATTTTATGAATAATGTTATCGTACATATTTATACTTAATTGCACCAATTACTGACACTGAAATTAAGTTATGAACTGGCTGTTATCTTATTGAACTACGGATGAGAGCGGTCACTTACTTAAGCAATACTTAAGTTTAAACCCAAGAAGACTTAAAACTTAAAATCATTTTATTAAACAAAAAAATATAATAAAATAGCAGATGGATAGGATCTAAAATGATTTAGAATTTTTTAAATTGTTAAATGTGGTTTTTGAAAACATATTTAAAAGAGCGTGGATAATTTAATAGTAATTTATATAAGGGTTGTAAATGGCGTTTTTTTCAACAGGACGTTTGTGTACGACTAAGAAGGATTAATAAATTATTCTAATTTTAATTTGCTTTTCATATTAACAAAATATTCTTTTATTTGTGCTCTTCTTTCATGTAGTTGTTTGTCTTTATCTTTTGCTATTGTTTTCTATTTGATACATCCACTTTAAATATTTATCCTATGTCTTCTCTAGTTATTCCCATTTCTTCCATTCCCAAATATCTGCTCGATATAACATTACACTTCTTATTAGACTTCCAATATTTTTTCTCCCTAAATCTTTCTCTTATCTCCAATAATTGCCTTACTGTTCTATTTTAATTCTGTTTCAGTTTTCTTATGTATATCAATCCTTATTGTCATATCTAGTATTATACTTTAAATATATATGTTAGTCTATTCTCTCTAATGAAGAAGATAGAAATGTAAATGATTGTGGGGGGGCACTATTTATTTTCGTTTGGTCTCCTTTAATTTTTTAAATTTTTAATATTTATTCTCTACATTTGCTTAAAAAATAAAATAGTATAGTATGAGAACGGTATTTCAAAAATTGCAGTATTATTTCATCTTAATAAAATGTATGCTAACTAAAAATAATAAAAAAATTGTATAAAATTAGATGATTCGAATACTTTTGAATAATTCCTTTGCTCCAAGTAGCCGGCATCAATCGGTATGTCAATACTGTTACTGAGTGGTTATCGACCATTTTACTTTGTTTTCAATTAATCCCAAGAAAGCAAAAGAGGTTTGTTGTTTGTTAGATGATGAATAAATATTTACTATTAAAGTCTTAAAATTTACAAACACCTTAGTTGAGTTCGAGATAGAAGGTTGCTTATCTGTATCGTACGATTCCGATAAGAAATTACGCGAATTTATAGGTAAAGTATGTTTTTGTTTTGATATCTCTTTCCGTTATTATTTATAAAATAAATTTGTATTTACATCTGTAAAACTACAGAATCCTAGATTATTAGGATAACAAGGGAAATCAACAAAAAATTAAATAAGTAATGGATTGTTTTGCCTTAGAAATTGTCCACTGACTCTTCTAATTGGAGGACAAATAGAAAAAACTACCTTTTTAGTATATGGCGACGTTTCGCATCGAAAATCGGTGCTTCATCAGGCCGCTATTTATTGTGAAGTCAAGAAAACAAATATATGAGAAACAGGTACTTATGTTAAACAATAAATCACAGTTAATAAATTAAAATTATTTATTAAAATGTAACATTAAATGTTTTAAGAAACTAAATTAAAAAAATTTTAAAACAAATTTTTTATTAACAGGAACCAAGAATCCACAATGAGTTTGATAAAAATGAACGATTTTTTTGATTTTTGATGACATAAAAAAATGTTTAAAGATAAGCTTGCCTTAATACGGATGAGATAGTCAACGCTATCATTAAACTTCATACGCACGTGGATCGTCCAAGAGGCTATTGATTTCAACAGGCAAGACAACGGTCTCGTCATTTCAGTGTAGTTTGGTATAAATCTCCTATACCATGAGCTTTTTTTAAATAGTGTTAAATTCTTTTTTTGCCTCCTGAACTGTAAAGCACATTTTTCAGTTGTTCATACTTGTCTTGAAACTAGATTTTTACACACACTGCAGTAAAGTACGGCTACTCGTATAAGCTGTAAAGTAGTGGCTGATTTGTGTTCTATTTGGGAGCATTTTAAAAATAAGTATAAAATCCGATAAATTGATTTTAAAAAATTTACTTTACACCATACTTGACACGATAATGTACAGAATAAAAGCGCATTTAATTTTTTTATAGATGAATACGTCAGTTAAACAAATAAATGTTAGGTGGTGTATGTCAAAATGGTTAAACAGCCAGGTCTACTTAAAATCAGTAGAAATAATTTTGTTCTTTTTTTAATTTTTGGATGATCGTCAGCCAAAAAATATTATACAAATTTTGTGTGTAAAGTAATTTTACTCCGTCGTTCCGTAAAATCCCACTTTCGACACTCTAACGTAAATAACTATTACCGCTCTCGGAACAGATCGGTCCACAAGGTTGTAAATTTTTGCGGTATCAGATCCCTTTAGGTGTAACTGTGTAACCCAAATACTCAATGCTTTCTATCACAAAGTAGCATTCCTCTCGTTTTACACGTATTCCGTATTTGTTAGGGTTTTTAATACTAATTCTTTTAGGCCTTTACATTTATTTATAAAACCTTCTGACATAATGATAATGTCATCTAAGTACACAAGTATGTTTACATTGGGAAGTCCGGTTTGCAACCTGTTCATGAATCGCTGAAAGGTAGCAAGCGCATTTTTAAAGCCGAACGGCACGTTTCAAAAACGGTAAGTACGGAAATAATTGTGGCGTTTAAGATGTATTACTCTAGACGCCGGTTTGGATCAGAGAAAGAGTTTGCGTTCGAGTAGGGTTTAGCAGCGTTTATGATTGTACATAGCGTGGTCGAGCTGCACTAATTATAATGATGAATGGAAACGTCAAACCAATCGACACCTTGATCAAAAACGATACACAGCTGCGGGTTTATTAACGAAACACGATAATAAGAATTGTTTGTTTTGCGATTCCAAATTGCACTCGACAGACATTTGCAATGGTGTGTCAAATATTGAGATAAAAAAAGGAATTTTAAAGAGTAACAATTGTTGTTTTTGGTGTACGAGGCCTAAGCACTCGTCAAAAAATTGTAGAGCGAGGGTAAATTGCAATGTATGTCAAAAACGACACGCGACTAGTATGTGCGACCCAAATTTTCAGAAAAGACTAAAAACGTCACAAAACGAAAACGCAACAGTAAAAAATACAACGCTATTTTTTGAGGATTGTAAAACTAATGTGTTTTTACAAACGCCACGAGCATTTGCATCAGCTAACGATTCAAAATGTTCAAACAAGATTTTCATACGGATGGTTATTGACGGTGGAAGTACCCTAACGTTCATTAAAAAAACATTATCACCCCAATTGGGTCTTACAGTAGTAGGTCAGCACAAGATATCTGTTTCCTCATTTGGAAATTCAGGTCCTACCAAAGTTTAGAATCATGTAAGTTTATGCCTTCAGAGTCAATATAATAACGAAATAATCAACTTAACGGCTGTCGAGGTACCCAAAATATACTTTGATTCCTTAGTGATGCCAGTATCCAGCGATCCTGCCATTCAATGACTACATGTAAACGTACATAGAATCAAACAAGTGGATGGGATATCGTTGCTTATTGGCGCAGATCATTATTGGTCCATAGTTATGGGAGAAAACGTGAAGATTGCTCCTACCCTAATGGCAATGCAAACCATTTTCGGGTGGACATTATTAGGTGAAGGATTAGTACAAAAACGCAACACTAACCTAAACATAGCGGCAATATTGAACGTACAAGTAATGGAAAACTTGCCAAGCGACGATGATGTTCGGAAGTTTTGGGATTTGGAATCTGTTGGCATTGGAAATGTCCACGACTTGCCACATCAAGAAATGAATGAATTCATTGAAAGGAAAATTAAATTTAATGGAGTTAAGATACGAAGTAGGGCTACCATGGAAACAATCTAAAAACAATCTCAATAATAATTTTTTAGTAGCGATGGCTAGATTAAAAACGTTCTTGTTTGTTAAAAGAACACAAGACTGAGGAGTATAACAACGTGATTCGTGAACAGTTAACAGATGGAATCTGTGAATTATCTCAAGAATCCAACGACACCAACGGAACTTATTTTATGATTCACAGACCAGTGTATCGTCTGGATAAGCCTGTGAGGATTGTGTTTAATGCGAGTTTAAGCGGACGAGAACATACTTCTTTAAACCAAATGTTAGACGCCGGACAAAATTTAGTTCCGGAATTACTTCAAATCTTGATGAAATTTAGACTTGGTCGAGTAGGACTGAATGGAGATATTGAGAAAGCCTTCTTACATATCGAATTGGAGGAAGATAAACGCAACACGCACAGTTTCCTCTAGTATAACGAACCAGTGGTGCCCAATAGAAAACTACCAGAGGTTTCCACATATCGCATAAAAAGAGTGACATTCGGAGTAACGTCGAGTCCTTTTCTCTTGGCAGCCACATTACAGAAGCACCTCCAAGATCAGCCGCCAGAATGGAGGGAAACCAGCTTGATTTTAAACCGCACCTTTTACGTGGACGACCTAGTAGTAGCCGCAAGTTCTCGAGACGAGGCTTTAAAAATTTATGAAGACTCCAACTTCATGTTGATAAAAGCAAACAAGAAGTTACGTAAATGGACTTCCAACGACCCAAAAATTCGAGATCATGTGAACGGAAAATATGATGATGTCAAGGTTTTGGGAATAACATGGGATGTTTTAAACGATGAACTAAAATGAACTTAAGTGCAGTATTGGAAGGTCAAGACGTGGAAAATCTAACTAAACAAATTGTACTGCGAACAATGTCTAGATTATTTGATCCGCTAGGTGTATTTTCGGACCATTCATTGTTAGGGTCAAACTTCTTTTGCAACGAATCTGGAAACGAAACTTAAAGTGGAATGACCTTCTGCCCAATGAGCTGAAAGTTGAATGGTTTTCATGGTGTAACAAAATACGATATTTAGAGAATTTTATAATTCCGAGAGACATACGAGTAATTGGAGATAAGTCGAACAAAGTGGAACTACACGTTTTTGCTGATGCTAGTCCTCAAGCGTACGGTGCTGCGGCTTACCTCATAATAAAAAATAACGAAATTGGGTGCCACTTTATAGCGGCAAAAAATAGAATAGCGCCCTTAAAAGATAATGGTATTTCATCTCTCACATTGCCACTTTTAGAATTAACTGCGATTCTTTGTGCAGCACGACTTCAACGATATATCTTAACGCATCTAGGTATTGAGCCAAACGCATTGTACATATGGACTGATTCGAAAATTGCCATACACTGGATAAACGGAAGCCAAAGAAAGTTAAAGTCCTACGTATGGAATTATACGGCTTGGAGGAAGACTGAACGAAGCTCCTTTACCATTCGAACAAAAACATCCAGTCATACTACCCAATAAATCGAGATTGACTGAACACGTAATTTGGAATTGTCACACTAGTGTCAACGCTACACTCAACAAAACACGTAGCAAGTATTGGATAGTAAAAGGAAGACAAAGGATAAAAACAGTGTTAGCTTCATGTGTTGTATGCAAGAAGCTCAGAGGGAAACCTTACAACGAACCATTTGCTCCAGATCCTTTATAAATTTCTGATAAAATTAACAAAAGAAAGACTTACATAATGCTCTTTACTTGTGCGGTCACGAGAGCAGTGCACTTAGAACTTACCAAAGGACTGTCAACCGAAGATGTGTTCCTCGGGTTACCTCGTTTCATAGCGCGTAGATGTGTTCCAACAACTATTTATAGTGATAATGCGAGATCGTTTAAACGGGCAGCTTATGAGGTTTCTGAGCTGACACAAACTCTAGAAACTGACAAAATAACGACTCTCCTTCACAATCACCGCATAACGTGGAAATTTATAGTAGAAAGGGCCTCTTGGTGGGAAGGCTGGTGGGAGAGACTTGTTCAAACAGTGAAAAACGGACTAAAATTTAGTTTAGGAAAGACTTTGATTAATTTTGTAGAACTACAAACTGTATTATGTGAAGTAGAATCGTGTGTAAACACGCGACCATTAACTTATATTGATGACGACGCGGATAATTTACCAGCGTTAACACCTTCTCAGTTTTTAACGGGTCAAAGCGGGTTATATCTAAACTTAAACTCAGACGAACGAAATCTAACGAAATGTGATATAGCCAAATGTTGGAAAGAGAGACTGAACGTAACGCAAAAATTTTGGAAAAAGTGGACTCTCGAGTATCTTCAACAATTACGTGGGTTTTACCAACGAAAACGTACACGAAGCGGCCCAGTGAAAGTTGGTGATGTCGTCGTGGTGTGCAACCAAAATTTGCCACGACTAGCTTGGAAGCTAGCCATACTGAAACAAACTTATATAGGACGAGATGGTCGGATACGTTCTTGCGATATTCGTTTGACAACGGAACAGTGTTAAAAAGACCAATTCAACTTCTTTGTCCATTGGAAGTTGATTCGCCGCGCCCCCAGGATGTTGAAAATAGGGCAGTGATACTATCCGATGAACGGAAAACGTAAATCCCCAAAAACGACATCAACACAAAACGGCCGAAAAACGATATAGTATTTTATTTGGTTATCGAGTGAGTGTAAAACGAACATAAATAACGTTGTAACGTGTTAGTTGTTATACACATATTTGTAAAAAATTAAATAAAATCGTTAGTCATTAACACTACATTTCTGACAATTTCATTCTACTAATTAACATAGAGTTTTCCCGTATTACTTTCATAACAAAATTTAAAATAAATGTTCACAATCAAACAAGTTATTAATCATCGAGCATTTAAAGAAAGTGAATTTGCAAATTATTGTTAAAATCTAAACTAAACTCAAATTTATCTTAATGCTACAATATAATGAAGTTTAGGCGCTGTCTAATTTAAAAATCTATTAATCACTGACCAAAGTAACATTAATGTTTCAGTATTTAATCAATTACATGAATTAATCAATCGTTAGAAAACAAAAACAAGGGTCGATGCAATATCCGGAACCATTCTTACTAATCAGTTGTTAATTAACCCCCGCAACCCTACAAGACTTACATAAGAAACAAATTAAGTTTGTTAAGGCGTCTCTCCATCGGATACAAAATGTTCACCGGTCCAAAAAAAACTCCCGAAGCAGATTAAATTGTATACTCACGAGCGTAACAGTTGGAAGCTGGAAGAGATAGCTCGGGGCAGCTCGATTACGACAAAAACACCAACTACAAACTTTAGTTTTACACATAAGCTATTTTTATTGTACTCTCGAGAAGAAATAATCTGTAAACGAACATCCTATTATTTGCTAGAACCAATATGAATTAAACCCTGTTTTAGCAAAAAACAATGCATTATTTGAAATTCAAATTTACTTTAAATATGATAGACAATATATAAAGGGTTTTAATATTGAAATTTACATACATCTTGCATACTGCAGCTATATTAAGTTGAATGTCAATTCAGCAACTGTTCTTATTTTAATTGAAGTACTGCGCGAACCGTAGCTTTCCAAGAAGAATTTTCAAATCAGGTAGTAGGTACTTTGTTGAAAAATCACCGAACTTAATCTACAACTTGCTCAAGATTAAATACCTGCAATCAATCAGGCAAAAACTTCTCTATCGGCTACCCAATCAAATCAATTACGAAAGATTGATTTAAAAATTTAAAGACTTTGAATGTAAGAGATCTATCATTAACGTAGAAAAACGGCGTTTAATTTTTTATTTTAATTTGTACGCAACAAAGGCTAATTAATTTATATTGTATCAGCAAACTTTACATAATTTTAGTAAAAGTATATTTTCTAAAGATCAAAAGCATACTTTGAAAATTTTCTAAGTAATTAATTTTGAATTGCTCTAAGTATTTTTAAATTATGAAAATGTAACCATCCACATTGACGTTTTAATTAAATATATTGTTCATCGAAACGTAGTAATTAAACGTAATTACCAATTCCTAAGTTATTATAAATCAGAATGAAATAATTGCGTAAATCAATTTTCGATTTTAATTAACTTGAGTACTCAGTCGTTTTGTATTTAGTAATTGCGTTTTGAAGTAAAACAATTTTTATACATGGTAAATATTTACAACATTAGTTGAGTTATGTAAATTCGAAAGTTGAACACTATGTTGAGTAAAGTTGGGTGTATGAACATTTTCTTTTTTAACTCTAGCTTTGTAGTTAATAGCCGTGAGCAGCAGGTGCAACTTAAGTAAATTGAAATTGGTGTATACAACTTTTGTAGGATATTGCATGAATATATATTCAGTCTGTGCTTATTTTAAACAGAAGCATTGTTTGAAAATTAACTCAGTGACCAACAAAGCATATATTCAAATCAAAGTCAAATAATTTTGCTATATATGAAACTATAATTATAAAATTTATTAAAATAACTAGTACTTAAGCACATCCTACGGACGCATGAATTTTGGCCTATAAAAATAATTTTTAAGTTTGGTGAGAGTGGGTGTGCCCAGCCCCCCAAGGGGTTAAGTTAGAGTTTCAAAAACCATTGCATTCAGACCTTCTTAAAATCCTCTATCGAATAGTCTATTTAATAGTTCATCTACCTGAGCAATCAGAACATACATGTTATCAAAAGTTCAATTGTTTTTGTTAAAACAAAATCGACTTCGGCAATAATGTCCGCTTCGGCGGATTTATTGTTCAACGTTTGCGGATCTATGACGCCAAGCGAACTCGCCTCTGCAATCGAAGGGTTGCAGAAGTTGCTAAAAAGAATTCTAAATGACGACAAATCTAATAATCCGCCAGCAGGTATTTCCAGTGAAACCGCACTTGCCACCACCGCTGCAACACCGACCGAGGACAACGCCAGCGATGAATTTCAACTACCGAGGAATAAGAAAAGATCCCGGAGAAAGAAGCAAAGAACCGAATCTGCCGCCCACATGGAAGTCGATGCTACCACCTCAAAAGAAGAATCCAAAACGACCATCCCAACCCCCCTTTCCAAGTCATTAGTAACGATCACCTTACCCAAATACCACTATCACAAACCCCCAAGTCCTTACTAAAGATAACCCTACCCAAAACCCACCACCACAAACCTCCCAAGTCTTAAGTAGCGATCACCTGCCACAACCTGATCCCAAGTCTACAAACGTCACAAATCCAAGTGGCCAACCACCGCTTCTCTCTTTGATTCAAATAAAATTTGTTTCACAAATGCCGTCACAGTCCCGGAAGGCATTAAAATCCCACAATTCACCCTATACAAAGTTATCCAACTCTTCAAACGAAACAGATGCCCAATGCCGCTTTTCCTACTTCTCATTCCGAGAGAACAAAAATCAATTTACAACCTCGCCCACTGCTGCAGACTAGCAATCCGCGTCGAACCCCTACAATCCGAACGTAAATCCCACCAATGTTATAGATGCCAACTCCATGGACACTCCCAAAGTAAATGCACTGCTCACCACAAATGCACCAAAACCCGTGACTAACCCTCTAAATGCGTCACCTGTGGAGGACCACATACGGCAAATTACAGCGGATGCCTAGCTTCTGTTAAATCCCAACAGACCAGGTCCCCTAAAATCTCCGCCTAGTCCGCAACAACGTTAACTTCCGCTACCCTATTCCCCGCCTTACCCACAAAACCCGCACCGTTCACCACCAAACCGCAACAACAACAACCAAACCCCAAACAACCTACGCCCACCCAAAAACAAACAAGCCCGTATTGCCGAAATCCTTGATAACATGCTTTCATCCTTCAGCCAGTCAAATCCGACAAAAGAAGTCACCAAATCCTTCCTTAAGAGCACCCACCAATTACTTTCCTTAACTTTCTAAAAACCAACATGGCAGTACCACCTACCATCCCGTCCCACCTCACCGTATCCTTTTGGAATTGTAACTGTCTTCGTTACAAAACCACCGAATTTGAAGAATTTCTTAGAGATCACAACGTCAATCTCATCCTCCTCTCTGAAACCCACCTTAGCCCATGTCAAAAAGTCAAAACTCCAAACTACAACCTTTATCGCAATGACCGCGACGCAAGAGGCGGTGGCACCGCAATCTACGTCAAACGATCCTTCCAGCATTACCTCGCTTCTAATCCTTCCTTAGACTATATCCAAATCAACTCAATCATCGTAGAGACGACCTCCGGTAAAATCAAGATGATTGCATCCTATAAACCACCCAACTCTTCTTTAACCAACAATGACCTAGACAAACTTTTTCCTAATTAGAATCCCACCATCGCCTCAGGCGATTTCAACTGCAAACACTCGTCCTGGAATAGCCACATTTACAATCCCAACGGACAAATTCTATCCGCTTACCTAGATGCACATCCACAACTATCTGCGCTCGCCCCTAACGAACCAACATTTATCCTAATCAACTTCCGTCCCGACATCCTAGACATCGCAATTACCCAAAACAGCCAAATCACCGACTGGACCAAATTTACCCAGCTCCTAACAGATCAAATCGATCCCATTCCTGTTATAAACACCCATCATGACATAGACCTAGCCACCACTTCCCTCCAAAATTGTATCCTAAATTCACACCAACAAATTACCACCACAACCACCACCCCTAAAACCACCGCCTTACCGCCTCCTCTAAAAACCCTTATCCAACTTAAGAACCACGCCAAACGCACCTACTTACGCACCTTAAGCCCTCACGACAAACAAATCCTTAACCGATTACAACTTCAAGTCCGCACCGAAATTCAAACTTTCCGCAGCGAATCCTGGATTGCCAAACTAGAATCCTTAAACCAAGACAACCACTCCTTATGGAGTATGCAAAAAATCCTCCGCAACGCCAACCAATTTCCAGAACACCCGATCCACTTGACCGGCGGCCTCGTCTTCTCTCCTGAAGAAAAGGCCGCTGAGAACCTAGAACTTCAATGCAGCCCAACTACCAAATAGCCGACCTTGATTACGTTGTCCGTATCAAATCCAGAGTATCCCGATTCCTACTAAACAACCGCGACGACAATCTAATCACACTTACATCTCCCACCGAAATCCGCCAAATCATAATTCCTTTCGCAAACGTAAAGCTCCCGGTCCCGATCAAATCACAAACTTTATAATCCAACACCTTCCACGCAAACCTATAGCATTCCTTACCGCTATTATCAATTCCATACTAAGAGTAGGTTACTTCCCCGCTGACTGGAAGATAGCAACGTCATAGTAATTCCGAAACCTTTAAAAGACCCTAAATTTCCGCAAAACTCCCGCCTGATCAGTTTACTTCCCGCACTTTCAAAAATCGCGGAAAGAATTATCCTACACAGGCTTAACCTGGACATCTCCCGTTTAAAAATTCTACCCGACAACCAATTTGGTTTCAGACCGAACCACACCACAACCCAACAACTCTTACGCGTAACCGAATACTGGCTACCAATCCATGGCCAACAACCAGGCCGCCGGAGTAGTATTTCTCGACGTCTCTAAGGCTTTTAACCGTGTCTGGCACGCTGGCCTTGTCTACAAACTTATTCGTTCCAACATCCACTCAAGATTAATCCGCACAATCCACTCATGCTTGTCACACCGCCGTATCCAAATCAAGTTAAACAATGTCAATTCCTCAGTCCGCTACCTCACCGCCGGAGTCCCGCAAGGTTCCGTCCTTTCTTCTACATTATTTAATATCTACACCCACAACATTCCAAAAACCTCACGTATCAAACTAGCCCTGTACGCCGACGACACCGCCATCCTAACACGATCCCGACAATCCAAACACCTAACTCAACACCTACAATCCGCACTCGACGCCCTAAAACTCTGGTTTACTGACTGGCTTATTTCCGTTAACGCGGAAAAGAGTGCTGCAGTAATCTTTTCCCGCAAACTCAAGCACCGACTTGATGGTCAACTAACCATCCTCGATTCTCCCATCCCAAGGACCAAATCTACTAAATACCTTGGCGTTATCTTAGATAACCGCCTCACCTTTGCATCTCACATCCAATTAACATCTAACAAAGGCCGTGGCTCCTTAAAATCACTAGCTCCTCTCTTATGCAGTAAAAGTTCCTTATCACCAAAAACAAACTTCTCCTCTACAAATCTATCATAAATCCCATTATGCTCTATGCGTCTCCCGTCTGGAGTCCCGCCGCCGACACCCACATCCGAAAACTTCAAACAATCCAAAACAAAACTCTCCGTCTTACCTTTAACGCTCCTTGGTACATCCGAAACGACAACCTAATCACGAAGCCAATCTAGCCACTATCCTAACACAACTCCGCCACCGCACCGTATTCCATATCACAAAAAACCAAACCCACCCCAATCCGCTCATCCGCAAAACTACCGATTACGGCGTATCCTATCCCTAAATCAAATCAAAAATCAAACGCCCTAAAACCGCTTTCCCCGACGACTTTTAAAATTTTCCCGCTCCTCAAGACTAACACAAATAATATTTAAAATTTTTGTTGCAGATTACATCCCTAAAGACAACGGGGTACAAGGACATTCCTGGCCCATCAATCATGGTAAGACTAGATTAGACTATTTAGTTTGGAGGAGATGATAAACAGACAAAAATTTCAAGGAAATTATATACACCGTGTGTCCCAGGAAATCTAAAGTATTGGGTTTAATATGGGGAATTTGAAAAGTCCGATTTATATGTCCCCAAAGTGTTTTTAGGATATTTCCAGTATCAGAACACATTACAATGTGTACCAGAAAACGTTTTTTGTAAAAATTTATTAAATTCAACAAAACATATTAAAAATATTTCAAAAATGTATCGCGTGATAAGAAGCTTTATTTAAATAAACAGGTAAGAGCTGCGTTATTGATGTTCGGCGTGGCTCAGTTGTCTTAACGCATTACCACTAATTTGTCACCGGTTCTAACGAAGGTTCAAATCCCCAGTCCGATTCTTTTTTTTTAAGTTGGGTTATTATTTTAAATGATCACCATTTAATTTAGGTCAATAACGAGATATTAGTTTAAATTTTTTTAATTGAACTGGCAATAGATTCATAACCGGTTGCACAAATACAATTCAAACTTAAGCAATGTTTAAAAACTTTAGATACAAAGTTAAAACTGGTACTTAGTAGAATATAATTCATTATTAAACATTTAGTGCCGTTTGAACCCACACAGCTTAAACTTAAGCGAAACTTAAAAACAATCGTTGCTGTGGTTTTAACAACTATGTTTAAGTTTTTAAGCATTGCTTGAATTTAAGCTGTGTTGGTGCATACGGCCTAGTTTAAGCGGTATTGGTGTAAACGGACACGCAATGGAATGATAACTAAGGGTCAGTTGTACAACTGGCCCTAACTAACGAAATTAAAATAATTTTGGTAAGTTTTAATTGTAACAATATATGAATTTTGTTGTTGACATACTAACAACAGCGACTAGTGCACAATCATCGTCGTATTTAAATAAATATTTTAACTAAATATTTATGGTGGTTCTGAAAAGAACCGATTATAATGGTTTGCTTAAAGCAAATGTTCAAAAATGCCTCCATTTTGTACCAAACAGTAACCCGGCCTATTATAAAACTCCCGACGCACATTTGATAACTGTCGAGCATTGATTTGCTGACATTCTTCGCAGATTGCGATCTTCAAATCGTCTAAAGAATTGGGCCGGTTTTAATAAATCTTGTTTTTAAGATGATCCCACAGGAAAAAATCACAAGGTGCCAGATCAGGAGATCGTGGCGGCCACTGAATTTGTCCCCGTAAACCAATAACACCATGGAAGGTATTTGCTAAATATTGTCGAACTATCACCGAGTTGTGTGCTGGACAGCCATCCTGTTGAAACCAAACTTCTTGTTGCAGATCTTCCACTGTTTCTCGTAATGCTGGTACTACTCTGTTCTGGAGAAATTCTAAGTAGGACATTCCGTTAAGATTGCCTTCGATAAAAAAGGACCGAGAATTCTGTCGCGGAACAATCCAGCCCACACATTCACCTTTAAAGGATACTGGGTTCGCACCGCCACCGCCATGTTAGGGTTTTCACGCGCCCAGATTCTGCAGTTTTGACTGTAAGGTTTATTGTGCAAAGTGAATGTGCTCTCATCAGTGAAAACAACGTTTCTCAAGAAATCCCTGTTGTTGTTGCAGGTCTCCTGCATTACTTGAAAACTCTACTCTGGAGTTATCATCGCCAGCTCGCAACTCCTGGCATCTTTGAAGTTTGTAGGGGTTGTATCGTTGTTTTCGAAGAATGCGTTGTACCATTGATTTCGAAACCCCTGTTTCTACCTGAATAGTACGCACTGATGTTTTATTTGTAACAGAAACTGCAGCTAGGACAACTTCGGTGTTTCTCAATTCCAACTCCCGCGGTGGTTTGGGAATATCATCACTACGTATTCTAACAGACCCAGTTGTTATAAACTTATCTATAATTCTTTGAAACGTCGAATAACTCGGTACTTCTTCACGCATTCCTAGAAAATTCTGTTGTATTTCTCGGCAACTACTTCCACTAAAATGCAAACGAATAACGAATATTCGCTGCTCCAATGTTAAATTCTCCATTATTTATACAAATGTATAACAAACTAATCGCAAAACTCAAACAATTATTTAAGAAACGAACAAGGAAATCTTGACACAAAGTACAAAATGTATTCTGATGTACTATTGTTTTTCGACGCTTGTAGCAGCCGCCTTACGTTTTGTTTTATTATTCAATTGCTTCATTAATCACGTAAACGTAATTTCTATTTTTTTGTATCTACCTACAAAACAATTACAAGCAAACGTTCGTATGCAGTTTTACAATAATGCTATGCTACTGTCTAGTACATAACGGACAGCATTTCTAACATTCATTTAAGGACATTATCCCAATCGGTTCTATTCTGGATCACCATAAATATTTATTTATTATAAAAGATTGATTCAAACAAGATGATGATTGAACACTAGTAATTCTTGTTATTAATGTCAACAACTAAATTTATTTATTGTTACAAATTAAAACGTACTGAAATGGTTTTAATATAGTTAAGTAGGTAACGCGTGATTCAAAAATTTTTTCATTAAAGTGGACCATGAAAAAATTCACGTACGTCTATTCTAAATACATAAAACTGGATGTGTTAGACCTAGCAAAGTACTATTGAACTATTGAAGTCATCTGAATTATTAATTAAAAAAATTGAAATTAAATCTGTCAGAATTGACAAATGTACAAGCTAAGCTAAGATACACCTGTTATATCTTGCTTTGTCGTTCATGGCAACGTTTGATAAAAAACGTTTTGAATCACGCGTTATGTTTAATAATTTGAATAATATTTTAGTAAATTTGTTTGCCAATTCAAGTAAAAAATTTAAACTTTTAGTAACATCTCTTTATTGATAGAAATTAAACATTTTTTGAAATATTTTTGATATGTTTTGTTACATTTTAAAATTTTTTACAAAAAACGTTTTCTGGTACACATTGTAATGTGTTCTGATACTGGAAATATCCTAAAAACACTTTGGGGACATATAAATCGGACTTTTCAAATTCCCCATGTTAAACCCAATGCTTCAGATTTCCTGGGACACACGGTATAGATATTACATGCACAATCTTCTAAAGCAACTTTGTCGACAGATGCGTAACAAGTTACACAAGTCGATTTTTTGCTTATTAATGCCAATTAATCATTGAATTAAAAACAATTTCGGATCACAGCAGGCGAACTAGAAGATATAAGCTACCATTGCTAAACGATTTTTTTCTATCTTTACTCAAATCGATCCTGGCTTATGAAATGGGTTAATTTAAAACACCCTATAATAAAATTAAACTCTAAAATTTAATTTTTATTTATTCAATAAAGATTGGAAAGTGCGGTGGTTATTGTCTACTTAAGAGCAAAAATGATCATTATTACATCTTCAACGACCACAAGTCAGCGATCAATTCAAAATATAACATTATTTAATAGTTATTATCAAAAGATAATATAGAAATTACAGTTATAAAAGAATATATTATATTGATACGTGCAATGAAAATAATTTAATAATAATAATAATATTTCCCAAAAAAACACACACATTAGTGGAAATCTTCAGAGTTCAGCCAGCCGTCGAGATATTGTTTCCACGTAACCATAAATATAAAATTAATGAATATATTGACACATAATATAATCTAAATAAATAAAATACAGAAAGTAAGATCATTAATGATTACAATGAATTAAAACTTGTTTGCAATAAAAGAAATCAAACAAAACAAAATACTAATTTAATCAAATATACAAAAAAATATGAATGCAAAATTAAATAAAATAAAAATAAAAGAATTAATTTACTTTGGTTGAAATTGATTGCAGATTCAATAGTAAAAGAAGGCTGGTATTTTAGTGGTGAAATGGCAACGTGAAGCGGTAGACAATACGATTATTGTTTTAAACCAACGAGTAATGAGCAATACCTATACCGGCTGTAACACGATCATGGTACACACCTCGTTTTTTCTTTAGTTTTAAAGATAATTGATTGAGATTTGGGACATCCCATATACATAATAAATGACTATAACAAACTTTTTTTTCACTTCCGATTTTGGCAGAAGTGACACCAACTTTTGATTTTTAAATAAAACACCTTGTATATTATTGCATTCTTACAATCTGTATAATTTTCTGAATCTATAAGTGACATTTCAAACGTCAAATTTTTTTCTGGAGCTACAAGTAAGACGACAATTAATAGCATAACAGCCCAACAAATGGCTAACGTTCTACGAGAAACAGCTTTGAGGGTTCAGAAGTACATTGACGTTAATGGACAGCATTTTGAACTATTGTTGTAGATAGGTAATGTTCATTTTGTATTCCAAAACCACCTTAGTAGCTTCTTAACATTAACATTAACAGAATTGTATTTTCTTAGATTCTTTTAGCTGTAATTTTGATTGTATTTATCGCACATTTTAAAACAAGGTATGAAAAAAATCCTTACTAATAGTACTAATAATTGGTAGGTACCACGGTACCAATATTGCCCCATTTGGAAAAATTGAGTTTTACTCTAAAAACAATTTTGATGAGCTTAATTTCCTCATAAATCACATAATTTAATATTTTTGACGGGATTTCAATTTTTCTAGCATAGAATGGGTCGATTAGAATAAATAGGAATAGTCATGGCACACTTAAATGGAAAACTAAAAATTAAATTAGGAAAACTTTTCACGTTTGAAATGTCACTTATGTGATATCATCGGATTCAGAAAATTACGCAGATTTTAAAAATACAATAATATACAGGATGTTCTATTCAAAAATCAAAAGTTGGTATCACTTTTGGCGAAATCAAAAAAAAAACTGTTATAGTCAAAAAGTGTCATTTGTTATGAATATGGAATGTCCCAAATTTCAGTCAATTATCTTTAAAACTAAGGGAGAAACGGGGTGTACCATGATCCTGTTACACTCGGTATACCCTACATCGAATTGCACACGTGCATGTTAGATTAGTTTTTTGTAAGAAATCAGTTTCATATTTCCTAATTTTTCAGCGTTTCGGTTAATACAATACAAGTCGTAGCCTTTATCAAGACATTCTGTGTTTATTGATAACAATTAGGTAAGATTACAAACATAATTATTAATACTTACAAATTAAAAATATGTTTTTTCACAAGTAACATTAGTTGCTATTAGAACTCTTACCGAACATAATTAACTTATCCCACACAACGTTACAAAATATAAATAATTTAAACATCCTCAGATGTGATTAAACAAAATACGTACAACAAATAAATATAATTTTAGCATGTAATGTCAGTATACCGAGTGTCTCTGGCAAGACGCAACATAGGAATTTCACTATAGAAAAAAATTAAATTGATCCACTAAGGCTATGAAATTTTCGTATTGACGTATACGTTACAATTAATTGTTATTGCGTGTTCCTTATTGTAATATTCTCTAATTTAATTTTTGAAACTGAGTGTATACAATCCCTAAAAAAGTTTAAATGGTTAAGGGGGTATACAGAGGCGAAAGCTATATAAACACTTCTGCTTTGTTTGCTGCACCTTTTCCGGATCGGCAGAGAAACCGCATTGTACACAAGCGTACGAAGCAGGTTCCACAAAACCAGAAGATGGACAACGATGAAGAAATCAATGTACTCGGTGCTATGCAACATAACTTTAATATTAGAATTCGACAACTAAGTATCGACTGTGGTGTAAATAGGTGTCGAGTTCATAAAATTTTAAAAAACATAAACCGATGCTGACAAAAGGCAAGAATTTTGTGAAGCATTAATGAAGATATGAATTTTGTTAAGAATATTTGCTTCACCGATGAATGTTTGTTAAATCTCAATGTAGTTTGCGGTATCAGCATGATGGGTGTCCAGCACATAATGCAAATCAAATAAAACAACTTTTAAATGAAGCACTTCCCAGAACCTGGATTGGAAGAGGTGAGGAAGTTACTTAGCCACCAAGATCACCAGGCTTGTCTCCCAACATATCTTCAAAGGTTTATACCGACAGAACCCACGACACAATTGAGTCTTTAAAAGATAAAATTGTGGAAGTTTGCTTCAATATACCAGCAAATATGACTGCAAATGTGAAACGAAACTTCTATTTGGGGCACTTTTAATAAAAGGCGTATTTCAAATTACAACATTTTTTACAATTGTTCTTGGATGGTTTTAAAATAATAATCTTGTTATCTTGTTTGTTGACTCCTGGATTCTAGTAAAACCTGAAATAGAAAGTCAAAAGAGAAATAGAAAATTAAATAATTTAAAACACAAACCTTTACGCTCTCATTATTCATAACATTAAAAACCTTAATCGGGCATTTTCTAAAAATCTTCATTAATTCCATGAGTTTCAAGTTGTTTACGATCAAAAAGCTAAAAATGTATAACACATCTTATTCTAGGTTATACTTTACTTCGCTGATTCCGAATAAAGTCCTTAAAACACAACTTCTGTTTATTGATAAAGACTGTGGTAGAAACAAACTACTCGATCCATACTAATCAAAATATCTGTCTTATCTATAATAACAACTGTATTGACTTAAAATAAACTTTTAGCTTTAGAATACTTGCATATTCTTGCAAGATGCAAGTTTACACACAGGTCAACAATACAAGAAAACAAACGACTCATTTAACCTCAAATTCAATACGAACAGTTTTATGCAAAAGGATTTATTATGCTTGCTTCAATAGCTATATTAAAATATGAAAGCAACTGAACATTGATTAGAATTTTCGTAAAATCACAAAAAACTTAAAAAATAATATTTACATTTGAAAGAAGATTAGACATGCTACACTTGCTCTCTCTTTCTAACTTCAACAAAATGCCGTATATATATAATAGGGCCAATCAAATTTTTTCTATAGTAAAACCTTATGTTGGGTCTTGCCAGAGACACATGGTAGATAAATCTATCAAATTTTTTAATTGGTTTATTTTTTAATTAATTAGGATTGATTCTATTTTACGTAAAATATATTTTTAATTTGTAAGCATTAATAATAATTATGTTTGTAATCTTACCTCAATCAATCAATGTATTTATTTGTTTTTCTACAATAAACAAATAACTCAGTTGTCTTTTACATCATACGTACATCATAAAATTAACCAAGTCCACTTCAATTTTTCACACCCAAATTATATTAAATGAAATTAATTTGATTTTTTTCCCTTTCCTCCTCTCGTTCTTCCTTGTATAACTAGATTTTCATAATTCCTTTTTCTTTACTGTTAATCTATGTTTTATATCTTGATTATGTTTCATTTTCTTCTCTCCATTGCTTCTCTTCTTTTATTACCTCTTTCATTCACTCAATTCCTTCTCCTCTTTTACCCAGCAGTTCTCCTCGCTCTCTCTCCTTTTCCCTCAGTTCTCCACATTCCTTACTTTGTGTTCCAAGTTCTCCCACCCATCTCCACACATCCTACATATTTCATCCTCGTCCTTCAACCAATATTTGTTTTTCCTTTCCTCATTCCCTACCATAAACCTTGCTTAACTCTTTTTTCCTTTAATCCACTCTCTCCAATTAAATATCTGGATTTTCCTTCTGTCCTTATCTTCCAATATTTTCCATTGTACTTCCCTTTTTTATTCTTCCCGCTCTTTTTTGCACCTGCGAGTTCACATCCCTCCTTACTATCTTTGCTTCTACCGATCTCCCTTCTCTTCTTATTCTTGTTATCTCTTCTCGTGCGTACCCCCCTCTTTCGTAATATAATTTCCTTTCCTCTTCTTCATATTTTACCCTCTGCATTTTTATTTTTTCCAGCACTCGTTTAATATTTCTTTCTCTTGCTTTCAATTTTCTCCTCATATCTCATTGCCCTTCTTCTTGTCGGTGTTCTTATTTTTTCCATCTTGACCTTCTCTTCCACTATGTATCCCGGTGTTTCTTTTTCCAATCCTAGTGTCCATTTCCAATATTTTTCTTGAATTCTTTCCAGCTCCCTCCATTCTTTCCATCCCCATAATTCCGCTCCATATGTCAAAACACTTCTTACCATCCTATCAAACAGCCATCTTCTTTTCTCAAGGTCTTTCCCAATACTTTTTCCGTCAATACTTATTTCATCTCTAAAATAATACGTTTTACAATTAACAGCTTCATTACCCCTCTATGCTAACTCAAAAGCAGATATCTGAAAACAGTTTTTCTGCAAAACTTTTCGATTTGCTTCGTCTCATGCATTTGCTATCAGTTAAATATATCTTAAAGAAAAACCTTACGAACTAACTTTTGGCTTATTGACATGTTATTGTAGACTTTTGAGTTTCGCATCTCTCGTTTTTGTTGGAGATTTAAAAGCAATATCTAACAAGTTGAAAATGTAAGGCATTGTCGCAACGAACTTCGTATTTATTTTGATAAATTGTTTGATTTTACTTTCTATTATCACGGTGTATATTTTTAGACTTAGTTGTGCCAGAGGAGTTCAAATATGTGCCACACATTGATTTTGGACATATTTGGATTTTTGAAATAAACTTAATTTCCCGAGGGCATCGGGTATCTGTGGCCCGATTTTATGGGGGATAGGATATTTCAACTCAGCTATGCCAGAGGAGTCTAAATATATGCCACACATTGATTTTGGACGTATTTGAAATTTTAATTTTTCGACGGAATATCGCGGGGCTCGGCGTCCCCGTTGCCCGATTTTAATGCACATCAAAACTTAAACTTTGGACACCAAGCTGAATCGATTGATGTATCACACAATGATGTCCGACCATTAGAAAGGCCTCGGAGGGACGCACACACGGACGCACGGACGACAAATCGATTTCATAAACGAACGAAGTTCGTTGAAAATGGATCAATTCTGCGTCCGTATTTATTTAAATACTTCTCTTGTAACCTTTTTGCGGTAGAGTTCTATATTGTTTTTACACATTACCTCTTATAATCTTGACCATTCTTCATTTTCATGTTAAATCCCAATTCTTGAAGAATGTTGGCAATTTGTTGTGTGGAATGTATCAACCAACAATTGATATTTTCTTTCATCATAGTATTTGAAGAATTGGCCACATATAGACGATTGAGCTCTTATGGTATTGTAAGGTACTCCTTCTCTGATTTTTTTTGAATGTCTTCTATTGATTTTTTTTAAATTGCCCCATCTTTAACACCAAAACTTTTACTTGAGAAAAATTGTTTGACAAGATTAACAACCGTTACTATCAAAGTAACAATGAAACGTCAACATTTTTTCAGTTATTGTAACTTATATAGCAACGACTCCAATGGACAGAATAACCGGAAAAATATTTTTTCCACTACTAGCTGTGAAGTGGACAATTATTGCGACTCCTAGCCAACTGAGAAGTTGAATTTCTCTATTAGTGGTTAATAATTTTTTCTATTGTTGACCTAGGTTAATAATGGACAAATTCAAATTTTTGAGAATCTAAGAATAGTTGTTTAACAAAACGAGTGAAACATAATTTTGTATATCCAGGTGATTATCTTTAACGTATTTGCTGCTTAAAATTACCTAACACGATAAAATTATTTGAATAAAAAAATACCATTAGTTTAAAATTCGCGCTCTCATCCCATAACCGCAAATACATAACCTGAATTTATTAATTTATTAAATATGATGGTAGAATCAGTTCTTTCAGGTTTCCCAAAGGAGATTTAACCAAGCGAGTTAAGTTACATCAAGAATTTTAAGTAAATTACAAACATTTTGTTGTAGGTGTTTTGAATGGTTAACAGAATCTGGAAGTTCCGATCTGTTGCATAAAAATGTCGACTCTAAAAGCTTAACAAGTATGTGGCGAACATTTGCCATTCCTAAATGAATTACAAGTGTCAATTTCTGAAACCTAATATTAAAATGATGCAAGGTATATTGGCGAAGCAATAAATGCCCGTTAACATCTCTAGCTATACCAAAACTACTCAAGCTTGCAGCTCAAATACTCTTAGGTAAAGAAAATTACGGAGGAACATTCTTAAATTGCAACGTGAAAAGAAAGCACTTCAATTGAAGTTAACATCTCCCAACGATTACTTCCCGAAAGCAGAGCAGAAATTGTGACAGCCCAAGTGGACTTAAAAAAGAAACCACTAAGAAGCAGGAGATATACAGAGTTAAACAACCCTTGTGCTACATCTTTACAAATACGATATGCGAAGGTGACAAACTGAAGTCGATAGTATTAAACTGCATAAAAAAGCTACAACTACAATGCGGTGCCAATGGTAGGGCAGTAGTAAAATTTTCGAAACCTAATTAAAAGAATAGATGTATCACCGGAAAAACCATACCTTCTCGTCAACGATAAGAAAATCTATTATTTCTTCGATGTCCCCTATTTATTGAAGTCGGTGCAAAATAACTTGATTAAATACGATATAATCTTTAATAACAATAAAGCATCTTGGAAAGACATTAAAAATTTCTACATGTCAGATAAATCTAAACCGCTGCGATTGGCTCCTAAATCAACTAATTTACATATTACTCCGAATAATTTTCAGAAAATGAAGGTGAAATATACCACACAAGTGTTTAGTGAATCAGTTGCAGTTGGTTTATCAACGTATGTAGCTTTTAATGCTTTTTGATTTATTTGCATTCCTGTGCTACTTGATTTTTACAAGAAAAATGTTTATTTTTTATTTTTGGCTTAAATTTGGCTAGTAGTGGAAAAATAGTATATACACCATGGTTGTGAAGTCCATTATTGCCTTAGCACCAGTTTATTTCACGAGGGCGGTAGCCCCTGAGCGAAATAAACTGATGCTAAGGCAATAATGACTGACTTCACAACCTTGGTGTATAATATACTATTATTGGTAATATAGGTATAATGAGCCCATCAAGACGTATTCTTTCTGTGGCAGCATTATTTATTTTGTATGATAACTTCAATGAGAAGAAGAAGAGACAAAGAACGTGGCAAACTTTATAGCCAAAAATTTTAAAGTTTTCAATCGCACATTCCACAAAACAAAATGTTTTTCATAAAGCGATGTTAATTCGATTATTTTGTCGTTAGTCCAAACTCTTTTCGCCGCTGACATTTGAAACTCGCACTGTTTCCCTCACAAAATATCGACTCGAACATGGAAAAAACGACAGATATTGCAACAGTACGTGTATGCGTGCTTAGTAGGGAACCGAGACTCTAGCGCAAGATCTTCTACGACATTTAGTAAGTCGACTTTCGGTGTTGTCAGTGTCAGACAGTAACAACAGCGCATGCTTTGACAAAGTGTGTTGAAAATTGAACCTATTCTAGTTTATTATGCAATCTAACAACACAATCTTTTATTCAATTTTTGTATAACACTACAGAATATAAGTTGTACAAAAATTTGCACAAGATCTTGAACAATAAATTTCTTAATGTAAAACGGATCTATGGCAAAAAACTACGAAGACAGAAGTGACCATATATGGTGTACTTACAAAAGCTGTGATGAGCGGGAGAAACAAAAAGGGTTAAATAGCATACTCCAGGATAGCTTAAAAAAACAGAGGAAGACCAAAGACTGAAAAAGAAACGGATCAAACATTTGTAGTCATTTGGCTGTATTAGGTATGGACCTTACGATGCTGGCACGTCCAGAAGAGTATTTGGAAAGTAAAAAAAAAAACGAAAACAGTTAGTGATAAAAATTCTCGACTAAGTCGCAAATAATTGTGATTGGGCCCTTGCATTTTATTCGTTGAGCTCTATAGTACTTAATATGAAAAAAACTTAAAACACCAGAACTATAAAAAAAAGTAATCCTATTTGACCTCCTGAGGTAGTGAATGCAAAGAGAAACCACCACATTAATCTTTTAAGGATAATCATGGTTGTGGTTGACAAATACATGGACCCCAAGTTCGGGCGCCTTTTAAATGTGGCAAGGGTGCTAAGAATATACCGGTCAGCTGCTTCAAATATTCAAAAAAAGGTCCAATATAAACTGAATAGGTACATGAAACATTAAAACCATGTACGAGCCATGCAAGAAATAAAAAGGGTAAAAATAAAAAAAACAGAAAAAGAAGCAAAAGAATATTGTGGTAGAAATCGATCCGACAATTGGTTTAAATTATATTTCAGTTTTGAGGAAATATTATGAGAGTGCCAAAATAATCTATTATGATAAAAATTAATCAAACATTTGTTTTGATTTTATTTGACCTTGAAGGTCGGGAAAGCAAAATTTAACCAAGTACTCATCAAAATTTTACTATCACTTCTCGAGAGTTTTGAGAAATATTTTATCGACGTCAGAACTAATTTTTGCGATTAGAAACAGTTACTACAAGACTACAACAGAGAAAGGCCTATTTAAATTATATTGTTTTTTTACGTACGATTTATTTCACACACAATTATTTAGTAATTACTGTTCTAATTAGAGGTTAGATCTAGATAAATAAATTTTATAATATAACTGCTACAGTAAAACAACGTTAAACGTTATCTAAAATACTGAATCCATTATCAATATCAGTATCACATTACTGATTCTGCATTTTTAAATTTTCACCAAAAACAGCACCATTTATTCAATTAACAAGGAACTGTTTGTAATGATAAATGCCTGTAAATGTTGACAAATGCGTATTACATCAGCGTCATGGCTTGTGTAGAACATACATTCAAAACTTCTTAATTTTACTAAAAATCATTTATTTGTATGTAATAAAGTAATAAAATTTTACACACATTTAGTTTAATATATGCATTTTATCAAAATGTTCACTCAAAGTATATGTCACTTTTGGCATTAATTAAAGAAAGTTAATTAACCTATTGATTTGTTTTTACTTCAGGGCACATAATGAACTTTCTAGAGTGTGTGTTTAAAAATTCATTTTGTTTTTAAGAATACGGAGAAGTTATGACCCATATTTTACCTCAAAAAATGCACTATAAATACCAGCCTTCACATATTATAAACGGACATTTTAAAAATGGCTAATTTATGTTTGATTACTGACAGTGAGCTTTTAAATCTAATATTAATGTGATGGACATCCGATCAAAATATCTGGACAATTTGAAAAATAATATTTGATGATAAAGCTCGTATATAAACTCGTTCTATTAGATATGATTAGACGTAATTATTCAGCCAATTAAGTTCACGTAGTTTATAAAAGCATCTCTGGTATTTCTATACAGTAATCTTACACATGCATTTTGAACTATTTTAATTCTTTTACTATCAGTTTTATAAAGTCTTGCGTTATAAACTCCATCCTCAAAGTTCAAATGAGATAAAACTAAAGCTTCACAAATGATCTTTATAACATTATAATTTAAGAAATGTTCATTATTATAAGTAGTTTGAAATTAAAGAATCCTCTTTGCAAGATTTACAAACATGAGATTTCAACTTTAAATCATTATCCATAAATATGTATACCTAAATTTTTACTAGTAGCTGCAAGAGGTATTTCAGAATTGATTAAAATGTGAGAAGGTAATTGATCGCACTTAGAACCGAAAAAATAATACTTGATTTCATGGAAAATTTAATGGAAAGCTGATGGTTAACTGCATACTGCATTAGTCTATTTAGATCATCATTTAGTAATGTAAAATTACTAGCGTCATTTTCATGGAAACAAATATACCGTGAGCGACATAAGTAACAAATAAATTATTTTTTGTCGTTATTATTCTATTTTATGAAAATTGCCAAAACACGTCAATTTTTGTTGTTAATATTTCAACTCTGCCGTGAACTCCTTCGTAGGGCTAGCAATCCTCTCAACTTTTGTGCAACTTTGATTGAAAGGAAATTCAATTGTTTATTTGATGGTATGGTAATTAAATAAATAATTTAATTAGTAAGCTTTGAAATTTAAAAAAATATGTTAAGAAACAAAAACTGCAGCAGACGATGATTTGGCTGATAGTTAAATAAAATCTACGAGAAAATTGGAATTGTTTTATTAACAAGTATAAAATACCATAGTTATTGCGACCCCTCCCGATTAAAAAAAATTGAGGGGGTTGCTACCCATACGAAGTAGTTTACGGCAGGATTGAAATAATCACGTTAAAAAAACAAAAATTAACTTGTTTCTGGAATTTTCATAATAAGGCATAATAACACCGAAAATTAATTTTTTGTTACTAATGCCGCTCACGGTATAATTGAACGTCATTATCATATAAATGGTACTTACAAAATTTAATTGAATCGTTTGTAAAAATCTATAGTAGGTATGTTAGATGCCGGTTATGAACTCTTCAACATTGCGAAAAAAATTAAGGTCCTTTTTAACGCAATCGTTTGTTACCTTGTTATTTAAATAACTATTCTCAACCCGAAACTATCATTTTAATCATGCCCCTGTTGTATAGGGTTCACGGCGGAAAACAATTTTTAATTACAAAATTTCCTTTTTAGAAAATTGTAATGCATTTAAAATTAAGTTTATGTTAAGCAAAACTACATTTTTCTTGCGAATTTACAGCAGGCGATTTGAGAGTTATTTAAGCCAACGTTTAGTTGGCTATAATATTCAAAGAAATTTGTTTTAATGGCAATACTACTTTTGACCAATAATATAAATTAACTCATTCTACATTTTTTTTTAATCATATGGTTTGAAAATTTTACTTTTTTAACGACATAAGTATAAAAAATAGAATACCTACACAATTTGTGGGGAAACAGTATTTTTGAACATGCCTCATGCTCACCTGGTGACTAGATTTTCTTTGTTCATTGCTAGATTGAATTTTTAATTAACTGTATGATTTCAGATATAGACATCGGTTGCTTCTATCTTTGATGTTCAATTTGATTTTAGGATTAACTCCTTTCAAATTAACAATTTAATGGTGTTTGGGGGTTTGGGGATATACTTTTATCGAAAATTTTATCGAATTGGTCTTAACTATGATCCTTAAAAGTAAATTATCCTCACTAAGAACTAAATTTTATTTTTTTTAAAATTTTTTTTTGGGGGTTTGTAAACGCGGTAGCATCTTGAGGTCCTTTCATCTACGATGTTAGATGTAGTCTGATGATTCTGCTTAGCAGATTGTATATATCTTATTCATAGGGAGCGGGGCTTTCATCTTGCAAATCTCTGTAAGGTGCGTTATGGGTGTTCTTAAGGATTGGATTCTAAACCTGGTTAAGCCTCAGGGTTTCTTCGTTTCTGTTTAAATTTTTATAATTTAACCGTAGCTAGGAATTTGAAACTTTTGAAGAGTATCTAATTAAACCTATGTTCGATTTCTTGGTGTGTCCCGGACGGTAGTTAGCTCGATGTTCTTTAATCATTGTTCCTATCGATCTATTAGCGGTTCGTATGTATTTCTTGTTTTTTATTTCTCAATCTGATGGTCTGATAAACCTGCTTGGTTGGTTTGAAGATTATCTTGTCATGTGGTTTTGATTTTATATATGGAAGATGTTTTGGGTCAACTTTTGTGTTCCGATGCTCTCGATCTTTTAGATCTTATTAATCTTTTAATCTATTTCCTGGTGTACTTGTTATTCTCAAAAGCAGTTTTACGAAACTTTATCTTCTGCCTCCACGGTGAACTAGATATTGGGGTGTTGACTATTCAGCTGTTAAAGAATCATTTTAAGTGTCTTCTACGTACTAGACTCGTGTCACTGGATTGTATTTCTCGATATCAATAGGTTTCTTTATATTTTCTATAACATTTTCTTTCCAACAAAAAGTAGCTTCATTTTAATTACAACATCGAGACATCATTTTATGGCACTTGTTAACAGCAAAACCACGTCAAAACTTACAAGAATGTGTGTTTGACCTTGATATCCCGAATTTTGCGTACAAAGTGTGCTGAGACCTTAACGTAACTGTTGGTCCAATGTTGATGTACAGAATTTTGCGTACAAAGTGTACTGAGTCCTTACGGTAAGTGTTTTTCCTATAAGCATTTGGATTAGTAATAGCAAGTCCGCATTCTTTTAGTCTTAAAGAACATCATCTCAAATATATGGAAGAACAGCTTCAGATCCACAAAATTTCTTTTTGATTTCAATCGCGATTGTAGTTTCGAACTTTCCCGTTGTGGATTTCCATCGTTAACTTCACCCCTTACCCCTATTTCGAACCAATCATGCGTTGAGGTTAACGACTTTTGACATTTTCTCTTTTTTATATATGTAGGTATTTCCCTAATTACTCAGACTTCTTTTTGTCTAGAATCTGGCTAGGTCACAAGTTAATTGATTACCTGACTATCAGTTGTCTACCTTAAATTTTCTTTTGTTTGTTTCAAGTTGCTTGCCTTAATGAAGCCCCTTACAATAGGTCGCCAAACGTTGGCAACTACGGTTACCTTTTTGACACGGTCCAATCCCGAAAGGCGTTTTTTTTTGCAAGTTTTGCCTTTGTAAGGACAGTAGCATTTTGACCCTTATCGCTTCTGGGACTTCGTCTGGTACTGTTCATTTAATTGGAATGTGACTCCAGTTAACTACAAAATTGCTTCCTTTGACCAGCACGTTTGTCTTGTCCTCTGTGTGCACTCTGTCTGTTAGTTTGACTACAATTCAACCATTGTCAAATTGTGCTCTCGGTTTTTGGACCTCATTGATTTGTCGACTTCCTTTCAGAAGACATCCAAAAAACTTTAAGATAAAGTTAAACTGCAAGTTCTGGAATCTGATTCACAAGAACACCCAAAAGGTACCTTACAAAGATACGCATTTGACCAGTTTGATACAAAGCCCGCCTCTTTTTAACCAGTATAAATACAATCTGCGAAGCAGGAATCATTAATCTACGTCCAACTTCAAAATGGAAAGACCTCTGTAAAAGTTGACAAAACGCTAAGAAGAAATTTCAATCAACAACGGCTTTTAGACCCGTATCTAGACAACACTATATTGTTTGTCAGTTTATGTTTGTCACACTAGAATGTTATATACTCATTTTAAATAAATGTTGTGTTTTTTAATTTGTTCAAATTAATTTTAAGACAATAACTGAAAAAGCTTATGGCGAAACGTCTTAATTAAAACAATTAAAAAAATTTCTTAGCTGTTTTGTTTTCAAACAATCTGCATCACTGAAAAACTAACATACAGCAGCTGGAAAAACCAAAATCAATTTATAATTAATTATGTCCGTTTTACCGGACTAAAATGATGTAGTAAAGTGGCAAAATTCGATGCAGAATGAAGTAAAAAATATATAACGCCTTTTCTATTACACCAATTATCAAAATAAACAATCAAATGTATCATAATTCCTAGATAAACTTAAATTTTCTTATAAAGGAAAGGAATTTCCACGCAGATGCGTATTTACAGTCTGACGAGAAATTTTTTGACAGGACAACACAACAGATAAGTGCAATGTAGTGTTTACATTTAATACAAAAGTACTGAAAACTAGATGTTTTTGTTCTGATAATTCATCCTCGACTTTGTTATTTGTAGTACGACATTAACCTTTTATCCGTTTTGTAGGTGACTTTGTCTGTGAGTCTATGAATCCTTGACTCTTCGTTCAGTCTTACTACTCAGGAAAGGTTAATAACCAATAAGAATGAGAAAAATAAGTATTCGCATTAAATTGTTTGCCACTAAATAGATGGGCTTATTCTAGTATTTGTTTGGGAGTTACTTTTTTTAAAGAGCAAAGTTTGTCATGAAAACACTTTAACCTTAAACTTTGAACCATATATTTAGTTTTTTTATTTCATACAGAATTTCGTTGTTCTACGATCAATAGTAGAAAAGACATGTCTATAAAAATTTTGTTGCTAAATCTCTGTTATAATACGCCTAAAATCTAAATATTAAGATATATATATATACGTCAAAGCGTCTTATAAATTACAAGTGTATATTTATTTTATCTTGTAAATTGACGAAAATGACAAAAAAGAGTGAGAATTTTAAAGGAATTCACATCATATACCTTTAAATTCCCAGATGAAATATTGCTCTTCCGGTGTGAAATATATGATATACATTAAGAAAGTGGAAATACACTGCAAAAAAATGAAGATAAAATGTACAATATTTATCTTTCCAAGTAAACAACATTAATAAAACACCTAAAATCTGTTACAATAGTTGTTTTAACGTCTAAAATTGTATTTATTGTACAACGTTGAAAAACAAATCGCAGTTGAAAACTGAAAACTTGGCTTGTAAGAGATTTGAAAGTTGTATTATTAATCTTGAGGAATTACATTTTATTGATGGCAAGTGCAACGTTTCAATGTATCGAAGTTCAACAGGAACTTATTCGGGCAAGCATAACGTATGAGGCACATGTGGGGTGGAAAGAAACGGGTGTGATAAATTGTTGGAACTTGGTTCACATGGCAACACCACACTTACTAGCTACGTGAATGTTCCAACATGAATGACCGTATGTGTCACTATTCGCATTTTTAACATTCTTCAGTATCTTAGTAGTTTTCTAGGATTAGAATTTTATTTGACAACGACAAGTTTTGACTTGACTCTTCAATCCCAATACGGTTGAAGGGGAATGATTTATTACTTTCTTTCGCACATTGTGAAGGCTCTAGAAAAAATTTAATCGCAGTAAAAATGTGATACGTACATCAAAAGCACTAAATTTTTGTTTTACAACTGATTATATTGCACCGACTAAGTAATAAAGATTAGGATACGCGTAATTTCTTGTCTGCGATTAACTTCATAGCAGATCTAAGAAAATTTCCTTTAGAGATAAGCATGCTCACAAATACTAATTATGTTAAATGGTATGTTCGAGGTAATTCTAATTCCTTAAAGTTTATATTGATGCCGATTAGGGCAATAGCTTGATAATGTGCTTGAGGTCTAACTAAACCTAATATCGCGGTCGAGGTATTCATCCCCATTAATACAGAGCTAATAGTCTAATAGGCGTATAGAAGATTGCAGAAGCGTATTACGCGCCAAAGTTGGGATTATGGCAGTCATTTTAATTATCTTTATTATTTATTTCAAAGTATATAATCTTGCTGAAATTGTATTTGTTATACAGTTAAAATGGCGAAAATGGTTTTTTATTTCATATAAAGAAGGGTATATAGTGATAATACATTATATTAAATAAGATAAAGACATTCAAGAACAAAAATTAAACCCTTGCAATGGACCATTTTCTGTAAAAAGTAATTACAACGCTATTAAGGGGGTATAATAGCTCTATATAAATTATCAAAATCTTAAGATACCAATTTATTGAGTTGGAGATAAAATTTTTTTTACTTCAACTTTTAGACGATAAATTAATATTAAGAAAGTTCAATTACTCTACTATCGAAATCTACAGCTATTGAAATTGATTTTAGGAATATTCAAAATTAACTTGTTGAGTAAAGCTTACCAGTGGAAGGAAGTGAATAGGCGTAAACGTATATTCAATATATGAATGAAGAATATTAATTTATACCTTAGAGTATTATGTAAAGCAATAAAGAAATTTTTGTTTGTAACAATGTTTAACAACTTAATTTTAATTATTAATTTTAAATGTTGAACGTTTGAGTAATTTTCGGTTCAGTATAAATTAAACAACCCTAATCAAACAATTACTTTTTGGTCGAAGGAAGTAGAGGAAACCCATAATATAAAACGACTGACTTAATATAATTTGTTATTTAAAACGACTTCTGTTTTATTCAGTAGTCTAAAATTGAACCCTTCCTTAAGCATTTTAAAGTAGGCATCGTATTTTGTTTTATAGAATTATTTTTAAAGCAAAGGTTTCTTGTTCAAACTAAATATTTCTTTATTAATAAGATTCCGTAAAAAAATATGTGGCGGAATGTCCATAATTTTAGTAAAGTTTTCATCGGTAAAGGGATCATCATAATATAAATTAAATGATAACAGTTACATCAATACCAATATCGCTGACGTTCGATCAATAACAGCACAATTTGTTGTGTAATTTTTTGGTATTTTTTGTCTGTTTTCATTACCCGATGAGGTTTAAGTAGTAACCGTTAATTGGGATACAATACAGGATGTAACACGAAGAGTTTCGATTAGAAGTTATGGAAGACATAATCTTCTTAGAATTTTGAAATTACACCAATAGTGGTTTCCAAAAAAGTTAAGCTCAAATATAATAATATCCTGTTATACCGGAAGTGAAGTATATCTTGCTTATTTTAAAAGGAAATTAGTATTTATATATCAAAATACCAAGTTCTCAAGAAATAACGATATTTTTGTTGTTAATAAAGTTACTGAGTAACTAACTAACCAGTAGACAACCAGACCTTGCAATTAACCTAAATCGATAACTCCTACAGAATTTTGTAAACTAGAACCAACATGCTTAGTTAAAATCATTCATAAGTTGCATATTTTAAATAAAACACACTATATTTTATGATGTTTGCTGATGTATTTTTTTTATTCAAATTTATTTGGTCTTCGCATTCCATGTACTTAAATGTAACCGTTTTAGGAATAATTAGAATTTGTGTAATTATTGCTTTACTACAATAAATTAAACTAAGTAGGCCGGTTCCTTGTAATAGTTTTTTTATTTACATACCTATTTTTTGCAATGCTTTTTTGACAGTAGATATGTAAATATTTTTAAAACTGTTAGATTTAGTAGATGTATATAATGTAGATACTAAGCAAAATAAAAAACGCTTCAGAAACCATCATAAAATACAGAGTGTGTTACTTAAAATAAGCACCTTATTAATGGTTTTAGGTAGACATTGTGACGCTTGCTTCCCAATTCGGTTTACTTCCTGTAAATAATAAAAGCGGACGGATCTCGGGCGCCAGATTTGATGACGAAGTTTACTCTCCGTGTGCTCGTCGGGCAGCTACAGTGAAGGTTAAGAATTCCATAGGTCTGATCGTCTTCGGGAAGCAGTTCGGAGAAATAAAGATAACACACAAAAACTCAAAAACTTCTTGATTTAATACGAAACAAGAAAACAGCATGTATCAAACTACAAGCACCAACCATGCAACCCAAAAGCAGTCAGCGGATTTGACGGTTATAGGGGTGAGAGTTTCGGTAATGTAGCAGAGCGGCGATCGGTTAAGTGATACGGTGGGTAGTGTGAGTGACCGATTCGACACACGAAAATGCGCTATATCGACCGGGCAATTTCTTGAGTGGTGTATTCAAGGGGTCACCCCAAACACAACACACGGATAGGAACAATAAAGCAGAATGGCCAAGTTGACACACGTAAATGCGCTATGCTAACCTGGACAACTGTTTGAGTGGTGTACTTAAGGCGCGAAAATGCGTCACCCCAAATACAACACACAGTTAAGGAAACATAAAGCGGTATCTCTGCAACATGCGGGTCGGGGTCGGAATAGTCAAAGCGGTATCTTTGGCGGTTTAAATTAAAAGAAAGCAGACTTACTCAGTTTTCACGGCAGGACCAGGCGGAACAGGTATTCGGCACCAACTATCGTATATACTAAAGCAGTAAATAGGTGATGTCAATCAAAATATATACCCAGTGCAAGGTGGGGAATAATTTATATAATAATTGATAATTGCAACTTAACAAAGCCCCATCTACAGCTTTAAATTAAATTGTGTGTTGAATTGAATGAATTGAGTAAGTTGGTTTAGCGTGGTACCTTCCATTGAGAAGATACCAACAGAGGAAGTTACAACTAAAGAAGAAGTAACTATCAAGAGACCATCTAACATTGAAGCAGTGCAAGTAAAACAAGGTTTTTAGAAAGCAAAATCCCCAAAGCGTGACCTATCCCAAAAAGAAAAAATGGGGCTAAGAAACTTTAAGACCGATGACAAAACTATCATTCCCAAAGCGGACAAAGGTAATGCGACAGTGCTTCAGAATAAAGACAATTATCAAAAAAAGGTATACAAGAACTATTAGACGGTAAAAGGAGATACTATAGAACCCAACATATAAAATAACAAAGACAGCGAGAGATATGCACAGAAGATATGCAGAAGGAATTGTTACCAAAAGCAACAAGACAACCCCAGATTGTAAGAAATACATAGAATTCACAAAGATGGAGTACTACTACGAACGATTGTTATCAGTATTGGATTTCTGACATGATTTATCCAAATATCTGACAAACTTACTGAAACCGTACACCGGGAAGACTACATCGTATTGTGAAGAATTCACAATATTTTGTGGATTTCCCATCTACACTCAAGACGAAACCTATAAACATTTTAGTGAGTTTTAATGTAACCACGACGGGAAATACTATGAACAGAAGATTGGATCAGCAATGGGAAATCCTTTGTCACCCAAGTGCGGGCTACGATATGTCAACGACACATTCGTAATATGGCAACTGCAACAGTTCATGGATTACATAAATTTGATGCACAGAACAATCGAATTCACCATGGATATACAGCAAAATGGAAATCTGCCGTTTCTGGACGTAATGATCAAGAAAACAAAATGCAGTATGGAGAAAGAAGACGCACACAGGTATTTACACGCCACATCTCACCATCATCCTATGCAGAAAAAGACTCTTATAAGCACGAGCAAACCCGAAGCCATAAGCGATAATCAACATCTAGCCAATGAGAAGATGCACCTTGTAGAAGTTCTTAAGAACAATGGTTACACAGACATCGATATAAAGAAAGCTAAAAATAAAAAGAAAACAAACAAATCCGCAAACAAACAGAACCACCAAGAAGTATAGCTTGTTTACCTTATATAGCGGGAGTCACTGAGAAGATCTTAGAAATCAAAAGAAGCAGAAGATACAAGTGCGTTTTGGAACCACCACGTCAATTTAACAGTATCTACTAACATTGAAGGATAAGTTAACAAAAACCAGAACAGAGAGTATATACAAGATAACATTCCAATATAAGAAGTGTCGAGCAAACGGGAAGAACAGTGCAACAGCGAATAAAGAAACATTAGGTAGACGTCAGATTCAAAAAAGTTGGACAATGGGCAATGGCAGAACACACACACGAAGCGGGACACAAAATTGATTTTGACAACATAGTACAGATAGAGACTTGTCAGAGAAGCAATAGAAATAAAGAAAAATAAGATGGTTAATAGAGAAGAAAGTTATCACCTTTAGTAATAGGTGGGAAACCCTTTTGTACAAAAATGTCACGGTGAGTGAAACGAGAAGCACATGATCTAGTGCACACGGTGTAGGTACATATATAAGAAGAAGCGGTTGTGGGTCAAGCACTCGGCGCACCTGCTATTGCAAAGGCAACAATGTGCTCTCAGAGCTGTGTCGTCTACTTCTTCTCAGAGAAATCCTACTGGTCTTCGAGTAGCTGTCAACTGGTTGTCGTTAGGAAGGACCTTCCTTATCAGCACTACATGCATCAGTATAGAGCTAAGTAATCGTTTTAAGGAACCAATTCATTTTGCATGCGTTCGAAACTTAAGTACACGCAACATCAAGCGGTTGTATCCTTAGCGTTTAAGCGAATTGTTATTCGGGGTAGTCTCCATCCACCAACGCTCGTTGTTGTTGGCTCTAACTCCCTCAGAGTTGGGGCATTGTCATTATTGTGGGGAAAGCTAAAACAAAAGACCTTTTGGATTGGCGGGAGCTACATTCCGTATTAGAACGAGTGTAATATTAGTTTTACCGCGTGTGCGTGACGTGTGTAAGTCGAGTTTTCTTAATCACCAATCTTAAATTGGTACGCTACTTTAATTTTGGGGTTAATAAACGAAAAACTTAATTGAATTGCGACGTATGTGAACGCGAACTCTAACTAACTGGTTGTTGCTAATGCACGCAAGTTTCATGCGACAAAATCTCATTTCTCCCAGATTCTTTGAATATTTTAAAATTGTATGTGCTATATTTATGTCTTTTGTCTCTCTGAGTTCTGTTCGTTGTAGCGTAGTAGACCTTAAGTAAAACCTATTGAATTCCTGTTGGTCGGTTTTGTTTCTCTCTGTTACGCAGCAGTTATTTCTTTCAGTTCTCTCAAGAACCTCCCCATCTCACCGACTAAGCCGGACACTGCTGTACTAACGCTTATAAATACGGGATCTTATACGAATTTAGTGCGCTATTTTGAACCCAATATTAGTGTGTTCTTTCTTTTCTAGGTTGCATCGCTAGAGCCGTCACTTTATTTTATTTCTTATTATTTGTAAACTGCAAGCGTTGCAATGTGTGTTTCAATAATAAGTCGAATTGGTATTTCAATTTAAGTCCGACCGCATTCACCGTAAGTACACGTTGTTTTCTTTTCTTTCATAGTTGTATTATTTCTGATTACGACGTATGCTTTAGTACGTGTTTTGACCGTTTACTATACTTGTGTATTACCATCTGGATAATGCTTGGGGTGCTGCAACGATTAGTTAAGAATCCTTTGCCAAAATAACGTGACGATTACTACGGTTTCTGTCTACATTGAAGCTGCCAACAGCCGATGAACTCAACCGGCTGAGGGTCGTTCACGCTGCGTGCCTGCTGCTTTGAGGGAGCATATCTGCTTTCCGAGCTTTGTCGTCTAGTTTTCCTAAGGGAAATCCTGTGGCTACCGATCTTCAAAAGCTGTCAACTGCTGTCGTTAGCAGGAACCTTCCTTTTTGGAACTGCATACCTCAGAACACAGCTAAGTTTATTGTTTAAGGAACCTATTCACTTTGCATGCGTATGAAGCTCACGTACATGTGACATTAAACGGTTTAAATCCCTAGCATATAAGTAAATTTTTATTAGGGGGAGACTCTATCACCGACGCTCAGTTTTGTTGGTAACTAGCTCCATCAGTGCTTGGGCGCTTTAGATAAAGTGGGTGAAGCTAAAACAAAAGGCCTTTTGTGTTGGCGGGAGCTACTTACCGTGCTAGTCCAAGTTTAAGTTTAGTTTTTAAGTCACTGTGTGTAAGTGACGTGTGTACGTCGAGTTTTCTTAATCACCAATCTTTAATTGCAACGCAAACTTTAATTTAGGGTGTAACAAACAAAAGCTTAACTGAATTTAGTCATATTGATTGCGAGTGTTAATTAATTTGTCGTTGCTAACACCTGTAAGTCTTATGCGACATAATCTCTTACTTCTCACATATTCTCCTAGTATTTTAAGTTTTATTTGCTATATTTAAATGTCTATTTCTCTTTCTGATTTGTGTTCGTTATAGCGTATTAGACCTTAAGTAAAACCTAGTGAATTCCTGTTGGTCGGTTTTATTTCTTTCTATTACCCACCAGGTGGCGCTTCGTTAGGCAGTCTATTTCTTTTAAGTTCTTCAAGGACCTACCCAACTCACCGACTAAGCCGGACACTGCTGTGTTAACTGTTACAAATACGGGATTTTCCATATTTTTAGTGCGCTATTTTGAGCCAAATAGTATTGTTCTTTTTTTCTAGGTTGTATCGCTAGAGCCGTCACTTTCTTTTTTTTATTATTTGTAAACTACAACCGTTACAAACCTTTAACTCATTAACGCGTAAGGAGATGCCAGAGTATAATAATTTTGTCAAACCATATATTTGGAGTGTACCCATGCGAGTACACTGGGCACATGACTATCACTTACGATTAGTATACTGTTCAATTTCTTTCAACGCACAGAGTAACTGTGCACTTTATGCACTGCCAACACATTCTAGAATTACATACACAAAAACACACAATTTTGTTGAAGTCGCCTTTGATCTGCCTTCAATAGGCTACTGTGGTTAATAACAATTGATGAACACTATATCTTTTCTAACACAACTAATAGAGTATTAGTCTTCTGCTGAAGATGAGAACTTAGGTATCGAAATACATGTATACAGTTTAAATAAACAATTTGTGATAGAAAAGATATACAGTGTTTATCAGTATTTTCTTTTGTGTGCAAACATTCTTTTGTGTTAAGCTGAGGTCGCCTCGCCAGATTAAATTCTCAATAACTTCGTTATTAAAGTTGTGCTAGCCTGTGCTAGCTATTTCTCTTTCATGTGCAAACATCAAAATTTGAGATTTTTTTGTGAGGGGGCTAACGTCACTATTATATATTTGTGTGCACCTACCCTAATAACACATCTACGTTTCCGAAACGTTCACAAAACGTCTTCCTGCGGCCTACTCGAAGCTGCATAGATTTTCCCCAAAGTTGCATACTGTTTTGGGAACGTTCTGTGAACAAAGTTGGTGGCCAAATAGAAATTTTAACAACGTCAACATTACAACGATCTATGAACGTCCCTGAATCCTTCAAAAACGACTAAAAATTCAATTAAAATATAGTTTATTTAAATTTCAATGTAATTGAAATTTGATTGGTTTTTACTTTCTTTAATGCTTCAAACTAGTTACTGTCAACTACAACTAGATTTTTTAGGTCTACTAAAATACCAAAATGCTCCAGAAAATCAGATTCGATTATTGGGGTTGAAACTTGGTGAATGGTCAAAAAAAAAATTTTTCTAATCTGTGGAATAGAAAGGTATAATTTGGTTTTTTTTCTTATCTGCTATTAAACAATAGAAAAATCGGATCCAGTGTCAACTAAAAAGTTTGTTTGTACGTCGATTGGTGGCTGTTACCAACATGTAACATCTCGTCGGCCGTAGACGAGCTGTAGTTGACTAGTTTTTTGAAAACAATATTATTTAAATATTTTTCGGAAGCATGGTTAATGAGAGCAATAGATGTCTAAGCAGTTACATAAATCAATTTTTTTGTTATTATAGGCAAGTAAGTGTAGGCATAAGTAATAATCTCGAATTGCCGTCTGTAAGTCGCAAGAGATTGTATAATAGCAAACAAACACCGAGACTCACTCGACACCTATTTCGTCCTTTGGAACTCTTCAGAAGTGAGAGAACTCAAGTGTACTATTCCGCATTGTTAAACAAAAAGACGTATCTCCATTTGTAGGTGTAAGCATTCAAAGCTAAATATTTTAGGCCACTCCAAAGTGACTAATGAAAACATCAATATGACAACAAAAAGAACTAGTAATCAATAGACAGTTTAAATTCGTTTAACAAAAAAATGTAGTTACGGCTTTTTTGCTTAGCACGGCAGTATTGTACAAATAAATGCGCACTGTCGACAATATTCCCTGTAGGAGGACACATCATATACGACCAATAAGTATTGCAACATCTAGTGTCGTCTCGTGCTATCGTAACACATTTGAATTAAGTTATTGTTAATGGGAGATATTGACTGCATTTATTACATCATTAACCAAAAAGTCTTTGAGAAAAGTGGAATTGAAAACATGTCATGCAATGTTCCTTCGTAACGTTACGGGAACCACTTAGAAAGACGTTCCCGAAACGTACCAAGTAAGCATGGAACGTTTCCGACGTATACAAACACTGACGGGTTGATCAAGGAACCAAGTATCTAATTAGGGTATTATAACCGTTTTTAGAAAAGCGATTGTATTGTGTAAATATAAACAAAAATGGCAATTTTTTTTGGAAGCATGATGATGGAGCTATATAAAATAAACACACTGCAACAATTTTTTTTGTGGAAAATCAGCAATACAATAAATATATTACATCATCAAACACAGTGTTCGTTAAAATGTAGCCACAGTTCACAATCTAAAAGAAGAGTATATTGATAAATATTTTTACATTTTATATTGAGTTAACTTAATACGAATAAAAATTATGTAAATACATTATGAAAATGAAACACAATGAGGTGTCTTCAATTTTTGTTCTTGGAACTTTACGTTATTATCAAATTCCTTATCTTAAAATTCAATTATAACAAATCTTCTTAAAGAAGCTGTTTTCTAGATTGGTTTAAAATTGCCACCTAATTGAATTCTTGGCTGATTTTATTTCAGTTGTATTCAGATAAAGAAAGTAATATTCCTGCTTTCGTGCCAAGCACTTTTATAATGGGGGTAGCTTGTCTTTTAAAGGGGTTATTTTTACAATAGCACCGGCCGTTCAAGGTACATTAGCTTCATATGAGAGTCGTTATATTTCTCGCCTTCATTTTATGCAAGCTTTCATTTTGCATCTCGCATTTCAAGAAAAAATAAGTGCTGTCTTACTAAAGTAGGCCATTTGAACAAATACCTACAACTAGTGTGAATATCTATCTATTTGTTTTTAAAGAAATACTTTTTTCACTTCGTGTCACAAACCTTTTATTCAAGACTTATCCTGCATATTCAATTCAACTTTATCAATTTCCAAAGGAAACAATTTTTAACTAAGTTCGTAGTCAGGTAAACTCTCAAAGATAAGTGTGTCGTAATTAATCATTGTCTAATTTATTGCACGCTAGTTGTGTAACCAAAAAACTAACTTTGAAGGGTTTTTCTACATTTATTTTAGTGAAGTTATCTACAATGCAGCTTTCTTGGATGGAAAATACTAGTGCATTATCACATTTCCTTTGCGTATTAACATGAAAATACTTTTTGCAAAAGTAAACAAGATAAGATGTGAAAGTATTTGCTCTACCTTTTCATCCGAAATACAAGCTTTTAATATTTTAGCGCTTTATATCATAAACTTTAAACCTGTTGCCAGCTTAAAAGAATGTTTTTATTTTGAACGCTTTTATTTAGAAACAAGTCTTGGATCTTAAAGAATAATAAAGTAGGAACGTCTGTGTGTATATTGAAAGATGTACATTAGCGTTACCATCACTTTTTAATTTTTTATATGAAAGAAAAGAGTGCTGGATCTTTAATATTTCAGAACACATTTAGAAAATATGGATTAGCAGAATTAATTCATTTTAGAGCAAACGTTTTCTGATGAAAAATTTATTTAACAGAATTAATTATGGAGTAATAAAAATATTAGGACGAATACTCACATACATTAAAATATCTTGTTTTGAAATTGAAAATTATTTGTTTTCTTCAGGTTCTTCAGTACACGTTCTATTAATAAGGTAACACAATTGATTGTTAACACGTTTAGTTTGTAACTTTATACAATTTATAGTTCTTTTACTAATGTATTTGCACATATTACTTTACAGAAGCGTGTTTCAAATTCACATGTATGTAGGGTACAGAAATTGATAATTTTAGTTTAGCGAAAGGTGCGGTTACCGCTGGTTGTGACATACAGATAAGAATATGGAAAAACTACTTTTACTAAATCAACTTTTAATAACTTCGATATTTATAATCTTTATTTAAACGGCCGATAATAAATAAGAAAACTTGGTATTGTTCGTAAAATGAATGACTCCATGTTTTGGATTAGTGCTTTATTTCATATTTGCTTCTTACATAAAAACTTTTAGCTAAGCTGCATAGTGCAGGCCACATGATGAAGTAATAACTACACCAACGTTACTAAGTTTTCTAAATACAAACTTATTAAGGGTAAACAAATAAAAGACCTTCATCATGGTTTACAATGGCTTTTGTAAACTCAGAAAAGTTAGAAATTGTATCAAGTATTTATGGATTTTACTGTAAACAAAATAAATAAACTGTTTTATATTTTAAAACGTATGCTTGCTCTTTGGGCAAATTATAGTTATTTAACAAACGAGTGTATTAATAAGGGCGATTAACAATTGAGATATTGTTTGAGATTGTTAATCTCCGTTTAATTCAAAGTTATTTACACAACTTTCCGTCGACCGTACTTTGTAATTTTAATAAAATTATAATTTAACTTCATTGTTTCTAATTTTTGTGAGCTTTGTGTTTGATTATTCTTTGCCGTTTCGTCTTTTGTATGACTATTTGACAACAGTATCTTAATTAAGGTCACTAAGTTGACGGAGAATTGAGGTACTAAATTCCAATTGTTGCGTCAAAATACAATAGGTTTTCATCACAAGCGAAACAAAGTGTATAAATCTTTTTGTGAGAACGGATTGGTGCTTATTCAAAATAGTGATGCACCTACAAAGACCGAACCAGAAATGGTTGACAATGTTTGATAAAGGATACAAGAAGCCCAAGTACATTTCTACGTTGCCTGTAAACAAGTTGAACTTTGATAATGACTTGTCATACCAAACAAAGACATTCATTCATATCGCTATTGTGTATTCCAGCTTAAAATTGTTTAACGATGAAGCTTGATTTCACACTTAATGTTATTTCACACAACATGCTCATGTAGAGTTTATAAAGAAAACATTTTCTTAAAATGGTTCCACTACACCTCCAAAAGATATTTTTAGGAGTCGCAATGTTTATCAGGCCATTCCTTTTTTATAGTTTTTATTTTCTTTTACAACTCTGCTTAAAGAATTTAACTTTTGAACAATGAGTAAACAATATTGAAGAACTGTGTGAGACAATAGTTTGTAAAATAGATGAGCTAAACATTGTTAAATGTTATTAAGTGTTATCATCGGAATGTTGTATACAGTACAAAAATGTCTCAAAGTTCGTGTGAACAAATTGAAGATTTATTACAACTGTAAATTAATGTTGATTCGTTATTATTAAAATTTGCTTTACTACAAATTATGACAGACTTTTTATTTACATTTTCATATTGTAATTGATTGACAGATAAAATGGCAACTTTAGGTATACACCTGTATGCTTAGTTGCCTATACTGAAATCGTTCATTAAAAGAAAATCGTTCATTAATAGGTGTCATCGTCGATTGAAATATTGGTAAAGATAGTCAACCGCTTGTATTTGCTTGTATCACGGATGCAATTCACATATGCATGTTGGGTTGCGTTTTTGTTTACTTTTTTCACCTGTACTGAAGCGCTAAGTTATAATGTGTACGATTCTTGAAATAGAATAGTTCAATTTATTCCACCGTTGTAAAAATGGCGCAACATACAATCCGTAAAATTTACTTTTGTCAATACAATGTTGCAACGTTTTCAAATATTTAGTAAACGTATTAACTAGTAATTAAAAGTGACGAATTTTTCATTTATGAATAATACCATTGATGATACATATCTTGGATTTTAATGACAATGTTTTTTTAATAATTTACTAAAATACATGCGAAGCGTTATTTGTTAAAACAGTTTGGTTTGGTCGGTGTTAGATAAATAAGAAACAATTATTTTACAAATTATGCTTGCACTTTATTTTTTAACTTGCAAATAATAATGTTGACATTTGTTTGTCATTTAATAACTTCGTTAGGAATAAAGTAGAACATACTGGGAGAAATACCACTAGAGTTCAGAAACGCAAAATTATTGGTTTTTGTATCTACTTGTTTTTACGTGTTCAGTTGAAAAGGATTTTAAATAAAATTGGTTTTCAAATTTTTCAATTCAAAAGGCAACAAGTTACCGTGTTTTTAGGAAAGTGGGTTCCACTAGACCTTCAAATTTAAATTCACTTGGTAATAAAACTACCTATTCTAAAAATAAAAGTACTAGATTTTAGCTTGAGGTGTGTTGTCTCCCGACGCGGTGCGGATAATACGTGTATAATACACTATTCTTTTCTGTGACGAAATAAATGACGATTTAATATTGAAAAATCATATTACAATAGAATTAGAAAATTATTGAGGGAAATTTGGTGTTAAAAAATAGTACTCACTTTTTTCCCGAGGGAAAAAATAATTTACGAAAAGTGACACTTTGTTATCTGTTAGTAGAGATAAAAAGTTAGGATTTTACTCTTTGAAACTGTATCAAAATATCATGGTTTCGAATTAAAATAGTTTAATTAAAGTAAAAATAGCTCATTAATTATAAACATTGTTTCAAAATTACAATTCCAACTGATCTAAAATAATAGTAATAATTTACAAACAATTTACACATAAATAATAACGTACCTAATACAATGCTATACATAAAACATATCCAAACATTTACACTTATTTATGCAGATAATTTTCTTATTTTACGGTGTGGTTTTGTGACATCACTGTAATTATAGCTATTAGAAATATGTTTATTAGCCTCATATCTTAAAATATAAGTACACCTAAAGTTGATATTGAAACAAATGTATTACGAGGAGTCTTCCGGATTATCGTTTATGAGTCACATTCCTTATCGGCTTAGTCAGAAATTCTACAATTGCATACTTTTAGCAACACCTTTAGTAAATGAGTAGGCTTGTTATAATATTGTTTAGATGCAAACAGTTGAGTACGTTAGATTGTAATATAAGAAAATTCAACATTCGTTCCAACATAAAAAGGGATAGCGTTTCTATGTTAAAAATTTTAATTTCAATGACCAAAATTTAGAAATTTACTTGCGTAAGCCTAATAGATTTTAAAACATTTTCAACGGATAAACGATGTTAATGTAATAAATATATGAGTATGGAATTTTCAAAAGTATTTAAAGAAATTGTTTTTTTGGGAGAACGTTTTCAACGATTTCTTTACGAAATTAATACTTTTAAATCTGCAGGTTTTTTCATAATAATAAACTTTATTCACATGTGTATGTATACAATCTTTGTACATATATGTGTTTGTCATGATGGTATAACCATTGTTATAACCTTACGTAAGAAAGATACAAATAAATATTATTACATTGAACAATTAACAGACAATAGAAAAAAATATATAACAAAGGACACACATTTAATTAGTACGTCGACAAAATCAATAAATTCTTGTATATTGTAGAACGCATGTTTTTGTTTGTTTGTCAACATTGACTCAATGCACCAATATTTCAATCAACGGCATGATGCATTGGCAACAATGTCGTGCCTTAGCATAAACTATCAGCAAAATTACAGTTTTCTATTTCACATTTATCGGCAATACTGTTCTGTAAATTCTACAATACAATTGACGTATTTTCTTAGCACAAAGCGATACTACCGACCTCTGATGTTTAGAACAAATTTCGGGGTCGCATAATCCCGTAAGGTTGACTATCTTTACCAATATTTCAATCAACGTGTGTCATTAATGATTGTGTATTTTTATAAGAATTCTATTTGTCATAAAACAACAAACTAACATAACGTTACTCAGTCTGACTCTTTTTTATACAGTACTAGGCGCATAATAATAATATTCAGAACAGTTTCCCCATAGTAATAAAAAAGTTAGAGCATTTACTTTGCGCATGTCTACGGCCATCTTTATGGGTTACCCGATGAAAGTAACATTGTGGTAACATTTATGTGTTGTGATTTCTTTTCGTATATTTTGTTATCAATTACTCACTAAACAATAAAACTCGGGCTTCGATGACATTTAAAACACTCAGGGTTCATCGAAATTTTTTTTGTTTGGTTCGGCTGCAATTTGTTAAATGTCTTTAGGTTATATAATTTTTAGTACGACTCTGATTTGTAGACAGCCAAAATGGTGGGGTGACTTAAATATTTCAAAGGTAGGTACCGACAGCTTCTGAATATGATCGTTATTCTAAGTGTACACCCTTTTAAGCGTTGTCATGGAAAATTTTTTCAAATTTCAATTAATTTATATTTCTGCTAATTTAGCAATACTTATCTAATTTTCATGTATTAAAAATATGATCTTAAAATAAAAATGTTACAGTGGGTTAAGTAATAACTATGACGACTACATCATTGACATATTATTATAGAATTGTTGAGGTTACACTGAATTTCCTATGTTTAGTTTTAGAGGACATAGTGTATATAATTACATGAACTGAACAAAAAATTTCAATTTTTAATTTACCGGTGTCAAAACGTCTGACGACTTTGTCCAATGCCTAATTTCTCGCCTCTCTTATCTTCACATTATTCATCATTGCTTTTCTTATTCTCTTATTTTAGTTTCTTGTGTGCCTTCTCCTTTTAAGTTATTGTTGAGGGATCCATTTTATAAATTCTTTAGGTAGCCTTTCTTCAGGGCATTCCTTCAATAAGACCATACTATAAGTAGCAAATATTTAACATCTTTCATAATAGTATCTTGTACGTCCTTTTGTGGTCGTACTATTTCATTTCTTACTCTATCATTACTAGAAATCCTTACCGATCGTCTAAGCGGTTCTTTTTTTCTTATTCTTTATATTTCAATATTTTATCCCGTATAATATATTACTTTTTATCATTGTATTTTAAATGTTATACTTTCTTCGTTTTGTTATAACATTATTCCATAAGATTTTGTTTAGACAAGCTTTTTATTTTTTTTATTTCAGACAACTAAAACAGAAAGGAAAAACTCTGAGGGTCTGGAATCCAATCTTCAAAAACATACGGCTACTTACGAAAAACCGGATTTGACCAGCGCGATGCAAACCCTGTCCTCTTTTTAACTAGTAGGACTTCTGAAGAAGCTGACCACTCGTCTTAGCAAAACTTTAGAAAAAAATTTCAATCAACAACCCATTATACCCGAATCTAAACGACACTAGTTCACAAACAGGCCGCGAAAGCACAAACCAACTTGTCATTAGTTTTCTTGTTTGTACGGTTCATTTCCGCTTTTGTCGAATATTATACTCGGTATTTGTACTCTTCACAACTTTCTATTCTATCCGACCCTTAGAGAACTAGGTTATTTTGGATTTTTCCAACACACAAATATTTTTTTGTAAATTCATGCTCCACTGTCCATATGTTCCTTTCAACTTTCTAGTTCTAAGTCCATTCCTAAGTGGTTTATCCAGTTTTCTTCTAGAATTGTGTTGATGACTGTTGTTTTTCTCTCTGATTCTTTTACATTTCTTATAAATTTTCACACCTCTGTGCACTTCTTGCTGTAATGTAAGTATTTATCTTTTCTATTTCATAATTTTTTCTGCTAATATTGTTTGTTTTGTGATTCGTTTTATTTTTCTATACACTTCTATATTTTTGTTTCTTACTTAGCAATTTCATATACATCGCTTTCATTCTATCCATAGCTACTCTGTAGATTCCACATTCTACAATCTTTTTTCGTGCTTTCTGTCATTTACCATTAGGACAATTCACTGCAACGAAACTTTTTTTATGTTTGTTAGCGATTAAAAACATTTTACAGGTTAAGGCCAATTTGTAACCGTCAACCTGGACGAGCAGGTTTTTTGATATTGGAGCTAACATTCCCTGACGGATTTTTGAGACGTAACTAAAAGATCCATCTTCTCTTCTGATATATATGCTCATATGCCTCATTTGCCGCTGGATCTTTTGGTCTCTTCCGTCATTGGAGTCATTAACTATTTTTCCACTAAACCACTGAACTCTGGTTTTTTTTATAAAAGTTGTTACTCCTTTTGATCAACACAGAATGCTAAAGAAATTCGAGAAGAGTTTAAAGAATATTTTACCAGTAATGGAAGTTTGGAATGGCAAGATAAATACGCTTAGAAATAAATATGAATCGCGCAAATCGTTTGTGCGCGCAAAAATGCTCAAGTCAGTACGCACCTTTATACGCAAATTTTGGTCCTTGAAACTGTGAAGTATTAGGCAGATAAAAGTTCTAGAGTAGAGGAATCGTAAGATGTAAAGAGACCGTCACGTCGCCAAACAAAACCAGTTCTTTTTAGAACTAACTAAACCTCATAGTGAACTTGTCACTTGTTACCTGTTTGATAATGAATCAAGAAAAGAACCTAGGAAAAAGGGTCAAATACTTCACAGCCAAACAAGAGAGGTAATCAATTGAATTTGTTCTAAATTAAACACCTATTAATAAAAAAATTCTTTCAGGTGATTGCTAATGTTATGAAGTTTATGAGAGAGGAAGCTAATTCTGAAACCCCATTGATACCTCTTGCACATTTTAAACAAAGGGTGCTCGCTGCAACTGGTATTTCAGAAAGTTCTTACAAGATATTCTCAAAAGAAGCTCGCTCTGTACAAGAAGACGCAAGCACTTCGTTTTCAAGTCCTCGTAAGCACAGACCAAAACAACTACAAAATGCCAACTTCCTGAGAGCGAAAAACATTGTGAGACGAATTGTAAATAACTTTTACATTCCTGAAAAGAAGCGACCAACGGTTAAAAATGTTTTAGCCAAATTACATGAATGTGAGGTACTGTTCACCGGATGTGAATCTCTTCTAAAAAGCATGGGATTTAGGTATAATAAATGTTCATTTTCGAAACATTTCATTTTTAACATTGTTACAGATGGAAAATAACAGACACTAATTGAAAAGTGTTAATGGAAAGCTTCAATATTCGACTACTTCGTGTAAAATACTTAAGAAGTTTAATTAAATATCGCAGTGAGGGTCGTCCAATAATTTATACCGATGAGACTTACATATACACAGTTCACATACTGCATCAAAAGAATGGTCTGATGGTTCATTACAAACATTAAAAGCGCCAAATTCTAAAGGAAAGTGTTTTATTATCGTTTATGCTGGTAATGAAAACGGATTTATACCTAATGCTTTAGGTACTCATCTTTAAGTCTGGATCGAAAACTGGGGATTGTCATGACACCATGAACTACAAAAACTATAAGCTGTGGTTAGAATCACAATTAATACCAAATTTGCCTGAAAGAAGTGTATTAATGATGGACAACGCATCTTATCATAATGTCAAAGCTGAAAAGGAACCAACAAGTTCATCACTGAAAATAGAAATGTGTAATAAGTTAAGAACTAAGAACATACTGTTCGATGAGAAAATGACAAAGCCAGAGCTGTATGAAATTATAAAATCGCATAAGTCTACAAACCCCACATTTTCTATTGATTTAATGCTGGCAGAAAAAGGAATAACTGTGATTCGTCTCCCACCTTATCATCCTGAATTAAACCCAATAGACAAGGTATGGGCACTTGTTAAAAATTGGGTAGCTCAAAATAATGTTACATTCAAAATGAGTGATGTCGAAGTCCTGACACGACAAAAGTTTGCCAGTGTAACAAAAGAACAATAGTGTTCCATATGCAATCATGTGAGAAAGGTTGAGCAAGAATATATGGATCAAGAACATCTTTTAGATGCAACATGTGAATTAGTGTTTACTGTAAATACTTGTGATAGTGACATGTTTAAATGTGAATCGGAATCTGATAATGAAATTAATTCCTAAGTAAATTAAAGCTGTAAATTGCTATATTTTTCACAATTGTTTGTTAAGATTAGGTACTGATAAAAATATATTTCAGTTAAAATATTGGATATAATGAAATTCTTACATTTTATAAGTTCAACAATGTTTTTGATTTGATTACAGAAAGATTTCTCACAAGCTTAGTTGTGAAAACAGTTAGACTTAAACATCATCTATGCGATTGTTATTTGAATAATGGAAAACTTAACAAATTTATTAAAGTTATTAATTCTTACAAATGTCAAATTGATAAAAATTTAAACATGTACCTATAGCTTTAGAGTATTTTATATTATGAAAAAATAAAATTATATTAAAAACTGTAACTTCTTATTTATCCCTTTGTAACATTTTGTGAACTTGTACTGGAATCGATGGTTTTAATCTTCGCCTTGTGACGAAGCAGTAGTCGCTACATTGTGTGAATCTTGAAAAATTAAATAAGTACCACATACTTAATTAGATGATTTGGATCTAATGATTTATATTTTCATTGAAAATTGTTTATTGTGATTACTCAGTTAAGCAAGTAATCCTAAAGTGATTGCCAGAATCTTCCCCATTTAAAGGTTTTACGGTTCACTACCTATAATGCAATATTTTTCTTGTATTTATTCTCTTCACCATATTGTGTTCACTATGAACGAAATTAAGAATAACTAATTACAAAATATAATTCAACGATATAATTTACTCACCCAAACAGTATTTTACTTGCAGAATATTTTGCTTTAATTTAATTCAATCATGCAACATAACCTGCACAGTTATTCCATGTATAGTATTTTATTTCTAGTTTATTTTAGACTCTCATTTTATATCTCTTTAGCTTATATTTTGTACGATTTACGAATAATTGTGGTTTCCAGTAAAGAAAACCATCACTAATGCAATAGATGATCGCCCCTACACTAAACATAAATAACAACGCCAATGAAATCCAGGTCGTTTCAAAGTACGCGCAGAAATAGTCACGTGACGGTTTCTTTACATCTTACGATTCCTCTACCTACTTGCATTTTTGTTGAAATGAATTCGGCCGGCCATATGTTCGCCCGTGTGGAAACAAAACGGCTGTAACGATTTGAACGAAATTTATTTATATATTTATAATAGCACATATCTGCTTAGTTTTTGGAGATAATGTAGGGCCGTGAATCTTCATAGATTTTGGAATTATTAGAATATAAAAAAAATTATTCTTCAAATAAAAATATAATTTCATTATACAAATATTTGTTTAAATTACCATCAACTCTTTTCTGTTTTTTTTTAATTTACACATTTTTCGTAAATTATAATGCGTTTCTACTTGTTGATGTGCAACTGTGGGTGCACGACTGTATGAACTGTTACGAAAACATTGTTCTTGCTCTCTTTCTTCAATAACTTTTGTCTTTATTTGTAAAGTTTATGCTGTCAAAATTCTATATAGGTTTGTAACACACTTGAAACTTAATTGTGAGGTAATTTTCTAAATTGGTTTGGCAATATTGAATATCAACAATTACATAATGAATTAATTAATCGGCAATCCAAATCAGTTCAAGGAATTCACTGTTAGGTAGTTCTGATCTTACAGAATTATCAATAGAAATCATAGATATTGTTATGATTGAATTGAGAATTTCAAAATAATTTAATGAATTTTAGCCTGATTATAGTTAACTATAGTTACTGTTAACTAATATTAATAAATTTTTAACTTAAAATTATATAAAAAAAGAACACAACAACACCAAATAAATAAACTTATCTAAAAGTAAGTATATATTATTTCCTAGGAATTTTAAATTTATGCCCGATTGACAAATGGCGAATGACTAGGAGCGCTCTCTGCTTGTAGACACATTCACCACTGTATTGAAAAGATTTAGTTATGGATCTAGGTACTAAGTATATATATACATATATATATATATATATATATATATATATATATATATATATATATATATATATATATTTAAACGATAAGTTTTTCGACATCTAGTGTCGACTCGTGAAAGCGTTCGCGTACGTAAATGTTAGCAACTTTGCCGACTGGTATGTAAAGCAGTTACATAGTCGATTCTTCAATAATTATAGCCCACCTAACAGTTGGCAAGTATAAAAATTTCGAATCGCCTGCAGTAAAGTACGCAAGAGGTTGTACAATAGCAAACAAACACTGAGAATCACCAGACAGCTGTTTCGTCCTTTTGGGACTCATCGGGAGTGAGAGAACTCGAGTGTAAGTTCACTATTGTACAAACGCGCGCTGTCGACTATATGCCCTACTGAAGGGATCACAATATTTAAACGATAAGTTTTTCGACATCTAGTGTCGACTCGTGAAAGCGTTCACGTACGTAAATGTTAGCAACTTTGCCGACAGGTATGTAAAGCAGTTACATAGTCGATTCTTCAATAATTATAGCCAACTTAACAGTTGGCAAGTATAAAGATTTCGAATCGCCTGCAGTAAAGTACGCAAGAGGTTGTACAATAGCAAACAAACACTGAGAATCACCCGACAGCTGTTTCGTCCTTTTGGGACTCATCGGGAGTGAGAGAACTCAAGTGTAAGTTCACTATTGTACAAACGCGCGCTGTCGACTATATGCCCTACTGGAGGGATCACAATATTTAAACGATAAGTTTTTCGACATCTAGTGTCGACTCGTGTTCGATTGGCTATAATTATTGAAGAATCGACTATGTAACTGCTTTACATACCTGTCGGCAAAGTTGCTAACATTTACGTACGTGAACGCTTTCACGAGTCGACACTAGATGTCGAAAAACTTATCCGCAAGGAATTTCGTAAATGCCTTGATCTTCTAAAGGAATAATATCTTTAGGAGAACGGAGGAAAGACTTAACTTTATTAACAGGTACAGAAATTACTCGTATGTTGTGTTTCTTTAGAATGTTACTTATCTTCTCTGTAGTACCTTTGAAGTACGGGATTGATACAGTAAACGTATTCTTGTCGTTAACTTGTCGTTAACTTCGTCGTCACTTCTTTATTTCATCCTTTTGCTTTCATAACATGATGACGTGAAAAACCATTTTGTTTAAAAAGCTTGATTCAGAAGATTCATTTCTTCGTGTATATGCTCGCTGTCTGTTAGTCTAGCAGATCTAATTAATAAGGTTTTTAAAACAGAATTTAAATGTTGTGGATGATGATGTGAATTAGCATGTAGGTATCTATTGGTATGAGTTTGTTTTCTATACACTGTATGTCCTAAACTTCCGTCTGGTTTCCTAATTAGTAACACGTCAAGAAAAGGTAGTTTTCCGTTAACTTCTACTTCGGTAGTAAATTTAATTTGTGGATGAATATTATTTAAATAATTTAAAAAGCTAGTAATGCTTCATTACCATGTGGCCATATGGAGAAGATATCATCAACATATCGTAACCAAAGTTTTGGTTTGTTGGAAGATTCTTGAATTGCATTTGTTTCAAAGTAATCCATAAATAAATTAGCAATTGCAGATGAGATAGGTGATCCCATTGGTGCTCCTTTAGTTTGTTTATATTTCTTAGAGTTGTATAAGAAGTGTGTGTTGGTTAAACAATGTTTAGTTAAATGTTAAACGAACAACATCAGGTGTTAACATATGTATGTTTGCTAGAATATTAAGAGTTTCTTCTATTGGAACTTTAGTAAACAAGGACTCAACGTCGAAGCTGACCATGATATCTGTAGGTTTTAATTTACGACCTCTAATAATATCTATAAAATGTGTTGAATTTTTAATATAAGGACTTGAGGATTCAACAAAAGGTTGTAATATTTTAGCAACATATCCAGCTAACTTTTGTGTTGGTGAATCTATACTACCAACAAACAATAGGTCTAAGTGGTACTCCATTTTTATGAATTTTTGGTAATCCATAAAATTTTGGACATTTAGAAGACTTTTCTCTTGGTATTAATTTCTTTTAAATTTCCTTATCGAGTATACATTCCTTAAGGTACTACAGAGAAGATAAGTAACATTCTAAAGAAACACAACATACGAGTAGTTTCTGTACCTGTTAATAAAGTTAAGTCTTTCTTCCGTTCCCCTAAAGATATTATTCCTTTAGAAGATCAAGGCATTTACGAAATTCCTTGCGGAGGATGTAACATCTCTTACGTTGGACAAACCAATCGACATATTTATGCGAGAAGAGAAGAACACAAACTAGCAGTCCGAAAAGGATGTTTAACGTATTCTCTAGCTGAACATCATCACCAAACAGGACATAAAATCGATTTTGAAAATACAAGAATGCTAGGAAGAGAAAAATATTTATGTAACCGCCTCATTAGAGAACAAATCGAGATAGAAAGACGTCCTAGTTGCATTAATAAACGAGATGATGGAAAAGGTTTACCTAACACTTGAAACCGTTATTAACTTTACCTCAGGATAGAAGATCCCCAAATATCCAACAAATAGAACAACAAAATATGCAAAACAACATTACCATGATACCGATACGTAATGCTATTGGTTACTCTGGTCCAGCGACACGTTCAAGGTCAAAATTGCATAGAAACTAAAATTGTTATTTATTAATTACTTGAAAAAGCTGCGTGTTAGCGTGGCGAAACGTTGTAATTTTTTTAATAATTATTACACGTGTTTAAACCCCAAAGAATAAAGCATCATATATATATATATATATATATATATATATATAAGTTATATTCAGAAATCCGCAAACTTAACAAATTGAGTTCGAAGACATCGGAAATTACTGATACTCAATAATTTGCAAACGTATCAAAAGTAAGTTCATCGACAGCGGATGTATCGACTCATGAAAAGAAAATGTATTAGTTTTAATTAGTATTAGTTCTGCCTTTGTATTGAAAACAACTAAATAAACTCGTTTAATTAAAATATTTATCTTTTAAAAACTCGATAAGCGAAAACAAAAATAAAATTGGCGCAGTCGGTAGGATTTTAAAGTAACACGGTCTAAAGTGTACGAAAACGTTTTATCGAAAAACAAGTACGGGCCGGCGAATTTCAATTCCTTAGTGAAAAACGAAAACTAACGTATTCCCAGTGATAACAACCTGTAAACGTTCGAGTTTTGCGTTATAATTTTGAAATAACAACGGAGCACCAGCCATCCAAGTGACCACCGTACGTGCATCGAGCATTCGGTCGAGGAGAGCCCTGGTACCAAACCTGCAGAAGACAACTCGCAAGGTAGGAACTAATATTCACATTGTTGTTTAAAACAAATAGGGAACTTCCTATAATATTTTTTGTAATATCATCCATTAATTGGAAATTGCGTGTGCAAGATTAATTAAGAAATTACAAACTGGACGATTTAGTAAATTCACTTGAATCGTTGTCATTAAAAACAATCATGGCTAACACTGAAACCCAATGTCATGAACCAAAACAAATCCAATCATTAATTATCAACTTTTTAAAATAGAATTAGATACTATCCCATTATTTGAAGGTAAAGAGACTCAAATAAATGCATTCTGCATGGCGTGCGACAATATTCACATTCGTTACCAGCTAGTAGCGGAAGTGCAAACCGTAATAAGAGCCGCGATATTTTCTAAATTTAGAGGTAAAGCATCAGAAATTTTATCACCACGTGACGACTTAACTAATTGGACACAAATTAAAGAAGCAATAGTAGAACATTTTTCAGACACAAGAAATTTGGAACAGTTAACAGTTGAATTTAATAATATGAAAATTAATAAAGGTGAAACTTTAGTAGAGTACGGAAATCGAATTAGATTAGCTTTAGGAAAATTAATAGGAAAACTTAATTTATCACAAGTATCAAATAAAGCAGTTAGGCAAGAAATTTTAATCGCTAACGCATTAGATAGATTTTTAGTCACAATCCCTTACCAAATCGCGATGCAAATTCGTGCAGGTAAACCGAAAACATTAGAAGAAGCTATTACATTGGCGCAAGATGAATTAAATTTCGCACACAGATCAGACAAAATCTTAATTTTAGTAATTCAAAAACAATTCCAAAACAACCGCCGTTTAATCCATTCCAAAGAAATTCTTTTAACGCGCAACCAACATTAAACCAAAATTTTCAAAACCAATTCAACCTAATTTTAAATTTAACAGCAATCCGAATCAACAAACAAGTTTTAACCAAATTTTTAACCCTCGCTTTCAACCTAAGATTGTAAATAAACCACCTTCAAACGTTTTTCGACCCAACCAAAATGTGAACTTGCCCAAACCAACCCCAATGTCAGGCATTTCTAGTATAAAAAATTATTTTCAAGAAACCGATCCCGAATCAATTATATTTGACGCAGAATCCAATCAATATTATGCACCTATTAACTTTTACCCCGACCAAGTCGACGAAGACGTTCAACAATTATCTGAAGACGTAGAACATAACCCACAAAACGACGTTACCGAATCAGACGTAAATTTTTTCGAAATTACCTTAACAAACGACCCAATTCTAAAATACCCCGACATGAGTAAAGAATTCACAGTAACGACAGATGCCTCTAACGAAGCGATAGGCGCTGTTTTAACACAAGAAAACCACCCCATCTCTTATGCATCAAGAACCTTGAACGATAGCGAAAAGAATTACAGTACAACAGAGAAAGAACTACTTGCAATTGTGTGGGCCACCAAACACTTTCGCCCCTATCTTTATGGAAATAAATTTATCATTGAAACGGATCACAAACCTCTCACCTGGTTATTCTCATTAAAAGATGCCAACTCAAAACTAACAAGATGGAAACTGAAATTGATGGAATATAATTACGAGATTAAATACAGGAAAGGAAAAGAAAATTACGTGGCAGATGCCTTATCAAGACCACCTAAAGAAGCTTATATTAATGACGTAGATATGGAAACCTTAATTGTAAACACGGATGGACCAACAGATGCCGATATAGAAGAATTAGACGAAATACTCAATAATCTAGCAACACCCGAACAAGAAGACGACAGTGAAACAATCCATACATCTAGAGGAGAAATTCAGATCGACATTCCATACAAGGAAACACCATTAAATTTATCAAAGAATCAAATCATATTCGATACACATGTTAGTTGTGCCGAACCTATAATTAAACACATAAATCTATTTAATAATCTGAAAAGAGAGTTTATTGTAATTTACCTTTTGGATCGAATGATGACGAAATTGTAAACACCTTGAAAGAAATAATTAAACCAAATACGAATATTAGCATTTATTTTAAAACCGTAATATTGAAAAGGACATCTTAAGAATTATGAGAGAACACTTTAATAACACAATTAAATTACACATCACAAATAAACTTTTAGAAGATATTGAAGATGAAAATGAGCAAACGAAATTTATGAGTTACTACCACACAGGCAAATCCAAACACAGAGGAATTAATGAAACCTACAAATCATTGAAAGGGCTATATTATTGGCCAAATATGGAAATGGACGTAACAACATTCATCAATAATTGCGAAATATGCAACCTATCTAAAATTGATCGTAATCCACAAAAATTACCGATCGCATTAACCCCAACACCAGACAAACCCTTCCAAGTAATACATTCTGACTTATTATTTATAAATGGAAAAGCAATATTAACAATAGTAGACGCGTTTTCAAAATATGCACAAGCATACCTACTTCCAGATAGAAACTCTAAAACTATTTTGGAATATTTAACATTATACATTTCTCACCACGGTATTTTTCGAAATTAATAACGGATAATGACCCTTCCTTCTGTAGTAATTTAATTTCAGAATTTTTAGGACCCATAAAATCGTACATCATAAAACGTGTACAGAAAACTCAAAATCAAATGGTATAGTAGAAAGATTTAACTCAACCCTGATCGAATCATTGAGAGTGTCAAATGTAGAAAAATCTAAATTACCCTTCGAAACACAACTACGTATGTCAGTAATATCATACAATAACAGTATCCACACAACAACCAAATTTACACCTTTCCAAATAATCAACGGAAACGATAGAAATGTTTTACCATTTGATCAGACTATTAATAAAGTGACAGAAGACTACGTAAACGAGAGAAATAAAACTATGAATATGATTAACCAAAAGTGAAAGAAAATATATTAAAGGCCAAAGAGAAAGTTCAACAACAGCAACCAGAAAATACTATAGAAGAAAATTTACCAGATCAAATAGTGTACGTTAGGAGAAATCCACAAAGGAATAAACTCAAACCCTATGCAGATAAAATAAAATTACATAATGTGACCGATAAAACGATCTCTTTCAAAAATAAGAGAAACCAAATTACTAAATTAAAACGAGATTTAGTAAAGCGAACTAAAAAGAACATGTTGTTGCAGGATGAAGATACTAATATTAACGATCCTGGCCCTAGCCACAGCAGGTGAAGAAATTCAAGTTAGAGAAATAAATAATTATGTAGTACCACTAGAATTAGGCAAATCATTTAACCATTTATTTGATCATAAGTTAATTTTTATGTTAGAACGTAAAAATATACACACCTTAATCGTAAACATAAGTACACAACGTAATTTAATTTTAGAAAAATTCAAAGAAATCAAATCTAAGCAAGAACCTTCAGAGCATGACGCGAACATTATTAGATTATTAAGTCAAACAAAAAATCAAATTGAAAAATAAAACTTAAAGGTCAAAATTTTGTCTCCGCATACCGCGAAAAACGATCCCCATTCAATTTTATAGGAAAAGCAGCAAGTTGGCTTTTTGGCATCATGGATGACGATGAAAGGCAAAATATTTATCAAGCTATTAAAATATTAAAAGATAAACAAGACGAAGTAATAAGTAATGTTAATCATAAAACCAGTTTATTACAAAACATTTTTGATCAGGTTGAAACTTTAGCAAATAATACGAACAAAAACATGAAAATAATTCAAAACATCTAAATTCTTTAGATAACCAAAATACATTGTTTTACCAATACATTATAATTTTAGAAACTTTGTTTATTTTGGAAAATAACATTAACGAAGTAGAAAATTTTATGAACGACTTGCAGCAAGCAATTATTTTGGGTTTTAGACATCAATTACATCCCTTCCTTTTACCCTACACACAACTTCATAAACAGTTAGCTTTCCTCAAAAAATTATATCCGAATAAAGTCCTACATCTAGACAATGATCATTATTATTATTCAATACTTTCGGTACAAATCGGACTAGATGCAGAAAGAATTATTGTATCAATACAATTTCCAATAATGGAAGATAAAAATTCAACTTTATATAAAATTGCGAAAGTTCCTTATCGCAATACTTACGTGTTAGAACAATGTGATTATTTAGTATGGTCCTACAACGATTTAGTGTGTGTATCAGACTATTTATTAGTAGAAAATAAGTATGTAATTAAAGAAAATTCTAATAGACAACGTAATGATTATTGTATTAATAATCTTATGCAAAACAATATCAATAACTGTACTATAGTTAAGATGAATCAGATTAAAAACTCAATTTCAAGCATTGAATGATGCAAACTATTTGTTGATTACCGACAAAAAATGTTTGTTAAAATACCAATGCCACACAAGAGGCACTATCGAAATAAAACAAAATTCTCTTATAAAGTTACCTCAAAAATGTACAATAGAATTTAATAACCAATTGTATAGTAATAGTAAGAACGAAATGTTCAAAGAATTGAACCTTCCAAAATTAACCGAAATTGAATTCAAAAGCCGCGTAAGAAATAGTAGGCCTTTCGAGTTCACCCCAATTAATTTAGACGAAAAATTAAAGAACAGCTCATGCAAGATGATTTAACGTATTCGAAGGAAATACCGGTTCAATATCAGTTTTCGCACTATCTAATAGTTATCGTAGTAATAATCTTAAGTATTTTTGTATTGTATAAATTTAAAGATAGGATAAAAGTGAAACTGAGTAAAGTGTGTTACAAAAATGTGAAAGTGCTCTATCTCCGAATCCTGAGGACAGTCTTCCCACTGGCCATGGAGGAGTTATATTCAGAAATCCGCAAACTTAACAAATTGAGTTCGAAGACATCGGAAATTACTGATACTCAATAATTTGCAAACGTATCAAAAGTAAGTTCATCGACAGCGGATGTATCGACTCATGAAAAGAAAATGTATTAGTTTTAATTAGTATTAGTTCTGCCTTTGTATTGAAAACAACTAAATAAACTCGTTTAATTAAAATATTTATCTTTTAAAAACTCGATAAGCGAAAACAAAAATAAAATTTATATATATATATATATATATATATATATATATATATATATATCTATGATAGAAATAAACAACTGTGAAGACTTCTCACCCCACCCAAATTATATTATTATATTATATTATTTTAATTGGGTTAAACCTATGTTTACTACAACTAAACTTACAGTTTGTTGCAGGATTCCCGTTGTGATGGATTAGATTTGACATGTGATTCTTATATATTTTATAACGCTCATTCCGCATATTTTTAATATCTCAAACAGTTTTTGAGATATTCGACTTTAAAGTTTTGGAAAAAAAAATTTGATTGTGAATCATATGTATTTTTTCGATGTTGATTTTTATTAAAAATGTTAGTGCATATTTGTGCATATATCTTAACCTTTTTAAGACGTATTAATAAAATTTAAAATTTCTTAAAACTAGTGAAGGGTGGGTAGGGCGTAATTTCTTTTATAAAGTCAAGAAGCACTAATGCATCTCTGAACAATTTTTTTTACTGCTTTCAATTAAAGGAAACGACTCTTGAGAGGAAATGTTTGTATTTCTCGATCGTGTAACTCAGGTATGTATAAATAAGAGAATGAACCAAATTCTTTCACTATTAGGTATAATCATAATTGTAGGAAGATAGTGTGTTTGCGCAATGCACTTTTCATTATGTTTATACAGTTTAAACGGGCAGTTGCTTAGAGATATTGTACTCGAAAACCCGTTTCATAACACAACAAAACTATCGTTCTCTTTTAATTGAAACTAGCTATACGCCCTTTAGAATCTAATTTTTTTAACGTTTTATACGGATAATTTCTTCCATATAGCACTAAGAGAGCACCAATTAAAGACTAGCAGAATTTTTTTCAAAATATTTTTCTTTTATGCAACGATAACGAGCTATGAAATTACTACTGTATTCTTGGAAATTATCAATATTCAGGTTTATACTGATTATTCGGGGCGCCGTATATTATACTTCCAATCAGCGAAATGTAGATAAGATATATATTGTAACCATACGCATAAATAAAAAAATTACGATACTTAATCTAATCCCAATTTTTTATATCGTAAACATTTAAATTTTACATTGTTGAGGTTTTTCAGGGTTTCATATAAAACACCTTCTGCGTCGGTTGTTCCTATAAATAATTTAGTATTCTAATCTTGCTGCATTTGTACCGTCTGGCGCCAGTCAAATTGTATCGTACATGTTACACCCTTTAGATCTAACATAACGCCTCTTTGCAATTGTCTGGTCGAAATTGTGATTGTTCACTTGGATGGTTTTCCGCTCGTTTGTGCATATGCAATGATAAATGTGTTTACTTCTTACGATTTATTTCCATCTTCTTCCGATGCATTACGAAACTTTGGCCGTAGTAAATTTTTGCACAGATGAATGTGGTAGAAACATCATACGCTGACGCAAACGAGCTATACATGAAATATTTATATCTAACTTCAAAGTTAGGAAATTCAATTTTGTTCTTTAAATGTTTGTAGCCCGAATCTGAACCGCTTACGTGCTCGACAGTTATATCTCATATTTTATTATAGCGCATATATATCTGAGAGCTACAATAATTTCGCTTTGTCTTTTTAGCATGTGCCTACCATATATCATTGAGCCCTTTTTCCTTCGCTTGCAGATACGAAATACGTTCTACGTCTAGCCAAAGAAGCACATATGACTGCAAATGTTCTTTGATTTATAACTAACAACCTTTCCTTTTCGTCGGTTTTTTTACATATTTTTAATTTTTCTTTTTTTGGCTGCAATTGAATGTAAGAAATGGTTAAGTGCATCTCAGATTAATATCAGTCGCCCCTGCTTTGTAGGTTCGCGAATAGATATTAAAGGAGGGAACTTGGCTAACTTGTGACTCAAAGATGTAATGCCTAAAGCATTTCAATTAAAGTTTCTTCCTTTTAGGGTGATGACATTTTTCGCCTGTTTACTCCATTGTTATATTGTTTCCAACAAGCGTGTCGTTGAAGTATTAGATATTCGTATATTTAAATTTGAAAGAAACTTTGATGGTGCTTTTAAGCTAAAATGAATAAAGTTTTCAATTGAAGTATAATGCAACGCTTGAAAACAAAATTTTTATGAAAATACGTGTTATTAATTTAAATAAAATTGCATTTTTAATGTTTAAATGTATTTTCCATTATTCTTGTTTTATTAGTTTTTTGGGGCACTAAGATCTTCAACAGCATTTTGTTACCTAATTAAAATTTTGATGAATTATGATTGATTTAATTATTGTATTTATTGTAGTTTAAACGCCGAGTGCTAATTGAACAGAGATGTATGTTAATTATATATTAAAGCAATCACTAAGTTGTTGCAATCTAGTCGCTTCATCGCCCGCTAACGTAATACACATACTCTCTCTCTATCGTAACTTAATTGTATTACTAAGTCTATAATTGCTTTTCTAAACAGTATATGATGTGAGTTTATATCGTAACAACTATTTAGAGGTTGGTACCTCGTTATGTCATATTATGAATGTAACAGTAAAGTACCAACTTGATTCGTCAAGAATAAAAGACTCGAGAATCTCGAAAATTTGAAAATAACACATGAAATCTAGCAATAAACGCTTGAAGAAAAAATAATATATTTAATTTGAGTTAAAAAATATAATTGTTGCGCTTAATTTGCTGTCTCGGCTAACACCTCGCCAGCAAAACTTTTAAGCTCAAGAATTATATTGTTTAACTCCTAGTAAAATAATCTACTATTATTACACGCAAAAGCGTTGAATAATATTTTATCAATTTATATTCAGCAAAGAAATTTTTTACATTTACTAGAATAATAAAGCAATTGAAAAAATATTGTATTAAATTCGTTATATAAAGGGTCTACTGTTCAACTCGTTCCATTATATTATTATTATAATTCCTCTCGTTGAACAATAGACTGCTTATACAACTAATTTAATAATATACTATTATTACTGATTAATAATTTTTCATAATTAATATTGAAACGTGTGTATGTGTATAGCTGAAAGTTAAGCATGTTCTTTTTCCCTTTGATGTATTATGTATTAATTTATATACCTAAATGTTTAAGAAATATAATTTTATCAGCAATAGATACAGTATGCGCCAAAATAAACAGTACTGAAATTACAGACAGTGGTTGGGCGACCTGAAAAACTCTTTCGCTGTATCAAAACATTACCTGTTTTTCAAAATCTTTAACAACATTAAAAATCACAGAATTACTAGGCGGGTTTTTGTGAAAATGTTCTTGAAAACGTAATGGAGTGTGTAACAAATGATTTTGCATTTCTCAAAATAATTCAAACGAGTTTATTACACTTTTTATTAAGCTCTACGATGTGGGCTTTGAAATTCTGTGAACTATCAAATTTTATTTATCAAGTGATTACTAAGACACCAATTCACAAGGTAAGATCATTCTGTAATGACTCATGATCGGTTTTGGTATTTTGAAATGGTTTGATTAAAATAAGCATGAAGATGAGAGTATAGTAGAAATATCATTTATTAATAGCAGAAATAGTAAAGGTCTTAAATTTGAACCTTGGGGAAAGACGGATTAGCATAAAACTTGTGAGATATAAAACCACTATATTCGACTACAAGACTTCTAATACATAAATGCTGCTAATTTAACTACGCTAGGTGTAATGTTATATTGATTAATTTTGTCAATTAAAATGCTTTGTTGAATAGTGTCAAATGCTTTGGAGAGATCTGTATAAATTACATCAATTAGAGATTAAGAGAATCTGAGATACTCTGGGAAATGTGTTGTAAGTTTGTGGCGCTGCAACTAATCCATGTTGAAAGATTGAGATATCTTGTTATATGTGAATATAAATGCGCTCAGATATATGCTTTCTAAAATTTTTGAAAGATTGCTGATGATAAATGATACTGTTAAAAAAAAATTTGATCATAAAATAGTATTGTTTTGTAATAATGTATTTACAAATTTTTTGGGCATTCCAAAGACCCAATAATAATTTGGAATTTAGAAAATTTATTTTAAACAAAGTATATGTAGGGCACACCAAGCAAACTTAACAATATTAAACAACTTTTGGGAGTCAAAACAAATAAAATTTTCTGGTGCTGTTCAATTTAACAAATTGAGGCGGTTCTCTTTACGAAACTTAACATAATAAAGTATATTAAACTATCCTCTCCCTTTTAATTATCTCTTATTTAACTTTTTAAAATTATTTATTACTTTCTTCTACTACTCCCCTCATCTATTCTGATTTTTCTGCAATAGTGTTTTCTTTCCACTTTCTTTCATTCTTATTTTGCTACACTGCTCTAACAGATGCTCTGTATTTGACCAACTTTATGCACACACTAGTAACCAAACCGATTTGAAAATGGACCTAATCAAGACAAACCTGAAATTAAAGACGTGAGGTCACCGCTCTAGGTCAGCGGTCAAAGGTCAGGTCAACTTGTGACCCCGCCTAAGATCAGCACCTGGACCTCCTGAACAATTTGACGTATTGATCTCCGAAATCAGTTCAGCCGTTTCGGAGGAGAAGACGAACATACAGATAAACAGACAGACAGACACACACACAGACAAACCGGGCCACTATTTTATGTGTGTAGATTCTGCACGTTCTGTTTTTATTCGTCCTCCCATACTTTTTTATATTTTCTCCATTTCTTAAGGTAAACTTCTTCTTCCATCTCTTCCTCTGATTTAAATACTATAGGATTCAATCTACTATTAAATCATCGTCCTTTTCTATCCATCGTTCTTTTATCCTTATTGTTTTATTACTATTATTCCTCTTTGTTTCCTTCTCCTGTTAGTTTTTTTTTATTTCCAATCTGTGTATTTTAATCTTTCGTAATGTTCTATTTTTTTCCCGGTATTTTGCTTTTTGTTTCTCTACCTCTTTAAAATATTCGTATAACAATTCGGTAGTTTTTACGATTTCCATCCTTTCCTCTAATATCAATGCCCTTCTCTACATGTAAACCTTATCTTTTCTAGTTTTAGCTCTTTGACTATCTCTCTTCTTCTTGCTAGCATAATTTACTTTATGCCCTCTTTCCTTTTTCACCTTGAAATCTATAATTTTTGTTTCTCTTTTTCTTTGCAAAATATATCATCACATATACCAATAGTATTACCATTCTTCTTCCTATCTTTATCTCTCCTTTGCAGACTGCGAACTATGTTGCCTCGGGTTTAACTTAATCTAGTGTTTCTTTTAAAACATTTAAAAATTTTTTGTCAAACATCCACCGGTCCTTAGAAATGCTGGTCATTGAATTTATTATTTTAGTCCTCCGGACCATCTAATGGCATTTTTTTTCTTGTAAACCACGTAACAGATATAAGTTTTATGGCAGCTGAGCCAAAACGCAAATTTTATATTTAGAGAAAATGTAATTTCTAAAGAGGGAGTACACTTTTGATCTTTGATGGTTTCATTCTCAATTCGTTAGATATTCAGTTTGTGGATCCATTTCTTCTTTTTAGTAACTTTTTACACATGCATAAAAAGTTGGTTGTAATTACAAACGGTTCGCCCACCTTTGTGTGGGCTTTAACAAGGTTAACTACAAGACCAACTTTTTATGCCTCACACCTACACCTAGATGACCTCTATTAGAATATAGCTATCAATAAATACATTTTTCTATTTTGGGTCGCTTACAGAGCTATAAAAGCACCCAAATGGTTTTATAGAAATTTGAGTTCTTTTATAGAAATAGAATAATTTTTATTCCAAACGATGGTAACACTGACAACGTTCAAGCTGTCATTACGTTTGGTGTGCATTAACTTAAATCATAATTAATGTTCAGTAGATTTATTTATCTACTTATTTTTATCTCCGCCCATTTTTTTAATGAAACATGATAAATGTACTAATTAAACTTAAACTAGCATTTAAACAGAACTAGCAAGAATATGTCTGAATACAACTTACTTTCTATGGAACGGAGATTTCTACGAACAAAAATCAGGTGCAGCCATGGGATCACCATTATCACCGGTTATTGCGAATATCTTTATGGAAGCATTCGAGCAAGAAGCCATTCAATCCAGCGAACAGAAACCGAAATGCTGGTTCAGATACGTGGACGATACCTTTGTCATATGGCCTCATGGGAAAGAAGCACTTACTGTATTTTTTTAACCACCTCAACACTCAGCACGAAAAGATCAAGTTTACCATGGAGACAGAAGAGAATAAGGAGCTTCCCTTCCTGGATGTTCTAGTGAAACGAGGGGATAACAACAAGTTGGCTCATAGTGTATATCGTAAAAAGACACACACCGACCGATACCTCCATGCCACATCACACCATCATCCACAGCAGAAGCGGTCTCTAATCAAAACTTTATTGCATAGAGCTAACAAGATTCCTGACGAGGTTCACAAGGCAGAAGAACTTCGACACGTCCAACAAGCCTAATGAAGAACGGCTATACCAGAAAAGAAATAAGAGCCGCCTGTCGCAGGAAATCCGAAAAGAGAAGGAACAGGTCACCACCTACGCTCGTTTGCCATTCATTGCTGGAGTAACTGACAAATTAAGAAAATCATTGGAGAAGAAGAATATCGGTGTCAGGTTTGGAACGGTTAGAAAAATCCAGCAACTACTACCTTCTAATAAAGATAACCTGCCGAAACTCTCAACAAAAGGGTCTACCAAATTGATTGTTCATGTGGAAAGGTCTACATTGGTCAAACCGGACGCAACATAAAATGTAGATTAAAAGAACATCACCGAGACGCCAAGTCCAGAGCGGTAGATAAATCAGCAATCGCAGAACATCTACACGAAAAAGGAAAACACATCATCAACTTTGAGGAAGCTAAAGTTCTATCAAGGACTAACAACTACTATCCAAGGATAATCAGAGAAATTATGAAAAACAAAAACAACTTCAATCGAGAAGATGGTTACCGATTAAGCAACACGTGGAAACTAATTCTTCACAAAAACAAAGAAAACAAATGTCGCCACAAAATTAGCCGATACCAAACAGAAGATCAACCAACCATCAAAAACCAACCACCCATCACTGATCGACATCAACCAACCGTAACGGAACATAGGTATATAACGAGGAGCAGAAGACAACAGCATCAGTCTTTAGAGTAACTTCTGAAGAAGCTAACAGCATGGTTAGCGAAACGTCAAGCAGAGAACGTAGGAAAGAAGGACAAACACGGCTCAACCCGGAAGATAATAATCTAAAGCTAATAGTTCTTAATCACATTAAAACATTGAATTAAAATTGTTAACCCAGCGAAACGAAGCAGATTTTCGGAAGCTGTACCGTGGACAATCAATTAGTGGCTTTAAAAAATTCTTTGACTCAGTGTAATTTAGGAAAATAGGTATATTACATTAAAAATGCATGGTTTAGTTATTAGCAAAAAACAGAAAAAGATTCCAAAATTTTCGTAGCTATTTGGCTCCCCCCATGCTCTCACAGGGTTCCTATTGCATCAGAAGGTGTCAAAGGTAGGATGATAATTCTGTTATTGCAGTATTGTAAAAATTTAGAGATTTCATTCTAAAACGATAGTATATTTACGTGTTATACCTGTCCTCAATAGATCATCAAGTAACTAAAATGTCTTTCAAAATTGATTCGTTGTAGTGTACCCCGTTTAAAATGTTCGCTATTAATTCTTGTTTCTATTACTGGTTAAAATCGTTACCAGTAATTTTAATCCATGTCAATATGTAATTGCAAGTAAAGAAATATTTCGCATGTTGTGATCAAATTTCTAGCAACAATTGTGAAAATCATTTCATAGAATAACATGTAATGCCATTTGCGTCAAATCGAATTTGAATTACCTTATATTTATTTTGCACTAAAATTGTGTTATTATTAGAGATAAATTATTCTTTTTTGTATAATTATTAAACTTTATCCAATTAAAGAAAAAGAACACGAGAACTCAAACGTCATTTATGTACTATAATTGTGATTTAATTTTTTTAGTTTATATTTATAATTAACAATTAATTCACATTATCAAATGCGTATCAGAAATTAAAAAAGTACTTAACTGAAGATCTTGTAAATGCACGGATGATGTAAAGAAAATGTAGTTCTCGCTTATTGTTAACTAGCGAAGGCTATTTTAAGGTGCACAAGTTACTAATATTATTAATATACAGTGTGTCCCAATCTCATTAGTATTTTATGCATCGGCGTAGCTTAGCCTTAGATTTTCAGGGGGAGCCTGGGCCCCAGTGTACGGTGGATTAAAAAATAAAAATATTTTTTATTTGTCGTGCTAGAAAAAATGCCTTATAATAGTATAGTGGTTTTTATTTTTTTTTTAATATACCTAATACATATAATATAATACACTGCGGTAAATATTTACTAAAACAAGATATTACTTACAAGAGAAACTTCATACTCCGCTCACTAAAAGAATTTACAACACTCACCAAGCCTATATCGACATCTTTTTCTATATACAACAAAGCCAAATCTGAATGCCTATCTTGAGTCATTGTCGTTCTCAATCAGTTGAAAATCCTTCTCATAGCAGAAAAAAACCTCTCGCACGTTGCGCTTGAAATAGGCAAAATAATCGACACTTTAAAAATTTGGTAGAGGTTGGGATATGTTTTTTCTGAGTCAATTAAGTTTTTTTTTGATATATTCATGACCAACAGTTTCTTTACATTGTAAAATACAATTTTTTAAAACGGTCATTTCTGCCCTTAAAGCAAAAGTGTTGATATTCAAAATTTTGCGATACTTCTCAATGAATTTCTCTGAACCTTCAAAATCTAACTGAAAAAAAATAATCTACTGAATTGGCAAGCGCCATACTTTCTGGTGAGAATCTTTTGTTCAGAAATTCTTTTACAGTATCAATAATTCGGTAAAATATGTGTGCCCTCCAGTACTCAATGACTTCTACGTTAGCTCTGGAGCATGTGGCGTCTATCAAACCCAATCCTACGGTTGTTTCGGTGACGAAGTCAACGAGCTTGCTACTGACTTGCTTTTTTCTTTTAGATGACGGAATTTCCAATGAAATTTCGTATTCTGTGGCAAAGTTCGATATTTTTGTATGAAGATCGGTATAATATTGTTCATTTCTCATTCCATTTAAGGGGTTATACAGGGTGCCCATAATCTATCTCATAACATGGGTAACTTTCTTAATATGCAAAATAGGTAATAGGTTAAATTAGGAAAGTTGGGCAGAATTACAAGCTAAATGTTAAACTTTTTTCAAATTTGACGTATGTCTTCAACTTTTGAAATTTTGTGAAAAAACTGAAAACAGTCGATTTTTTTAATGTTGTCCTGTTCCACTACTACTTACTTTAGAACTCAACTAAAAATGACATCTTATACATATTTTTACGTAGAATTCGATAAAATTACTCAAAATGTCATAACCCTCTTGATTTTCGAGATATAACACAAACTTACATTTTTTAAATGACAATCATAGTTGGCTGTGATCTTATTAAATAGCTTTTGTTTTTGCGATTTCATTGATATAAGGTTCGATATACTTTACTCTTACATTTTTTTTGTAAATGCTAAAAGTAGTTTATTGATACAATTAAGCTGCAAAATAATACACAGGCAGGCTATGGAAACAAATGCTTCAAACAAAAACCTGTTGAAACAAAAGCCTGTGTCGTCAACTAAATAATTTGATTTACATAAGTAAGTTGTATTATTCACGGTGATTTATTTTAAAAAACATAAAATTCTCAAAATAAACAATGTATTCACATGAAGAGAGAAACGACATGCTTTTTTGTTATTATGCTAGCAACAGAAATAGTAATGAAGCCAGTGAAATGTATTTGCAAAGATATATGGAAAGAAGACAACCAGATAAAAGACTTTTTCCGTCGACCTCATTATAAAATTGAGTTTTACGTACTCCCTGAATAATCATAAAGTAACACTTTTTTAACTGTAATACTTTTCGTCCGCAAACACTTTTCGTCCGCAAACATCTGTCAATGTCAATTATTATTTTATGTCAAATTAAGTAAAGTCGAAGTAACCAGTATAAAAACTCATTTTTAAGAAAGGATTAATTTAGTGACTACATAGGATATTACAGTACTTTAGGTACATACTGAAACATTTTAGATACTGCAGAATATTGTTTGTTTACTTCATTTATAACCTCAATTTCTCAATCCCACACAACTTTGAACAAAAACAATTTGTTGTTCAAATTACAAGTAAATGATTTTAAGTGCTTTCAAATGATATTAATAAATTGTTTATAGTTTCTACAATGTGCGAAGCATATAGAAGAGCCTGGTTGTAATCTCACAATACTCGATACATTGTTTTCAATATGTAACACTTTAATTTCTTTAAAGTTATTCATTTACAAGGTAAGACAGAATTCATATGACTTGAGATTGCTTTAGACAATTTTATTAGGTAACATTTTGATACAGAAACGGAGTTCCGATACAAAATTTTCACGATCATAAAATACAAAAACTTACAGTAGAAGTGAGTTAATTATGGGTACCTTTCTATTACTGTATTTGATTGATGTAAATAAGTAATAATGCTAATGGAAAACACAAGAACAGTAATTACTTGTGAAAAATCATTTGAATATTGATTCTGTCGCAGGAAAAAACAAAAATAGAATCATATAAGCCATCAACATTACTGGGTTCAAGATTTATTCGTACACAAAAAATAAGGTGATTTCACAGTTTTCAATAAGCTGAAAGAAGATTATTACATTTTTTGAAACATTTTTGAGTGAATCAAAAACTACGTTTGCATACTTTCTTACGGTCAGGCAATATTTTCATTGAATATAAAATGATTATAAGTCTGACCACGGTACAAACTCAGTCTTGTAACTATTATATGTCCAATTAGTAAGAATCGACTTTAATGTGTTTAATAGGAGAAACTTCATTACATCTTTGATCATAAACAATTAAAAAAATGCATTAATTTTGAGGGTAGGCTTCCAACTATAACTACATTTTTAAATATACTTCAAAATAACACTACCTAAATGTAATTTTTATTATTTTAATAAATTATAAAAAAGTACATGTTTTACCTATTACCTATCATAATCAAGTGCTCTTATAAAAATTATGTGATTGTTGTAAACAAATGCTTTATCGGTACAATATTCGAACGCGGAAAGCTTTTATTTCCTTTAATAAATTTTGACACAAATGTTACAATACTGAACGGTGAAGTGAACATTAGGTACAGTAAAATCAGAACAAACGTAAAATTTTTGTTTAAAATTACTAAACATTTTGTTTTCAGTAAACGGTAATAAATAGAAAATTAATTAATTTAAGGTCAACGGAAAAAATTAATATGTACCTCGGAAAAAGAACTTTTTAATAACCTCGCCTGTTTGCTTGCCTCGGCTAACGCCTCGGCCAGCAAATTCAGTCTCGTACATAAAAGTGCACTTTTTTGTCCTTGTTACATAAATAACTATTTTCCAAACTGGAAAATAATTTAAAACTATACGGATCATTTATGAAACCAAAAGCTAAGCAAAAGTTTAATCAAGAAGACGAAGAAAGAGTTTTGGCATATGTAAATTATAAACCAAAAACATCTACCCGTGAAATTGCAAGTGAGTGTGGTACTTCTACAGAAAAAGCTCGTTTAATTTTAAAACAAAATCGATTCAAGCCGTATAAATTTCATATCGGCAACACCTTGTATCCAGCCGACTCAGAGAGAAGATTAAATTACGCTCGATGGTTTTAAGAGAAACTGACAACGATCCATATTTCTCGCGCAGAATTTTATTTACTGACGAGGCAAAATTTACCAATAACGGTGTATTTAATAGACATAATAATAACTATTGGTCTGAGAACAACCCTCATGTTACTGTTGAGAGACGAGATCAACATATTTTTTTAATAAATGTGTGGTGTGGCATCCTCGGTAGCAGAATAATTGGTCCGTTCTTTTACAATTACCATTTAAATGGAAGGCGATATTTAGAATTTCTTCAAAATGACTTGGAAGACATGTTAGATGAACTGCCATTAAATGTGGTACAAAATCTTACTCATTTCCAACATGATGGTGCTCCTGCTCATAATTTTAATTTTTAATATTTTGAATTTTGAGTTATTTAATTATTTTATTAATTTTTAAAAAAAAATAAAAAAAAACTTTTAAAATTTTTTTTTTTTAAAAAAAAAAAAAAAAAAAAAAAAAAAAAAAAAAAAAAAAAAAAAAAAAAAAAAAAAAAAAAAAAAAAAAAAAAAAAAAAAAAAAAAAAAAAAAAAAAAAAAAAAAAAAAAAAAAAAAAAAAAAAAAAAAAAAAAAAAAAAAAAAAAAAAAAAAATAAAAAAAAAAAAATATTTTTTTTTTTGTACATTATTGAAATAGAACATAATTACAAACCATTAATGGTACCTACTTGTGGTATTATATTGTCAATATAAATTTTTGTTTCAAGTTTAACTAACTTGTAAATCATTTTGTTCCTTAATGGTATCAACAACACAATTTTGGGCATTTAAATAGAAATACAAGAGTAAAGTATATCGAACCTTATATCAATGAAATCGCAAAAACAAAAGCTATTTAATAAGATCACAGCCAACTATGATTGTCATTTAAAAAATGTAAGTTTGTGTTATATCTCGAAAATCAAGAGGGTTATGACATTTTGAGTAATTTTATCGAATTCTACGTGTAAAATATTCTTTCCTAATTTAACCGATTACTTATTTTGCATATTAAGAAAGTTACCCATGTTATGAGATAGATTATGGGCACCCTGTATACAGTTAGGATTTTCAAAAATCATTTTTTTTGCATTTGCATTTTCTTAATAAATATATATCTGAGTATACACACACAAAATTTCAAGTCGATCCGACGAATATTTTCGAAGTTATAGACACATTAGTGAAGGCGCGCCAAGGGATGTCGCAAGTAGGGGACCGGCGCGCCAGCCGCATACCTGAACCGGCTGCCTACCTGAACCTTGCTACCTCTTTTATGGGAGTTTGCACCTGTCTAGGGCAAATCTGTCTCCTTATTGTATGTCCCCTTTCTAATTTTAAATTCCCTGCACCTAAACTGCCAAATATTGAAGAGTAGAAGCCAGTCTAACCAGAGAAGTCTAGCGGTACAGTTGTGCGCCTTTTTCGGTGATTTTTAGTGAAAATGAAGTGTAGCAGAGAATTGAGAAAAACGTCGAAAGTGCAGAAGTCAAGACCGAGAAAGCGAAGAAATGTTTTCAATCCGAAAACAGCTGAAACGGATGAAAGAAGTTTTAGTGCCTCCGCAAAAAATTGAAAATGCAAGAGGAAATCTTGGTGCCGCGCGATTCGTCCGTAGAATATCGAATTTTGAATTTTATCACTGTCTTTGCGGCAATTTCTGAATATGTAAAGTGCAAAGACTGTAACGGAAATGTGAAATTTCATACTGCTAGCGAACGAGGTCTTGGATTTAAAGTTGTAGTGTCGTGCGATCAGTGTATGGATCGTAGCGTAAATTCGAGTCCTTTTCTCCAGCATTCGTATGAGATAAATAGACGCTTTTGTTTGTCATGAGAGTCCTTGGATTGGGACTAAAAGGAGCAACAAAATTTTGTGGATTGATGGACATGCCAGCGTTCCTATCACAGCCTACCTACGATTTGATTATAAACAATATACATTCCTGTGTAAAAACGGCAACCGAAAAACTGTTTCAAAATGCTTGCACCGAAGAAAAAGAATTGACTTCTGAACATCAAGGTGCAGCAAATTCCACAGAATTGACCGTATCTGGCGATGGTACCTGGAAAAAGCGAGGATTTACTTCCTTGTATGGGGTGACATCATTGATCGGATATTATTCTGGGAAAGTAATTGATGTTCTTGTGAAAAGTGCTTACTGCAAACAATGCGAAAGTTGGAAAGGGAAACTTCATACTGAAGAATATCAACAATGGTATGAAAGTCATCGAAATGATTGCAGCACAAATCATTCTGGTTCTTCTGGAAAAATGGAAGTTGATGCAGTAATCGAACTGTTCAAGCTTTCAGTGGAAAAATTTGGTGTGCAGTACAGGCATTACATTGGAGACGGTGATTCCAAAACATACTCGGGAATATTGAAAGCTGCACCTTACGGTGATCAAGAAGTTTTGAAAAAAGAATGTATTGGTCACGTACAGAAGAGAATGGGAACACGACTCCGAGATTGTGTAAAAAGAACGTGGAAACAGTTCAGAAGAACAATGGGAAAAAAATGCAAAAGAAAACTCTCGGTGGAAAAGGCAAACTGACAGGGAAAATGATCGATAAATTGACAGTTTATTATGGTTTAGCGATCAGGAGAAATTGTGATTCGGTTGAAAATATGCATAATGCAATCTGGGCCACATTTGATCATTACTGCTCGACAGACGAGAATCCAAAACATGAAAAGTGCCCGACCGGACCAGAATCATGGTGCTCTTGGCAGCGGGCCGCAGCTGCAAATGAGTTATCTACGTATGACCATGATTATCAACCACTTCCAGAAGATGTTGCTGAAGCTATACGTCCCATCTATGAACATCTTAGCAGTGAAGAATTATTGGAACGATGTGTGGGTGGTTTTACTCAAAATAACAACGAGAGCTACAATCAACTGATATGGAAAATCTCTCCAAAAGTACTTCCGGCTGGTTCAAAAACGGTGGAAATGGCTGCATATATAGCTGCTGGCATGTTTAATGAAGGCGCAGCATCACTTCTATATTATATGACGGCAATGGGGGTCTCAGCTGGGCCCAATGCGCATTCGTATGCCGACAGAGAAGATGCACAACGGATAAGGATCTCTGACTTGAGAGCGCATGAGAGCACGCGGGAGGGAAGAATGGCTCGCAGACAGCATCAAATTGAATTATTAGAAGCTGCTACTGCTGCAGATGGATTATTATATGGACCTGGAATAGATGACTCAGTGTAAGTTGAAAAAAAAATTAACTACATGTAAAGTGCTTTCAAAACTTTAAACGCGTTTTTGATCCAGTCCAGAGATATCGTGCTCACCGCAAGATGCCTTTTTTTTGCGGACCTCTGCAAAATTGGCAATATCAACGTTCCCGATAATTATTTTTGGCAATAAAAAATATGTGAATATAGTTTAAGGTTGTCATAATATACCTGCAAAGTTTTAAATCAATAAACCAAACAGTTTGCTTAGAAAAAATTCTTGAAAAATGCCTTTTTTTCGACCTCCTAACTGTATATAACCCCTTAATGAAATCATAACACTTTTAATAACCTTAACTAATTTTTCCAGAGTTGCACCTTTCCGCTGGAGGGTCTTTGATAATATATTTAAAATGTTTAGCACCTCGTCCAATATAAAAAGATGAATTATAAATGATGGTTGTTTAATGCTGGATAATATCCCGACTGCTGTGATTGACTGTTTGCTACTTGTATGAGAAACTTCGTTTTCCAGTGCTGTGACGATTCTCTTGAAACATGTTTTAACAGCGTGGCAAGTTATATATCGACACACCCAACGAGTACCTGACAGAGTTTTCAATTCCCTTGGCACAATATTGAGGTCCTTCAATATTTGTTTGTATTTTTTATGGTATTGAGGATCTGAAAAATGTTCGTAAAGTGCCTCCAAAGTACAAAAAAATGTAGATATTTTTACAGGAGTCTACCAGAGCCAAGTTAAGTCTATGAACTAAGCAGTGCGTGTAAATTGCAGCTGGATATTTCTCTCGCATTTGTGTTTGAAGACCACTTAGATTGCCTGACATCACCGCTACTCCGTCATAGGATTGCCCTACCATCTGCAAGTCGCTAAGATTAAGTTCTTCCAATTTTTTGTAGATTAAAGTAAATAAATCCGTGGCCGATCTGTCTTCTGAATAGTCAAAAAACGCAAGAAATCTTTCACGAATTTCTAGATCTTTCGATGCGTAGCGAACACATAAAGACAATTGTTTTTTTTTGAAAGAACGAGCTTTATCACACATGATTGAAAAAGTTCCGGAATGCCTAATTTCATCGAGTATCTTTTTTAAAGACGCCCATTTCTATTTGGGGACTGGTATAGTTTTTATGCGAATTATGTAGAATATCAAAGTCCTTGTTATACTTTGCTATTAAGTTACATATTTCCTTAAAGTTTCCTTTATTTAATGAATTTTCGCTTTCGTCATGACCTCTGAAAGCCATTCCTTGACGAGCCATTGTTAAGCTTATATCTCCCAACATTCTCAAGTAATTCCTATTTTTTTCTATCTGGGTGCTATAAGCTTGTGAAAGATGAGATAAAATATTCCCGCTTTTTATTGTCTTTTTATAGTTATGCCATTTACTGAGACTTTCAATGTGATGCAAAGATACACCATGTTTTTTTAATTTTTCACCAGTTTTTTTCCAGTTACGGAATCCCAGCATTCTAAAAGCTTCTTCATCCATAGCAGCTGCAATATGACGACAAGCATAGCACGAAATGGAATCTGTTTTGACGCTGTATTCCAACGAATCAAAATGTTTATAATAGTTTGCGCTGAACGACCTTTTTTTATTACCAAACATAGTCTGTGGAATTCTTTTAAGAATTGGTTGCGATGCGTTTTCTTCTAGATGTCGATGACGAGAACTTTCAGGAATTCCCCGCGTTGTTTTCTCTTCTATTCCGTAACAATCTAGACTTGGGATCTTTGAACTCGTGTTGGTGATATAGGAACACGAAATGCGCAGTATTGTATTCCGATAGCTATAGGCGATCCATAACAATATAATATGCATTAAAAAAATCTTTCATTTTTTATATTGTTCTCGATATTATAATTCTCTGTTAAAAACTGACTGATAGATATCGCCATGTGCCGATTTTGGAAATCAACGCGAACGGCGTGATCTAGTGGATTCATTAATCAATATTTTATTACACACGTTTGTTTTTTTATTGTTTCTTGTTTACATTATTGTTTTTGAAATTTTTTTCTATTGAATATTTCAGGGGGACCACAGGGCCCTCAGGGAGAACCAGGCCCCCCTGGCACCCCCCTAGTTACGCCGATGATTTTATGGGTGTCTTTGTTATTAATAAAGATTAAGATTAGGTTAAATGGGCATTGATGGCGATAACTAGGATCAAAATTTCAATCTGTTCCGAAATTATCCGCGAAAATCGAAAAATGTCATTTTCGAAGATGTCAATTATTTTACTTATTAGGACAACAAGTTCATACAAAAGTTTCTTCACTAATGAAGGCAAACTGAAATCTGTTATCGAAAAAAATATCGCAAGAACGGAGAGATTGATATCTTATTTTAAATGGGCACCGTATTGGATTTTTTCATAAATAACTTCTACTGTTCTTTCTGCTTTCAATTATATGTGAGAAGGTATGTTCGGCATTTTTAATACACTCCGCACAACAATTATCGCATCACCTAGTTTTTTGAATCTATGAATCTATAGCAACAGGTCGTCAAATGTTTGACTTTTAACACACATAAAGTATTGTTTTCAAACGTCTTTGACACATTGTATGTTAAAATTTTCTTTCTGATGCGGTATTTTACATCTTTTTGGTGATTGTTTAAAAAGGTAAAACATCAGATAACATTTTGTCTTGTTAATTTCCTGCGAATTTTACATTTGGGACACCCTTGTTAAATTTTTTTTGATGACGGTTCCGCAAAAATCAGTCGCACTTGGGCACGTTTTATACCAGAATATACTAGAAGATCTTAGAAGAGTCACAGGTCCAAGAGATGACATTCAGGCCCTAGGACAACGACATTGTACCGCAAGAATGCTACAAACAGAACTCCATATTGCCCGAATTGTTGGAATTTGTGTTCAGACAGTAAGAAATCGTCACCGAGAAAACAATATGCGTGCCATGTTCCACCTTCAGGTCCACTACTGACCAGGAACCACCGAGTTATCCGCTTAGCATTTGCTCAAACACATGTTAATTGGGAAGGCGGCGTGTATATTTTGCAGATGAGCCGCGATTTTGTTTATGGTTTTTTGATCTACGTGTACCAGTATACCATAGGCTTGGCAAGCAATTTGCCGAGTGCAATTTTTGTGAATTTGTCAGTTTCACTGGTGACTCGGTGATGGTATGGGGGACGAAATTCTTTAAAAGATCGTACGGAATTGGTGACGTTAAGGAATGGAAACCTTACAGCTGTACGTTATATACAACACGCCATGCCGTACGGTTCTTTCATTGGAGAAGATTTTCTGTTTATGCACGATAATACCCGCCCGCACATAGCGCATATAGTGCAAAATTATCTGTTGGAGGTTGGAGTGCCTACTATAAACTGGCCAGCACGAAGCCCGGATATGAATCCGATTAAACATGTATGGGATTCTCTGCAGCAGCAGCTACGGCAGGGTAGAGCACCTCCAAGAGACCAGGAAAATCTGCTACAGGCTTTACTGCAAGAGTGGGACGTCATGAGCCTAGACTATGTTGCAGCATTGATACCAAGTATGCCACGGCGTCTACAGGCCTTTATAAAAGCAAGAAGGGGCAATACCTGTCATTAAAGTTCATCAGATTTTGTGAAAAAAATAAAATTTTTTTGCTCTTTCGCATGGACTTTTAACGTGTTTTGTTGTATTTACAGGAACTATTCGAAATAGTGGCCATTGTTGACTAAACATAACAGTCAGCGGTTTAAAATGATAGCATTAACTTTACGCATTGTACTAGATTAATACTCCTTCCTTCCTACGTTCTCTGCTTGACGTTTCGCTAACCATGCTCTTTTTAGAGTAACTTCTGAAGAAGCTAACAGCATGGTTAGCGAAACGTCAAACAGAGAAAACGCAGGAAGGAAGGACGAACACGACTCAACCCGGAAGATAATAATCTTAATGACAACAGCCGCGAAAGCTTACATTCATACATTAGATTAATATTCTTTAGCACTTTCCAAACCGATGTTTGTAGCTCGTTGGCATTATTATAAACAAAATTGCTGCCATAAACTTTACTTTAGTACCCCACAAAAGAGTAGAGGTCTGCTGATCTAGATGACCAGCGGGCAGGTTACACGATTATGAAATCTTGTATTCAAATAATTAATATTATTCCTAAAATTAAGGGCAAGTGCACCATCTTGTTGGTACACTACTCGTATACCAAAGTTTTTCTGCCAAAGGCAACTCGTCTAGCAAATCTTCTAAAACTGTTTGCAAAATATCTAAGTAACGTGGCGCAGATAGAATACTTTAAATCTAAATCGAGTCTGATTTTGCAGTGGTATACAACAATATGCGGATTTTCTTGGGCGTAGTGATGTTCATCGAAAAGTGCGAATCGTCATTCCATAAGATACCATTCATGAAACCATCATTTTTTGTAGTTTTATTAAATAATCCATCTGCAAAATATTTTTCTACGCAAATAATAATATGGCCGTAAAGTTTGACCAACGTGTAATTTATACGGGATGAACTTACGTTTTCTTAAGAATGTATGACGCTTTAGTTTTTTTAATATTAAGTACAATTTCCATATCCCGAGTAGACACCTTCGGATTAGCTGCTACTCCCGGTTTTTTATTTTGTTTTACATATTAATTTATCTTTATTGTTTATTTTGTTTATTTTGTATTTTTGTTTGTTTGTTGTCATCGTTCTCCTTCAATAAATGTCCTTTATTATTATTATTATTATTATTATTTGGGTCTTCTTAATGATCCATATAGTTGCATATTTCGGTCTAGTCTAGTAAATATTCTGCAATATGGTTGTCGCTTTCCTGGGAAATTATTTTGATATGTTTAAGCAGCAAGGCGAGCGTTTTTGTGACATTCGATATGGGTGCAAATAATCGCATATTGTTTGTTTAGTGAAAAGGTCGCCATTTGGAAAAATTCTTCTGTTGACAATATGAGTAATCATCTAAGTTTATTTGTTTCCATGGCTTACCAGATAATAAATAATAAAGACATTTATAGAAAAATCTAATATGGTGGCCTTTGCAAAACACTACATCCATAAGAATCATAATTAATTAATTCCCTCTGTTAATTGTAATTGGTCTAATGAATTCATCTTGGTTATTTTAGAATTAATTTTAATCGAAAACACCTTTTTAAATTATACTTAAATTTAAACACTTTTGTTTAATTCAATTATTTATTTAAATCATTTTGTTGTAAGAAAATAATACAATTAGAAATTAAATTAAAATACATTATAATTTTTAACTATACAACTATAAATCTATACCTAATCATCAATTTGTATTTTTAAATATGTAGCATAATGTCTACAAATTTCTTATTACACACTAATTGAATGACATAAATTAGATATATGCAAAGCTTAATTGATATTGTTTACATAAACAACAGTCAGATGAGAAAGTTTTAAAATTTGTTCTTCCGTGCAATGCAATGATGACAAATGCATCGTAAAACATTAAAGTGTGGTAGTTTAAATTGAATGTTAAACAGTAATTGAAATTATAGAATTATTTGATGTACATTACATTGTACATATATTTTCTTACGTACTCAGAACAACTGTATTTTTAAAATGCTTTTTTTGGAATACTTAATTAAATTTGAAAAAAAAACATAAACATAAAGCAAAAACAAATAAGAAAAGAGTTGAACTGATTCAGAATACTTTGTTTCTTATAATTCTAAGTCAAAAACACCTCCCTATATCTTTACGCTCTTTCAGGAGCTTTCAGCTAACTCGCACGATCTAAACTAATAATAGAGTTTCCGGTTATAAAGACGAATACAAAACATTTTGTTAAAACCTCTTGCTATTCAGGTTCAGAATATAAAATTTTGTGCAACAAGTGTAGTAACTTTGAAGGTAATTGAAGAAAATAAGACGAAAAGGAAATAATTTTATAATCATTGCTAAATTTAAATATTTTACTTGATACGTTGTTTTTTTCAATTGGATAATTATTATCACTAGCATTTATCAATTACTTTTTTGACGTTGTGTTTATCATACAAAAAGATTTTGAATGTTTCATTGAGACTTTTCACAAAAAAACAAGTGTACGTATTTCTAAGTGCATTGCGACTGCGGTAAACCGCAGTCTGGAAGTAGAAGTAAGGGCTGTCTACCGGACATCCGGCCATCGGGGGCTTTACCCGCCACCTATCTTTCACCAGGCGCCAGAGCTACCCATAAGGGACGCCGAAACTTATAACTCAGAAAGCAGAAGGTGTGAGGACAAGAAAATGTTTTTGTTTTGTTTTTTCCTGTTTATGACTAAAGAATTTTCCAGCCATGAGTTATTTTTCTTTATACCCAGAATTTGCTTTTAAATTTATTTCATACAAATAACTTTTTTTATCTAAGTGAAATCTATACAAAAGATTTAACGAAGTTTATTTTTAAATAATAGAGTAAATAAATGTCTAAAAATTATGAAATTGGACGAATTACAGGTACAATGTGAATACTGCTACACCTCAAGTTTTTTCTTATTGCTAAAATTTTATTTATACTTTAGTTATAAATTAATAAATTAGATCGGGGTATAGTCTTGATCGATTACTCGTTGTTTTAGATAGTAATCACTCAATTTCATTATTGTAAAAAGCAGCTGTAAAATAATGATGTAGCACTAATTATTTACAAATCGCAAGTATTAAAAAGTTCAATGTGCATTTCATTAGAACTAAACATTATTTTCAACGACCACTACGAAAATTTAACATTTCGTAGACATAAACTACTAGAGAAAACTTGATTTTTCTAAAACCTCTTGGAAAATCATTTTGTTGCTGCTAGTAATGGTATTATTTATTTATTCGTATGGTGGATTATCATTTTTCATTATTGTATTGTGATGTGAGTGTAATGTCTGGTGCACCAGAAAATCAGTATAAAACTAAATAGTGTGATGACGAAACCGTGTGCAATTGTGGATTGGTTCGTCTTGGCAAAGTACTTCTTTCAAGGTTTGTATGTAGTAATATTCATTAACTGTCTAAATATTATAAAAGGTAAATAAAAACATAAAATATAACAGCACTGCCATTGCATGACGATATATAATGACCGGTCCAAGCCCAGTCACGACAATGACGAAAAAAAATAGTAGGATAAAAAAGTAGCAAACAAAATAATGGAAAACAGATAGTCGTGATAAAGAATACAAAATATTGCTCAATTTCAGATATCCTTCAAATTAGTAAGCCATAATTCAGCTTCATTCCTTAAATTATTAATGTTCATAAACCCTCGTTTAAACTTTGTTAATGGACAGTCCTCCACAATATGTGCAACGTTCTCTGCTTCGATTTAACAGTCACAATGTGGATAAGTAATTGCACCCCATTTAAACAAAATAGAGCTGCACTTGATGGCCTGTTCTTATGCGAAATGTCAACCTGACTTCCATATTTATGAATAGCTCTTTTTAGAAATTTTTTGGTGTAATCATATTGTACGATACTTATAATTTATAAACTACTTTTTATATTCTTTCATTCCACAAATTGTAGTCAATTTTTGAAGGCGAATAATTTTCCTCTTTCTGATCGACTAAATCATGAATATTTAAGTCGTATAATGTTATTGTAAGAGCCACTTAAATATGTTTTTATTTAAGGAACAAAACAAATGTAAACGTTACACGATGCTTGTGCATTTAACCTACAATAGAAGTTTATTTATTACACATATGTAACTTACCGTCAAAATCAAAAGTAATTGTATGTATATAAAGCAAGTATGAAGTGAAGTGCATAAACTTAAGAAATATATTTCTCAACAAATGTTATAGTACAAGTTAATTTAATACTAATCATATTACATCAAAATATCGCCAAAATTTATTTGATTTTTATTTATTTTTTAAGATAATCTAAATTCGTATTGTTTTCTCTAATTTTATTTTTTTAATTTGACATTTTTCCAGTTTAGTATCATTCAACTGTGCTTTTTTCTCTATGCATCAAGCAAAAGAAAAAAACATTAAAAATCATTGTAATCACTTATGCGACGTGACAGTCAACGATTTTATTCAAGTTACCATTTTTTTAACCAAAGGCGGGATTACTCTTATAGCATTTACGACTGATAATTTTATACAAAATTCATAGAATTCCTAAGTATTATAAAAATACGCTAAATAACAAATCTCTAAAAATATTAGTTTTTAAGATATCGGGATATCAGGAACTACTTATCGGACCAAAAATTATTCAAAGAGAAATCAAATTGTAATAATAATTTGTAGAAATCTGTAGTATGTAAAATACCGGCTGTGAACTTTTCAACATTGCGAAACAAGGTAAGCGCATTTATTAACGCACCTACATACAAGTGTTTCACCTTTTTGAAGCTCATCAGTGTAGGGTAGCTGAAACACAAATAAAATATAAATGTTAAATGATCAGTTTATACGTACAAACAAAAATATAATCTAGCTAGTCTTCAAACGTGCAAACGATTAACCTGCAGAAAAGAAAAGAGGATAACGCTGTCCCAAAGTCTTCTTCTTAAATCCTACCGATAAACCCACAAAGTACAACACAAAATATATATATGATGATAATAAATGGAAACATAGCTCATTAAACTGTCAACCGCACTAACAACTAATCTACACTGTGGGTCGATACATCATTTTCTCTTGTGTTAGTCTGTTTAAAATACTTAATAAATCAAGTTAAGCCCCAAATATGACAGTTATCATTCAATTTACAAATTACAAATTCCAGAACTTTTTTAATTGATTTCTTTGATGATATGTGATATTATTTATATAAAAGTTATGTTTGGAGATTGATCTTTACTGATCGACATTTCAATGCAGATCAACAGAGAACGCTTGGCAATTAAGTAGGTGGCGTAGTCAAAAGATTTAAAATGTTTCTTCAAATGTCCGGATTCGAGTGTTTACGGAAAAATTAAAAATTAGTGGCAAGTACACTGAATGTAATGAAAAAATTAAATATTCAAAAAAAAAGGTTAAAACGTAGCTTCAATTGAAGTGCAAACTGAGCTGCAGTAATACAATCAGAAAATGGAAGGAACATCAAATAAAAATAGAAGGAATTAGGAATACCGAAAAATGTTTTATAAGAAGAAATGTGTAATTATTCAGGTATCTGTCATACTATTATAATTATATTGTCATCCAAACGTATTTTAGGCAAGCATTCGGGAAAAGTCAAGAAACGCGCTAAAATTAATTTGCCAGAATCAGACGAAAAAAAAGCAGTTACTTCTTAATTGGTAATAGAGGAAGATTTACTACCAACAATTAAAAAGATCTCATTTCTTTTCAAACACCAGTAATAAAAGATTTTACGATAATAAGAGAATCTGAAAATAAAAAGAATCAGAAAAAGATTTATTGGTAACCTTAAAAGAATGATGTTGGCTTTATCGGACGGAACGTCCAAGTTATAAAATTTCATTTTCAAAATTTGTCAGCTTCCATTGGTGTTAAATAATGCAAAATATCATAATTATTTTAAAACTGTTGTGATAAAACTCAAAAGTTAATATCGTCTTGGTTACGCTTAGCAACGACCTTTGCATCAATTTTTTGCCACTTGATTGAAAAGATGAGGTAGCTAAACGTCTACCAAACTTGACTCGTTATTTATTTAAAACAGAATAAAATAAAAACTAAAATGGTGGTCAATTGTGACAATGCTTGAATTTCGTCTACTTGTTGCACTTTTTCTGGACACATGTTGGAAACTGCAAATAGTAGGTACGCAAGATCTTAAGCATTTTTGTTTTAAACGTTGAGAAGTTGTTTTTCTTAACCCTTAATGAGTAAGAACGTAATTTTGTATTGTAGAAATAGTGTTCCTGACTCGTACAAACGTGCAAATATCTGTGCTCGTGTTTAGAACCACTCGTGCTACGCTACGCTTCGTACTCGTTTTGCTATCAAAACTAGCACGATATTTGCCACTTTCGACACTTGTTAGGAAAATAACTATTTTAAGTAATATGACTATAATAAATAATGTAATATGACTTTTATAGATTCGTAATGTCGTGTAATTAACGCCACAAATCATGGATACCAAATTTTATTATGTCAACCGTTATCAATTAAAATTTCTGTTAACCATTTTAGAGAAAAGGAATTTTCCAAAATACGTTTCTTCTTTCTTTCAATCTCGAAAAAGTCTGAATGTCAAAATAAAATTGTCATATCATCAGTGGACAACTTTTCGACATTGTAAAGAAGAAGGATTAGAAATATATACATCAAAAAGAATAGGTGCAAAAACTGGTCTCTGTGCAAAACCATTATTAAAAATTTTAATTTACCGCTTTTATCCTTCAAAACTTCCGATATGATAATATATTTTCAATAAAAGAAATAACTTTGCGCCATGGAATAACATCAAACAATTAAAAAAGTAAACCTGTTTTCGGCCCTTAAGTCTAAAAGACAACTCCAGTTTTAAGTTTTTTTACACTTTTTAAATGTTACCGTTATTATAAAGTATAAACAGCCACTTCTAAGAATAATTTCCCAAATTCTGGATGCATTCTATCTAAACCTACAGATTTGTTCGATTTTATCTTGCTTAATGCATGCTTTAGTTCTTCAAAAGTAAATGGTTTGGATATTTCTTCTAAGATAGGTAAAGATTTTTTTTATTTTGTAGATATTTTTATTTTTGATAATTGACGTCTCTACTATTATTGAGTTTGTAACATCAACCAACCGAGAAGCAAAAGAATTTGTTCCAGTCCAGTTTTACGACTTGAATGTACAAAACTGTATATTTTCTTTACCAGTACATCGATGAATGGTATCGATTTCTGTTGTAAATTTGGTTCTCTTGGGTAACCGTTCAAGTGGTCTAGAACCTTTCTAGTTTGTTTGTTTCATGTGTCGCAATGTCATCTACATTCTGCAACTACAGTTTTTAAGTATAAAAGTTTTAATAACTTGACACTCCAAAATATATCATAAAGGTTTGCTATTACCGATGTCAGTGGTTAATCCATTTCCTCAACAAAGCGAAAGCAAACTGGAACATTATTGTCATTGAGAGTGTCTGAGGCAAATTTCATTAAATTTCTAAGTGGAATATCAATTCAGTTCAGTTGAACGATGTATTGTTTGGTCCATTATTATTAAAGCCTCATTCTTACAATTTTTAGCTATTAATTCAAGATAAAGTAATTATCATTGTTTTATGTATAAAATTCTCGGGTTTTTTAATAAAAGCCAACTTCAAAACATTTAAACCTGCAAAATATTATTTATAAATTTTTGGTTAATTGTACCCCAAGCGTCAGGTCTTCTATTTTAATGTTCCAACAATGTTTTCAAAGTTTCTATACTGTTAGTAAAATCTCTTGCTAAATAATTTTACATGTTAAGCAGTATACTGCATTAACAACTAATCAATAGACAAGCCATTCACACGAAGAAAAAAATTAAATTACAAAATATTATTTAAAAAAAAATTATTTTAATTTAAAATTTGGTAAATATTTTACACTGACACAAATTAAGCTTACTGTAAACTTTTTTTTTCAATATTTTTCATAATTAAAGCTGTGCTATAGATCTAAAAAAAATTAAAATAATACGCTTTTCAAAGATAAAACGTAAAAGATCATCGATATTATTCAAGCGTTGATTAGTCGCCTAAAAGGAATTAATTAAAATGTTAGAATTTCAATAATGAAAATGTAAAAGGTATTCAAGCACAACTTGCCTAAAATTCCTCGAATTTAATAACTTTACTAAATAACCAAGTTTTAATTAAAATTACAACCATTTTGGACACAATATTTTATTATTGACTCATTTACATTACATTAGATGAATTTAAATCAGCTTAAGAATTTGTCTGCTTCATTATATTCCGTACAGTTGTCTTTAAATACAGAACGATTCCATTATTAACATTTTCCCTTTAAGAAAATTTTATAAAAAAATAGTTATTTATTAAAAAATCTCATTTTTCGTTTACGTTACATACAATATTTTTCCTAATTTTGAAAAAAGTATGCAGGTGGCGCAAACTTCTGATATTGGAAGATAACTTAGTTGATAAAAAGATGTAACTTTCATAATTTGACACATGTGAAAAAGCAGGTTACTAAATGCATATTTAAAAATGTTTTCTTTTTGAGGTTTGAAAAGTGCTCATCAAGAGCATTAAAAAATATAGCATGTACAGGGTATTTTAGAAGATAAGTTAATTATCAGTAAAAATGATAGATACTTTAACCGAATGTTACAAAGTAATCCTTGAAACACTTAACATAATTTTTACAAACATGTTATTTTTACGTCATTACTTGTGTTTAATGTTAATTACTTTCATGTTAAATTTTTCCTTGTAAAAGCGGAGTTCACTGTAATTCAAACTGAAATTTTATTCAAGTGTGTCAATGTAAAACGATTTAGATTTACTTTTTGTAAATATTGACATTTTTTGCCACTATTTGCGAAAAGTAACATCTACTTTATATGTCAATATGTTCTGAATCCTATATTATACCTTGTGAATAAGTTTATTTTGCAAAATCAGATAAGATTTAGTTTATTATTGCTAGTTTCAATAAGAGACAATTACACATTTGAAGATCTAGAGGGCGCAATTTAATTTAAATTCCAAAATTGAAAATTTTATGTATGGAAATTTGTGTCAAATGTATATACTGTAGGAGTATAATTCCAAATATAAATAATTTCAGTTATCTGCGACATTTGTACACTTTTCACTTATATTAGTATTTTCCCGCAATACGAAACTCTATAAATAATTAATCGATTTTTGTAATGTTGATAATGATTTAACTTTACATTTACCAATTCAATATGCATTTTAATGTGATAGAGCGATCGAAAAGAATTACATTTCAATGTAAAACTGTAGCTGGAGTTAATATATGATTCGTTCTGCATTGCAGTTGGGTATATGTTTTCCATTTATAAGAGAAATTTAAAGTTTAATTTTCGCAAACGTCGAGTTTGTATATTTAATATGACTTTATGTTTGGAGTAAGTAAATGTTATGCGCATTTCAGATTGTATTAAAGTTTGCATCGAATTCTCTTATACAAAAAAAAATTTTAAATTTTTTTTTTCAGAAAATTGGTAGAAAATAATAAAAATTAATTTTTTTTAAATGAACATAACTTGATTGAGTCATTATATTATATTAACTAACGACTGTAAAAAATAATTAGGAATTATTTTTTATTTTGATTAAAGTCAGCAAGTTACTTAAGTTTTAAGTCGTTAGTGTTATGCAGTAGTATTAAAAACACCTTCTATATCTTAATAGTAAATATTGCAAAAGAGATGTTGAAGGCTTTTAGTAAGTTGGTGTAAACCAAAGTTGCTTGTTCTTATTTATCTTAAAGTTATTGCATTTTTTTGGAAGGTCTGCAAATCAGGTAAAATCGATTTATCTCAGAAACAGGAGTAAGTTGGTAGAGGGACATGTTAAAGAACATATCTACATTATTTTTTATCATACAATTCAAAAATAGAATAAAATACAAGGTGATCCATTTAAAACAACCCAACTTTGATATGGTACGTGTTTCTAGAGCGCCCTGTACAATCCAAAATATTTTTAAAATATGGTTTCGAATAATCTTCACATATACATGCTTAAAATTTCTTGCATTATTTGTTGTTTTAATGCTATAGAATAATTTGTTGGTAGTGCCCCACCATAAATGCAGATAAACTGTATTCCCAAAAAGTCAACAACTGTTTTTGGGATTATACATTAAAATACTACAATATACGAGGATGTATTGATATCTAGTTAGCCTAGACCAGTTCCTTGCATAAACAAAATATTGCGTTACCATAGCACCGAACAATAACTTATTAGAAGTGTCAGTGTAAAGTTTGACGTCAAAAAGTAAACCAGAGTCACGCAATAAATTAAATGAAAAAGATGTCCACCGAAATTGTGAAAATCGAAAAATTGGAGTATCGAGCCATCATCAAGTACCTGTATTTAAAAGGGTTAAGAGGTAAGCAGATTTACGAAGATATGCTTAATACCCTTGGTGATCAATGTCCTTCGTATGCGACCGTCAAAAATTGGAATGCAAGCTTCAAAAGAGGTAAATTTTCCATTGAAGATGATGACCGATCGAGAAGGCCAGTTTCTGTGTCAGTCCCCGAAAATATCGATGCAGTTCATGACATGATTTTATCAGACCGTCGAATTGGGCTAAAACGGATATCTGAAGCACTGATTATTTCATACGAACGCGTTCATCATATGGTTCACGTCAATTTGGACATGAGAAAATTGCTGCAAAATGGATTCCCAAATGTTTGAATGCGTGCAAGGGTAGAAGCATCGCGTTCGATCTGTATTTGAAAACGATGTAGACTTCTTAAACCGAATTGTTACTATGGATGAGACTTGAGTACATTTCTACGATCCAGAAACAAAGCAACAATCGATGGAATGGCGACACTCTGGTTCTCCAAGACCTAAGAAGTTTCGTGTCCAAAAATCTGCTGGAAAAGTTCTTGCTTCAGTTTTTTGGGATTGCCATGGAGTAATCATGATTGATTTTTTGGATAAGGGTAGAACAATAACTGGAGATTACTATTCGACATTACTGACCACTCTACGGGAAAATATTAAAGAGAAAAGACGCGGAAAGCTATCCAAAGGTGTTTTGTTTTTGCAGGACAACGCCCCTGCACACAAATCTTATGTTGCCATGCAAAAAATTCGTGATTTAGGGTTTGAATTACTAGAACACCCCCTTATTCACCCGATTTGGCTCCGTCCGACTATCACCTCTTTCCTCAACTGAAAAAAAGTTTAAAAGGTCGTACATTTTCTTCCAACAAGGAGGTAATAGAAGCTGTGGAGGTCTGGTTTGCAGAGCAAGAAGAAACATTTTTTTGAGAGGTCTAGAGACGTTGCAGGTTCGCTGTAATAAATGTATCCAATTAAGGGAAGAATATGTTGAGTAATAAAATATTTTGACATTGGAATTTTGTTTGGTTCTATAGTAGGCTAAGAATTTTTCAATATATCCTCGTATAATAATAGCCCATTCTCTACCGATGTTAATTAACATAAAAAATGTGGTCTAATATCAGACTTAGAATCAGACAGAGATTTGTGATCATCTTCCTCTTATTTTAAATAAACTTCGTTATAACATTATGCTGTAAAGGTAAATAATATGATGATAGTCTCCACACTAACATTTAACAAGAAATTCTTTACTAAAGTTTTAAAACTGTTTAAATTTAAATTTTTTATTTGGTCAGGTAAATAATTATAGAACCTAGGTGCAAAATAATTGTAAGACCTCTGTCCAACAGATTTTTTTTAAAAATGATGTTTTATATTTAAAGAACTTTGTACGAGTATTATAAACATGTTCAACTGATACAAGTTTATCTTTGTCTTTGTGAATATATATAGTTACAACTAAAAAATACAATTGTCTAATATGAAGTAATTTGGATTCACTATAAAGATGTCTGATGGGAAAGTATTCTTGATTTAAGATAATAAGTAGACATTTTTTGTATAATATCAACCTTTCTTATACCGGGTGACCCAACCAAACTACAAAGTTGGATTGCTCCGTTATTAAACACAATATCGACTTGATCTTTAACGAAACTCCATAGAAAAAAGTCGATTGGAGTTAAATCCGGCTAACGAGCTGGCCATGAAATACTACCTCCACGTCCGATCCAACAATTTGGGAAATTTTGATCTAAGTACCCACGCACTCTATAGAAATGCACTGGAGCACCTTCCTGTTGAAACCATATGCTTTGCCGAGTAGTAAAATTCACTTCTTCTAAGAGAATAGGAAGTTAATTTTGGAGAAAATGTAGGTATCTTTGTCCGGTTAGGTTTCCATTGAAGAAATATATCCCTATTACATGTGTCCCGACAATGCCACCCCATACATTCAGTGTCCAACGGTTTTGGTTATCGACAGTTCTCATCCACTTTAAATTTTTCATTGCGTGGAAGTGCATATTATGCCGATTCACCGCCCCATTACTTTTGAAAGTAGCCTTGTCGCTGAACAAAATTTTGTCTTGGAATGTGTTCAAGGTGATATGGATAAAATCTATTTTTCAAAATTATTTTATTAACACTACTGTGAGACATCCCTAATTCTCTCGCCATCTCCCGTGTGCGCACATGTGAATTTTCTTTCAACATCAGTAGTATATCCAATTGTTGATTATAGTCAATTCTATTTGCATTTTTCCTCTTCTTATAAAGCACACTTCCACTTTTCTCGAATCTGTCCATAGCACTTTGAAAACACCGTTTAAATGGTGTTCTTTCTTCCGGATATTTTGCATAGTAAATTCGTGTTGCCAATAAATCATTTCGATTGGCTTCTTCAATGTAATAAATCATTCTCACTAGTTCTTCCTTTGATTGATTCATGGCAATATTAGTAGTGATACAGTAATGTTGGTTGTGGATACAGTATTGACTTATGCTAGATAGTGACACTTCTTGTTCGGTTGTTTAATTTTTTCTTGATACCAGCCTACTAGTTTCATCAATTAAGCTGCCGTTTGCTCGACATATCAAAATATGCTTAGCACTACAAGGAAATGTTTTTGAACACTTACTGAACTAGGGAAAAGTTGAATGTTGGTCTTTTTTGTGTTTTTTAAAGTTATCAATAAATTATTAAAATTAGCATTTGAAGTTGTTAAATGATATTAAAAACCTGAATATGACACTACAATGCCGCAATAACTTTTTGTAAAAATTACTACCAAAAACAGATCATGTCTTACTCAAAATGTGAGAATACCAATGTTAGTGCTACTCCTATTTTGGGTGAAAGTTCCGAAAAAAATAATAATTGTGGAATATATCAAATAGTACGGGTCCTAGTACCCAAGTGTGTAATATTGTTAGAAAGCTTTTAAACATTGCATTCGAATGACGCATTGGTATATAAGGTGTTCCATTTGAAAAGATTGAGAAAATGATAATTTTGTGTTTTTGTCTACTCTGTATAGAATTTAAAAAAAAACGTCAGCAGGATCAGGATTTAAAATTTTTGACTATAATACGGGACCAATTGCAAAAAGATGGACAAGAAATAACAAAGGGTGTAAGTGCTGTGATTTTTCAAAACTGGGACTTTTTTTGTAGTAAGTGTTAGTTAACGCTGTTACAGTTGCTGCTAGACCCCTAATCATGTATATAAACTCAAGTTATTGTTCAACAGAGGATCTAAATATATGTGTATATATTCCATTCAAAAAAACCCAACTTTGGTCCAGTTACCGAGTTCAGGACCACCTGAATAAGGAAAAAATATTTTTAAAAAGTGCAACTAATGGATATCGATTAAATAAAAAAACCAGAAGTTGATATCCTGATTAATAACGGACCAATCGGACTTTGTAGTTTGGTTGGGTCACTCGGTATATTTATTTACTGCACTTCCCCAAGCCAATAGTCGCGATTCAATTAACGCCAAGTAAACTTTTCTCAGGGTCAACGAATTTATTTGATTTTATTAGAATAATGTTCTTTGTAAATATTTGATGTGTAGGTAGAGCATGTACTATGCACTACGGCTTGTGCATTTTCTGTCACTAGAACTACGCCCATCCTTTCTTTGAACAGTTCAAAGCTCAATATTCTCGATAATGTGTTTTCTATGTGACAAGTCATAAAGAAGAATTAATCACAATATATTAGGTAGTAAATTTTATTAGTAAAGCGATCCAGAAAGTCGCTTCTGTAGACAAAGCTGTCACCGGATTTGAAAAAAGTGGCATCTATTCATGTAATCCAGACATTTTTGATGTTTGTTTTTTGCCTGCAATTATTCATGAAGATAACGCAATTTTAAAGCGCAAAGCCATCACACCACGGCATCATCAACTGCAAATATAGTTTCAAACGATCATCTAAGACCTAGCACGTTAAATACAATTGTGACTGCGTCTTCATCGCTTGTGAATGTTTTGCAAGTAGTTGAAATCATATCACCACCAGTAACTTCCACCAATGCGGCGTCGAATTTAGATGCAGTCCTTTATAATTTCTCATTCCCAACAATACCCCACTACTAAAAGCTGCAACATCTAATGATCCGAGAGCTAGCTCATCAAACATATTTGCAACAATAGGAAAGAAGAAAGGAGAGTCCGTAATACTTACCAGCACACAAACTAACTAAGTTACAACAAAAACGAGATGTCATTAGAATAGCGGGAATTAAAAGAAGAACTGATTTTGAAAGTAGAAGTACGAAGTTAAATGTGCAACAAATAAATCAATTCCGCAGAGTGTTCTAAAGGAACATGTCCTATGTTGGTCGTATCTAGAATATCGAAATAAAGAAACTGGGAATGCTGTACTGTCATCTCTAAATAATGGGAAAAGAAATGGAATTCATCAATGGAAAATTTAGATTTTGTAATTTCACCAATTTATATTACTTCTCGGTTGGTTAATGTTTCAAACTTAATAAAAGTAGAAAAATCGTTTATCACAAAAAATGTCTTTTACTTTAGAAGAACTAAATCATGCATTACGAAAGACAAAAATGAACATTATGCTAGTTTAGATGGAATACATCTAGAATTTCTAGAAATTTGCGTAATTAGTCTTGCAATGGTTACTGATGTTTCTCAATGATATTTATAATACAGGTAAGTTGCCAACAAATTAAAGAAATGTAAAGTAGTGAAATTTTTAAAAAATGGTGTATTAATTAAATTTTTATAAATAAATTTGCTTAGTAGTATCTAGCTTGTAATAAATAAAAAGATAATTTGAGTAAATATATAAAAAATTATTTTTAAGTAGCAAAAATGTAATTGCATATTAAACCATAGTTTTTTATTCTGAACAACTTTTCATAATTACAGTTTTCCATATTGTTGCAAGTGAAGGTACTTTATTACTCATGTACCAAACTCATAATTTAAGTCAAACTTCGTATACGATTAAACAAATTTAAAATATGATAATTGTTGTATAGGAACTGCATGCACAAGCAATTTCCGCGTCCGTATTTTGCGGAAGTATAAACAAACAAAGAATGCTACGTTCGCAAGGAATTATTGTAACCTTGCAAGCTAAGCATCCCAACACGCCAGACGGTATATAATGAGGCGAACGAGTCAACAGAAGACAGACCCAGAGTACGATACGGCGTAGTAACCAAAGTGACTAGTGCGATCCCAGCAGTTCCGCGTTCCTATATGGCGCTTACTCGCATTCCGCTCTCGCAGCAAACGCATTAACATTAAACAACTAACAGCGCGGTTATTGTAAGTTAAAATAAACTCGTATTCGCAAACTCAACGTAGTTTTTCTCTGATGCAAACCGGCGCCTAGAACTAACCCCTAGCCGCCACAGTGGTGACCCCCGACGTGATGTATTTGATCAGAGAAAGGTCACCGTTCGAAGACTTCACCGCAGAATTCAGAAACAACGGTGCAACGTCTTATCCAGTGACGACCATCATCATATTTTTCGTGATCGTCCTGTTCGCCGCCAAACACTGGTAAGACTCCGACGCACATACGAGTAATGGGAGGTTCTGAATCTAAGGAAGAGATCATCGTGCAGAACGCAAACGGCAGCGCATCTGCCACCCTAAACACCGCCGAAACTCTCCACACAATCACCGTCGTATTATTGGTATTAATCATCATCCGGTTCGCCGCAAAGGACCTCTGCGCATTTCACAAGAGGAAGGTAAACCGCGCGGCCACCAAGCTCCAGGCACAAGCGACAGTGTAATCTTCGAGACGACATCAGATCACACTGGCTGCCGCGAACAAACGAAAAATGGCCCCCACAATCGCAACCGCTTCCGCGAACCTCACGACGCCTACAACGACCCCCGCAATCGAACGCGTAGGCGTACGCATCCCTCCATTTTGGCCGGAAGACCCTCTCATGTGGTTCCTGCAAATCGAAGGCCAATTCGCTTTAGCTGGGATCATCGCGGACGAAACAAAATATAACTACGTGATCGCCAATATAGATACCAAGCATGCCACGGAGGTACGCGACATCCTTCAATCACCGCCGACCGAGGGCAAATACGACACCCTCAAAAGGAACTAGTCAATCGCCTCAGCGCATCGAAATCGCAAAAGATACAGCGATTGCTTGAAGGCGAGGAACTCGGCGACCGCAAGCCATCGCAGTTCCTACGACACCTGAAAACCTCGGTGGGAGCACCATCCCTGACGACTTCCTACGAACCCTATGGCTCAACCGTTTACCGGCAACGATGCAGGCGATTCTGGCAACGCAGACCCACGACGACCTCGATAAAATAGCCGTGCTCGCCGACGCCGTAAACGAGACGCTCGCATTCAAAAACGTATATACGTGCGACGCACGAACCCCGCATGGACGCCGAACCCCGACGCAACAGGCAACCCGCGTTCCGACAATCACGACCACCATCTCGAAGCCGTTCCAATTCGAGAGATCGACATCGAAATTACGACCCCAATAACACTGCCACATGTTGGTACCACCAAGTTTTCAAAGGCCGAGCGAGAAAATGCCGCGAACCGTGTGATTTCCCTTCGGGAAACGGACAAGGCAGTCGATAAACGCGGCCAACGACAGCCTCAACATAACCCCGCGCCGCCTCTTCTTGCACGAGCGGGCCACACGACAAAGATTCCTAGTGGACACCGGCGCGGACGTCTCAGTTTTTCCCCGCAAGTTAGTTAACGGACCACGACACAAAACATCATACGAGCTGACAGCAGCGAACGGATCCAACATCGCGACATATGGTTTCATAACCCTCAGCCTCAATTTAGGCTTACGACGATCTTTCACCTGGCGTTTTATAATAGCAGACGTAACGAACCCCATAATCGGAGCCGACTTTCTGCACCACTACGCCTTGCTGGTGGACATCCACAACAATAGGATCACCGACCCGTTAACAAACATATCACGAGCCACTGGAGTGACCTCAGACCACGAACGGCCTACGATACGCGAAATCTCAGGGACGACACCGTTCCACGAAATTCTCAAAGAATTTCCCGAGATCACGAGACCTTCGGGCGCACCGCACGTGCCAAAACACGAAACGAAGCATTACATTCGAACCACTCCAGGGCCACCAATAACTTGCAAACCACGCCGCCTTGCACCCGACAAATTGAGGATTGCAAAACATGAATTCCAGTCCATGGTCGACATGGGCATCGCTCGCCCGTCAGACAGCAGTTGGGCATCACCGCTGCACATGGCACCGAAAAACGGCCATGACTGGAGGCCTTGCGGAGACTACAGGCCCCTCAACGCCCGAACAATCCCTGATCGCTACCCCGTGCCACACATAGAAGACTTCGCGCAAGGACTCCGAGGAAAACCATATTTTCGACAATAGATTTGGTACGAGCATATCACCAAATCCCAGTTGCAAATGAAGACATTCCGAAAACCGCAATTACGACACCTTTCGGACTGTACGAATTCCCTTCATGTCTTTCGGACTACGAAACGCCGGCCAGACTTTTCAGCGTTTTATCGACGAGGTAACCCGAGGTTTGGACTACTGTTACACCTACCTCGACGACATACTCGTAGCCTCCACATCCGAAGACGAGCACAAAATCCATTTACGAACACTGTTCACGCGCTTACAGAGGTATGGGATACTCATTAACCCAACGAAATGCCACTTAGGCGTCACGAACGCACGTTTCCTCGGATACCAAGTCTCGAGCAAGGGCACGACACCACTGGCGGACAAAGTGGACGCAATCAGGAATTTCCCCACGCCGACAACGGCCAAACAATTGAGACAATTTTTGGGCATGATAAATTTCTACAGGAGATTTATACCAGGAATTGCCGAACTGCAGGCACCGCTAAATGACCTGCTCAAACGCAACATTAAAGGCGCAAAACCAATCGAATGGCAGACCAAAGCAAACGAAGCTTTCGATGCCTGCAAAGAAAGACTGGCACAGGCCACGATGCTCGCACACCCCGAACCCGGAGCAACCCTTGCCATAGTCACTGACGCCTCAAATAACGCAATCGGAGCCGCTCTCCAACAACGCATCGACGACGACTGGGAACCACTCGCATTCTTCTCCAGGAAACTTTCAAGCGCAGAGAGAAAGTACGGGACCTACGACAGAGAATTACTAGCGATCTACCAAGCCATAAAACACTTCAGACACATGGTTGAAGGTAGAGAATTTTCTGTTCGTACGGACCACAAACCCCTGGTATACGCATTCCGCCAAAAGCCGGACAAATGTTCCCCCGCCAATTTCGTCACCTAGATTTTATATCCCAATTTACAACAGACATCCGTCACATCTCGGGCACGGAGAACGTCGTTGCGGACGCGCTATCCCGCATCGAAACAATCGCCACAGCCCCGATCGACTTCGAAAGTCTCGCAAAAGCACAGGCCACGGACAATGATCTGCAAACGCACCTGCGTCCAGGAATTCACCCAACTAAAAAAAGTGATTCTCCCCAACACGGACACAGCCGTATACTGCGATCTGTCCACCGCCAACGCCAGACCTTTCGTCCCTACAACCCACCGCCAGCACATTTTCAACACAATGCACAATCTGGCGCACCCGGGAACGAAAGCCACAACAAAGCTCGTCAAACAGCGTTACGTTTGGCCATCCATTGACGCCGATTGCCGACAATGGACACGCGCATGCATACAATGCCAACGATCAAAAGTCACGCGACACGTAAAACACCTTTCGGAACGATAGCGAACCCATCCACACGTTTCGAGCACATTCATATCGACATAGTGGGACCGCTCCCCATATCGCAAGGCAAACGTTACTGCCTCACCTGTGTCGATAGATTTTCACGCTGGCCCGAAGCATACCCAATCGAAAATATCGAAGCCGAAACAATCACGCGCACGTTTTACAACGAATGGATCACACGCTTCGGTGTCCCGCTGCGAATAACCACAGACCAAGGGCGACAATTCGAATCACAACTGTTCAAACAGTTCAACAAACTCCTCGGCACCACACATTTGCGAACAACGGCCTACCACCCGCAATCGAATGGGATGGTGGAGCGTTTCCACCGCCACCTCAAAGCCGCCATCCGTTGCCACGAAACGAAACAGTGGACCGACGTACTACCCACGATTTTACTAGGACTACGAGCAGCATGGAGGGAAGACCTGAACTCATCTGCAGCCGAACTGGTATACGGCGAACCCCTGAGACTCCCTGGCGAATTCCTAGTACCAAAACAAACGCCCGCAACGGACCCGATAAATTACATAACGAACCTCAAACGCTACTTCGCAGAATTAAGCCCCACAGCTGGAACAAACCACGCCAAACCAAACACATTCATTTTTAAAGACCTACAAACGGCCCAACAGGTATTCGTTCGACGCGACGCAGTAAAGACGCCACTCGAACAACCGTACGAGGGACCATTCCCGGTTTTAAAACGAGGAGATAAAACCTTAACGTTAAAAATAAGGGATCGCGAAACGACCGTCTCCATCGACCGCACGAAACCAGCCTACGTAGAAGGGAACCACACGCAGACGACGCAAACTTCAAGGACAACCTCGCCCACCACGGATCATCAAGGAGACACCGCCTCCAAACGAACACCACACACCATAACAAAGTCCGGAAGACACGTTCATTTTCCCAAGCGCCTGCATTAAGCGCGCACGCAAAATAATAAAGCGGCAAGGTAAAGCATACGCAAAATTAAACATTTTTGCCCACCAGCTCCGTTTTATCGTGGGATTTACCCACTAAGGGGGACCCATAGGAACTGCATGCACAAGCAATTTCCGCGTCCGTATTTTGCGGAAGTATAAACAAACAAAGAATGCTACGTTCGCAAGGAATTATTGTAACCTTGCAAGCTAAGCATCCCAACACGCCAGACGGTATATAATGAGGCGAACGAGTCAACAGAAGACAGACCCAGAGTACGATACGGCGTAGTAACCAAAGTGACTAGTGCGATCCCAGCAGTTCCGCGTTCCTATATGGCGCTTACTCGCATTCCGCTCTCGCAGCAAACGCATTAACATTAAACAACTAACAGCGCGGTTATTGTAAGTTAAAATAAACTCGTATTCGCAAACTCAACGTAGTTTTTCTCTGATGCAAACCGGCGCCTAGAACTAACCCCTAGCCGCCACAGTTGTTTAGATTTTAGAACATGTAGAGCTTTTTATAAAGAATAACTTTTTTTCGTAAAATTAATAATAAAATAATTTTCCATATGTTGCTATCTTAAGCAGACACACTGAATATAGTGATACAATTACTGTGCTGTTGTATTTTATGTTCTTTTTTCCTTCTATAATATTTACGCACTTGATCAATACTACTACATACTTAGATGTGTCAGGGCTGGCATGTTTAGGTGTTGGAGATTTTCCTAAATCTTGAAGCAAATGCTTTGCTAAGACGAACCAATCCACAATTGCACACAGTTTCATCACTACATTATATACAGTAAAACCTCTAAATAGCGGTCACTAAAATTTGCTGACCAGTATGGGTCTATGACAAAGCGCCGAATTTGTGGACAAATCGCCGAATGTACAAAACGCCGAATTTGTGGACAAATCGCCGAAAAATTACAAAACGCCGAAAATGCTTCTGTAGACAAATCGCCGAATGTGGTCAAAACGCCGAAAAGTAAAAAATGCCTTAGCGATCGTAACTTGGCGTTGTCCCCAAAATCAGCGGACAAAACGCCGCAAATGTTCTTGTAGACAAAACGCCGAAAATACTTTCGTGGACAAATCGCCGAAAATATTTCTGTTGACAAATTGCCAAAAATGTTACTGTGGATAAAACGCCGAAAATGCTATCGTGGACAAATTGCTGAAAATGTTTATGTAGACAAAACGCCGAAAATGCTTCTCTGGACAAAACGCCAAAAATGTTTCTGTGGACAAGTCGCCGAAAATACTTCTGTGGACACATCGCCGAAAATAATTCAATGAACAAATCCCCGAAAATGCTTCTGTGGAGAAATCGCCGAAAATGCTTTTGTGGACAAAATGCCGAAAAAGTTTTTTGTGGACAAAACGTCGACAATATATCGTAGAACGGATTAGTATATTATCATCATGAAAGATTTTTTCCGAAAAAAATTCAAAGTTTCAAAGATTTTCTGGCACACCACTGGTCCAATTTTAATGTAAAATGGGGATGGCGGAACAAAGAATTGACAATTGTACCTATTCTGATGGAAAAGGAACCTGCTCCTGAGAAGTTAATGCTTCTCATCAGCTGCGAGTGTAAGAAAAGGTGTACGCGGACCTGTACCTGTATTAGGTACGGCAATTTCTGTACGGGCATGTGCAGGCACTGCCAAGGACAAGACTGCGAAAACACCAAAACATCTGAACTTCAAGAAGACTCGGAAGATGAACTAACCACCGAAACATCATGAACACTTCTTAATTAAATTATGATGGTGTATTTTACTACAGTATATTTTGCTTATTATTATTATGTAATACAGCCTACATTGTTCTGAAAATATGGTCGCAATGACAATAACCTAAAAAAGTTCTGAACCAATTTTTAAAATCCATAACTCATTTGAAAGGTAAAAAAATGTTATTTTTTATGTCTTAAGGTATTCTTGCGTAAGTTAAAAAGTTCTGACGTCACGATCAAAAAAATGTACCTCACCCAATTGCCAAAATTTCACTTTTTATTTATCATTTTCGGACAAACTATGCATGATATGAATAATTTTATTTCTAAAGACGTTACATAAGCTTTCAAATGAGCCTAAGATCGTCAAAATTGGCCCAGTAGGAACCGAAATATGGGCGCCTAAAGTTTAACGCTCGGTCGCCATATTGATGACGTCATAAATTGTGACGCAACCACTAGAAAGTTTTAGACTTCTCAGAATATGTTCAGGGATCTATGACAACACATCGAAATCATAAACCCTTCTTTTCGGAATTTCTTGAAGTTTCCTATTAAAATTTTACTTACTCTTCTGGGCTAATATTTTACTGTTTATTTTCCTTTATCCTTTGATACCTCAAAACAATCGATTAATCGCAAAAATGTTATGCCACATAATTTGTAGTGCGTGAAAAAACCTTTAAAATTCGCTATAAAAGCAGATTGTACGGTTACCGCAGCCCGAGTTATCGCAATAAAACGACTTTTTTACGTTTTTGCCTGCTGCAAAAAATGCAAGCCCACTTGGAGGTCGCAAACTTCAGGTTTAGCTTTTCAATAGCTAACCTACAACTCTTAAAAGAAAAATCCTAAGTAGGAGTTTTTCATTATTTGAATCTACATACTGACTTGGGCTATTACTACTTTTAACAAAATCCTTCCCCAACCATTATATTGTGCAAAGTAATATGTAAAGGATTTACCGATGAATTTTCCTTAAAAAATACTTATTCAAATACAAATCCAACCATAAGCGGATTAAGACAATAAAACCGTACTTTGCAGGTACAATTTTGAGAGTTTTTGAATAGGATAAACTTCAGATTATTTTGGCGGTATGGCACCCCGTGGCTGAAGCGACGTTGTGCGTTTTTAACAAGTTATTGTTCTAATGAATACTTAGACGTGAAAAATATGAATGTCCGGCCGTCTCTAGCCGTCGGCGTAATCTTACGTGTTACACCCCCGTTCAACGCTGGATAAACAATTGAATATAGTTAATCCTTCCTTGAAGTGGAGGGATGATTTTTTAACTGATTTCTGTTCAGTCTTAGTTACTTCACCTTTGTGAATTTTTTAAATTATTATTATTCAGTTTTGTGTTTTCGTCGATGGAAGTTATTAAAGTGCCGGGCAAACAAAGAAATACTATTTATTATACATGTGGCGCGGAAAGTGTTTTTTTTATAGGAAGAATAAAACTTCTAACGAAAAATTGTATTTAGTGTGTGAGGGAAAAGGATGTTTGGCTAGAGCAACCTGAAATGAAACTTTGTTTATAAAGTTTGGTGAAGTCCATAATCATCTGCCGGATTTTGTTAAACAAGGTGCCCTAATCCTTAGAAAGTCAATGACAAATGCTGCCGCTTCAACAAGCGAAGACGTAAAATCTATATTTGTTAAACAAAGTGCAAGGTAGGCAATCAAATTTAGTCTATTGTTTGCTCGTACAAACGTTATCAATCTGCAACGGCGTAGCTATAGATTTTTTTCTGGGGAGTGGGGTCCAAAAACAAACTATTAGTAGTAAAAAATTCATTCTATAAGTTTCCCACCGACAGAAAAATTTAAAATACAGCGTCTAAATAATTTTCTTATCGACGAAATTTGCAGGCCATTGTAGAAGATCTTTGCGGGTTTTGATACTATAGTAGGCAGTCGGTCAATAAACTTTAAATACTTTTTCCTTACTGTATTATTGGTAGAGCAAACTTTATAAATATGTGTAGAAAAAAAAAAACCGGGTCCCCCAAAAACCTAACAAAATGTTTCGATATTCTTATTTCGATTGTATCAGCAGTAGCAGTCGAAGGAAGGTTTGTTGTTCTTTTGTGTGATTTTTGTCATTTTTTAATTTTTAATAGTTAAGTAATTAGAATCATAGTACTGATAAATGTAATAATTGAATTATGTATTAAACTTTAGAATGAATAGCACAAAAATCTAATGGCTCTGATACGAAATGTAAAATGACAATAATCACCGAGAGAATAATTTAACATGACAATTTATATGCTAGATTTTTTTGGCAAAGTGACACGTTCCAGGGTGGAATCCGAATCCCTTGAACTTTTCCAGTAGCTACGCCGTAGAATCTCAAATAAATATGCTAAGTAACGATTCTCTAATTGATTGTTAACCCCTTATTTTATGTTTTTGTGATTAACAAGAAATTAACGTTTGCACAATCAGTTATTTTAGCTTATATTCTACTTAAAAATTTTAAATAATAGTTCAAGTTGCAACAACACTTTTAAATAAACAATAATATACGGAAGATGGCAACAGAGTAAATGTGCCAGTCTTATCGCATTTCTAAATAACGAGTGTTCAAATAAAATACTGGGCTGGGCAAGCCGTGGAATTAAAATGATTTGATTATTTTTACAGTGTACACATAAGTATAGCAAAATAACGCGTGATGCTGGTAAACTCTGAATTAAAGTTGACAGAAATTAAAGTTTTGTTAGATATCTTCAAATAATATTAACCTACGGTATAGAAGCTGTTTCTTGTAAATTTTGCATGGCTATCAACATTTCGAAACTATAAATTCAGTGGCCTTCTTGAATGTTTCGATAAATACGATAAATATCTTGACTTCTAACCTAAATTTTTATGCGAGACCTGGATTTGTTCCGTTTTTCTTCTCAAGAAAGTTATTTTCAGATGTGATTACGAAAAATATTAAACGACACACGACCGATATGCAAATATTGATTTGTTAACCAACAGAAAATTACCAAAAACTGCACCAAAAACTTGACTCGGACACGTGTTTCAATGTATGTATGAGTCAAACCTACTTTCAAATTAACAATAATATTTATCAACAAAATTATGGTACAACAATGGGTAACAGCTTATCTCCGTTTATGGCTAACCTGTTCATGGGTAAATTTGAAACTGATATAAAAAATAAATTAGGTTATTTTCCTAGAATTTGGTGTAGATATGTAGATGACGTTTTTGCAGTCATCGACACTAAAGTTTACAGCCCTCAGCAATTTGTAGAAATTTTAAATTCAAAATTTGAGACGATCAAGTTTACCTATGAAACAGAAACAAACCTTAAGTTACCTTTCTTAGACACTTTAGTGACAAGAAATGGCAACAAACTAGATATAGATATTTATCGTAAAGACACTAACACTATGAGGTTTACAACAAATGATTCCAACCATAGTATGCGACATAAACTTGCATCTTTCAACTTTTTGATTCGCCCATTATTATATTTCCCATTGTCAAAACAAAACTTTGATAAAGAACTGCGAAATATTAAGCAGATTGCATCATACAATGGTTTTCAAGAATCAATTGTCACAAACATAATTAGAAAACATAAACATAAGTTAAACATTAGAAATATTACAACGTTAGGAACTAGTAATAGCAAAATAGATAAGAAATATGTCAAATTACCAAATTATCCCACATACACAAAAGGTTTTCAAAAAATATTTTTAAAATTTAATTATCAAACAGTGACTTCTAGTAATAACAACTTGCAAAATCTTTTAGGCAATCCGAAAGACCCAATAGAAATGTGTGATAAATCGGGAATATATAAAATTAATTGTAAAGACTGTAACCAAGTATATATAGGGCAAACCAAGAGACCTATTAAAACTCGTTTTAAAGAGCACGTAGCTCATGTCAAATATCATCGCACAGATAGGTCCAGTGTTGCCATGCATATGCTTGAAAATGGCCATAGAGTAGGCGACATTGAATTAATTAAGAGGATAGATAATAAAAACGAACTTGATTCTTATGAAAGTTTAGAAATTTTTAAAAACAGAAATTTGCTTATGAATTATGATGATAACGGTCCATTAGGATTTTCGGAATTATTTAAGCTTATCTAAGAATCAATTAAGTTTAACGATGCGTGATAAGCAGATAGTATATATAAGCTTCCCGTTGTTTTTATTTTTAGTATCGGTATCGCTGATGATAACAGCTTAGCTGTTGAAACACGTGTCCGAGTCAAGTTTTTGGTGCAGTTTTTGGTAATTTTCTGTTGGTTAAATAGACGCTGCAGTTGGTGTTCCTTTCCTTTGATTGATTTGTTAATTTATAAAATTTCGGCTTCGCTTCGCTACACCTCGATTTCACAAACATTCAACCTCGCCTGTTATTTGCAACATATCGGCCTAATGTCGTTAATAATTATTTTGACAATCAAATTGAAAATTTAAAAAAATGCACAAATAGGATTTTTTTATAGTGGTAAAAGCGGATGTTCTAGTTAGAAAAAAATCGATATAAATGTATTTTGCTTCACAGAATAATCCTTCTGTTAACCTAAAAATTAATGTCAAACAAATAAAATTTATCCAAAATTACATGTTTCATTTAAAATATACATAAAGTTATTCTAAAAAACATATCGAGATTAATTTTATACAAGGGTAATTTTCAACCAAACTTACAATTTTATTCCTAGGATCTCTATGTCGTCGTCGCCGTTGTCGTCGTCCGTTGCAGGGTTTCCGTTATGATGGATTAAATTTGACATGTGATTCTTTTGTATTTTTTAACGGTGATTCCGAATATGCCCCTCACTTTTCGATATCTCAAACAGTTTTTTAGATATTCGAACCAAACTTACAGTTTTTTGGCTGTTATGAGCCGTATATTAGCGGTTTTTTGTTACTCAAACCTATTTTCCACTAGAAAATTGTTCTCGAATTAACGGACATAGAAAAAATTTCTCCAGTTTTCCATGTCTTTCATATAAAAAAGATTTCCGTAAAAAAAATTATCCGGTAAAAGCCAACATCTTGTGTATTACCTAATGACTGGTAAAATTTCATTTTTTTTACATTTTTAAATATTCTCAATAACAAAAGTTTCAAAGGTTCGCCCTGTAAGTGGTTTCTTTTGGTTATGTTTATAACTTAATTGGAACAATTTTATTAATACAATTTAGTTATACAAGGTCATTTGCATAATGTTACCCTATTGACGTATATGATGAACTAAATGGATTTGAAATCGGAAAATTTAGATTTCTACTTTATTGGAATTTCTGAAATAGTTTTAAGCTGACAGCATTTTCGATTGTGCCGGAACTCAACAATAACTTCATTAATTCAAATGGTATATTATTGAACTTTTCAATTATTTGAATTAAAATTAAAATACCACATTACTTACATGCATGTGCCACGATAAGTAATCTATTTGAAACTGAGTCTTTCATTTATGATTGTTAGCAATCAAGATAATTCAATATAATGTTACAAAATCATTAAAAAATAACAAAATTTAAAAGTGAAGTCATTCATTTTTTTCAAATGAGATTCCCTATTTTTTTTATTTCACAATCGAATTCTACTATGAAAAATAAGATAGAAATATATAACACAACTATGTTTCTATTTTGAACAATTTTTGAAATATCGGACATTTGACAGATTTGAAAAGATTAAACTTACGCTAGCCAATCTCTTTCTAATAATTACTTAAACATTAAATATATGTTTCATGGGCTTAATATTTTTCAAAGTTGATACGTTCAATCGTGGATACATATTAAATTGAATAATTTTTGTAATATGGTACGTTAATATTTTACTTATTCAAAACTTACCAAGGAATTAAAAAGTGCAATAATGCGTGCTGTCAAATTATTTGGCATTTGTACAATAGTGAACTTACAATCAAGTTCTCTCTCCTGAAGAGTCCTAAAAGGACGAAACAGCTGTCGAGTGATTCTCGGTGTTTGTTTGCTATTGTACAACCTCTTGCAAACGTACCGCAGGGGATTCGAGATTGTCATTATTGCCAACACATAGTTGGCTATGATAATATTGATGGATCGACTATGTAACTGCTAACACATCTGTCGACAAGGTTGCCATTAATGCAAATGCATTTTCTTACGTGTTCTTTTACACGAGTCGGCACCTAGGTGTTGCAACACTTATTGTTCGTTTAAAATTTTACATTTACTCACGTTAAATTCATTTTATAGCACTAACAACAATATTGCGTGAAAACTGGTCTTTCCAAGCACTTCCAGAACCATGCGTCGTGAACGTTTGCGCACTCATCCAAAAATGCACCAATTTTTAGATGAATATGGGCAATTGTGTCAAATAAATCAGAGATTTGGCAAAATAAGCAATCATCCATATTGTAGAGGAGCTGTTTGCCAAAGTGAAACTGGCTCTGTTCTGTTTTTATCAGAGGGTTTAAAAAACCTCATGGCTGAAGGTAAAGAAGTTCATATAGACGGAACTTTTAAGATACGCCCCAGATGCCCTGAGAGCAGTCAACTTTTAACCTTATTAGTAGTTCACTATGGCTACGTAAGTTGATATCAATATCTGAAAGTGTTCGAAAATAAAATTAATTTATTGTTTAGGCATTTCTTTGTGCATTTGCACTGATGCGATCTAGAAAAACGGCTGCATACGACAATGTTTTTAGAAAAATAAAAGAGATTGTACCAGAATTTTGTCCACAGCTTATAATGACTGATTTTGAATCATCATTGGTAAATTCTCTAAATAGAAATTTGCCAGATGCCATCAAAACAGGATGTTTTTTTCATTACTGCCAAGTATATAAAACAGATACTTTTTATTAAGTTATATTTAATAATGTTTGGGATAACTACGCATATACAGTGTGTCCCAAATTGAATAGATTCTATGGCTATCTTTGTTATTAATAAAGATACAATTTTGGTTAAATGGATAATAAACAGTTTATTATGCTGGTTTAAATTTTGCTGAAAAATCTCAGTTTTTAAAAAAATCAAATATTTCCGTTTTCGTAAAAGTCAAAAAAAAAAACTTTGAAACAAAAGTTGGTTCTTTTATTGAAATAAACTTATAATAATAATTAAAAAAAAAGGTATACCTCTAAGGTTCTAGAAATAATGTGAGCCTCCGATAATGTTAGTAGGTAACTTTTTTTTTAATAGGCGTTATATTGGATTTTATAATAAAAACTTCTCATTTTTTTCTGCTTTCAATGATGTACTACAATCTAAATTTTGGTTAATAAATTGCTGCGTATTTCAAAATTATTATTTTACACAAGTAGGCCATGAAAACAAAACATATCACATTGCCCATTTAGTGAAAAATCGGTAATCTCATAATTAATAACTTAAAATTAACAAATGAAGAGAATGAAGATCCATCTTCAAGTATTGGTTATGTGATAAATATTCCAGTAAAGGAGTGAAACAAAATATATTTGTCGATTAGCCAAAACAAAATATTTAATAATTAAAGTGAGCTGTTATGTCGGAAGATGACGGTTTCATTCATATCGTCGAAACTATATTAACGTTTAACTTTTTCACTCAACCTTAGTTATTAAATAATTTGTATTTGCCAATCGACAAATACATTTTCTTTTAATTCTTTAATTGACAGCTCAAATTTTTATTTAGTTTGAAGTCAACATAACATTTGTATCCATTGCCAACTCATTGTAATATAATAATTTTCAAATACGCAGTAATTTATTACCTGAAATCTATATTGGAGCCCATTAAAAACAACAAAATTTTTTTAATTATAAAATCCAAAATAGCACTTAATTAAAAAATAAAGTTACTCACATTATCTCGAGAACCATAAAATTAATTCTTTTCTTGAAAATTATTATGAGTTTACTTTAATGAAAAGAACACGTTCTGTTTGAAAGTTTTTTCATAACTTTTAGGATAAGAGAAATATTGGGATTTTTCAAAAACAGAGTTATTTGAGTTTTCTAACCAAAATTGTGTCTTTATTAACAACAAAGATAGCAGTACAACCCTACTCAATTTGAGACACACTGTATATGTGAAAAATGCCAGCAAATCTAGAGGATGAAGCATATGATAGAGTAATTTGTTACTCTGTATGTCCAGTTTGCCGCATTCGTGTTGAGCAGTATGAGCGGGTGCTGACAACATAAATATTTATTTAATCTATTACTGTAAAAATGTTTTAAAATCAATTTCTTCGCAATTTTTTTAATTTTTATAAATGTATTATTAAGTATTATTGTTTTGTGTATTTATATACTGGTTTTTATATTAAGACTTTTTCATACAGCAATGTAATTAAATCGACAAACTTAATTTTACTATTTTACATGTTTAAAACATTACCTTTAATAATTTAGTTATCTGTAAAGCAAGACAAACGTTTCTCGCAAAAGTACACAACGCCCCAATAATAATAGTATTGTAATACTAATAAACGTGAAAGAACTTGCACAAATCGTGCCGCTCTAAAAAGTGAAAAAGTGACACTTTGAAGATTTTGTTTAAACTTGATTTAAGTAAAAAAATTAATGCTGTAAAGCAATTTTACCTCTAATGTGGGCTAAGTGCAAGTTTTTTTTAATGTATCCTAAGGAATGGCTCTATTGTGTGTCCCGGAAAATCTGAAGCATTGTGTTTAACATGTGGAATTTGAAAAATCCGATTTATATGTCCCTAAAGTGTTTTTAGGATATTTTCACTATCAGAACACTTAACATGTCTAGTAGAAAATAGAAAACGTTTTGCGTCATAATTTCTAAAATTTAACCAAACATATTAAAAATATTTAGTAATATTTCAAAATGTACAAGAGTTGAAATCGCAGTCATTTTTCGAGGTGTCTAATAAATTGATTTTTAGTTATCACTATATTTTGAATATTAATTACAGAAATAAAGGACGCGACGACACTAGATGTCGCAATATGGCAATTTTATTTCTACAATATTCGTTTGAACAACGTTTTTGAAAAGATAATTTTTGTTTACTTTTTGAGCAAAGTTAAGGCGCACTTATTATACGCTTTAAACACGTTTACTACTTTTGCGGCGATGTTGCCACAAAACATATAAACGTTTTCGGCGATTTGTCCACAAAAGTATTTTCGGTGTTTTGTCCGCAGAAGAATTTTCGGCGTTTTGTCCACAAAATTGTTTTCGGCGTTTTGTCCACAGAATCATTTTCGGCGTTTTGTCCACAGAAGCATTTTCGGCGTTTAGTCCGCGAAAACATTTTCGGCGTTTTGTCCACGGATTCAGATGGAGTTCGGTGACGACGCCAGGTTACGATCGCTAAGGCGTCGTTTTTTACTTTTCGGCGTTTTGACCACATTCGGCAATTTGCCCACAGAAGCATTTTCGGCGTTTTGTCACTTTTCGGGGATTTGTCCACAGAAGTTTTTCGGCGATTTGTCCACAAATTCGTCGTTTTGTCCAGTCGGCGCTTTGTCCATTCGGCGCTTTGTCCGGACCCCACCAGTATATGGAGGTGGCCGTTATTGGGAGGAAAAAAGATTTATTTCTATGCGTTGTTTATTAAAATCTTTTAAGTATGGAACATAATACGGTTCGCTATAGGGTACTATATATCTGCATTAAAAAATAACTATAAATGTGCTGATGCAATATTAAATAATTAGACGATATAATAATGGAAGAGTTATACATATTGAATACATAATACACACATTTACATAATATGTACCTATTTTCTAATTGTTCGTTATACCTATTACAATAATTAATTACATACATATACATACTATTAAATTAAGTTTTTTTAAAATATTTGTGTATTGATAAAATTTAAAGTACTTCTACCGCTAGCTCACTCTTATCATTAGAAAACAGAAAACTTGGCACATCTCTTAGTTTTTCACACCCTTCACCCATATCTTTATTGTTTGACGTAAAAACTTCGGATTCTTCTGCACCACTTTCATTGTTTGAATCACAGCCTTCAATATAGTCTAATTCACTGATTATATCTAGAATACTTAAATTGGGGCTTTTGGTCAAAATATCACAATTAATAGATGCATAGATGCAATCTTCAAAAGGACGTTCGGTATTTGTAAATGTTAGCACCCTTTTGATTAAAAGTCATCTTAAAGTTTTGGATAATTCCTAGATTCTGCTCTGTGTTGGAACCTTCTTCAAATAGCTTTTTTAAATCACATTTGTTTTTTAAAATATCGTTAACTTGTGTTCTTCCAACACTAAATTTTTCAGCCAACATTCTAGCACTGGTATTGAACTTTTCACTTTCCACAATTATATCAAATTTTTAGCGTTATTGTAATTTTTTTGTACGTTGAACATACTAACTCAAACTATGTATGCAAAATATGATTTTTGGGGTGAGTAATGAGTCTTTTAATTGCACTTTCTCTGTAATGAATTCTGTAATACCCGTAATTACTTAAGCCTCACACAATGAAACAATTACCTTACTTAAGAATGGCCGGAAATAAGAGATAGAATTACATGCATTTTTCCAAGAAAGTTTTCAAATAAGTGGCCGTGGAAGTTATCGAGAGGTGGTCGGTATTAGAAGAGTCATTAATATGGATATTTCCGTATAATTGGTTTTTGACTTGGAAAACTTGGCCGGTTTTAGAGGTGGCCGAAAATAGAGATTTTACTGTAGTTTTATGGTTTTATCATTGATTAATGGTTTTATACTGTTCTTCAGGGGCACCACACATTACACGTACATCACAATACAATTATAAATAATAATAATGTACTACACGAATAAATAAACGTAAAATCTCAATAGTCATTTATGTAAGCTTCAATAATATATTTAGTGCCCGATAACACTAATTTATAACTCCATGTTTATTAAATTTTTAATCAATTACGTTCATACTTTTATACATTTATAGAACTTTATTCTATTTTTATTCCTCAATTAATCAAACATTTTAAAAGGAACACTTTTATAGTACAACGAAACGTGACAACAATTCAGAATAATTACATGCTTAAATAAACATCTTTGTAAACTCAACCTACCAACCAAGCGATTCTAAGATACTTTCTTCTCCAAATCACAATATTGATTTTCTATCAGTTTTTCGTACGAAAAAGTGAAACCTTATAAAACTTTCCACTACATTGTTTTAATTTTTGTCTTCTGTACGTTGGGCTATAGTTATTCTATTTTCTGCTCATTACAATCTTTCTCCTACCGTGAGGTTATTCTAATCTTTTTGTTTTTTGGAAAAATCTACCGTCTTCATTTTAACTGCCGTGTTAACGCTACTTGTTTGTAGATTAAGTTTTTTTCAAAGCTTTTACTAAATACTTTTGTTTTTAATTAACATTTTGTTTGTTGCAGAAAGGAGATGTCAAAGTTAAACAGATTTGGGTAAGTGGTTTTTTAATATTTTTGCATGAATGTTTCAATTTATTTAAGGTACTTATTTTACAAATCGAATGTTATTAAAGTGGCGCAACTTCACATTAATTAATATTTTTATAAGTGCGATTACCCTATTGTTGTGTATTATTTACCACAGTGTTGCAGTGTTTTTATGTTAGACATTTTTAATACCAAAATAAATCCAGGCACGATACCAGGTTTTAAGCACGAAATTAGGCTCTTATGTCTAAGTGTAAATTAAAACCCAAAAAAAACCTTTAAAAAATCTGAAGAAGTATTAATCGGGCGTGCTAAACTGAATTAAACAAACAAGACTAACAAGTCAATCACTTAAAATTTGTCATAATTTATTGTCAAAGGGTGTAATTGAAGCAATAAAACAGTACTTAAGGCTTAACTACTTTCTAAAACATACTCTAAACGCGAACAATCAGGATAAAAGTGTATGAAAATACTAAAGGAATATTATTTAGTTAAATAGGGTTACTAATGTAACAAAAGGGAAGACACCAAAAACTGCAAAAAGAAACTATACTCGGACACGTGTTTCAATAGCTAAGCTATCATCATCAGCGAACCGATACTAAACGTTATGATAACTTTCAAGACCGTTTGTGTGGCACACAAAAGTGAAAGTGAACAAATATTAATCTATTGTGGAATCGAAATTACATTTATCTTCCTTTCGTTGTTGAAACATTTTGCTCTTGGTTTACTGAAACTATAGATTTTACACAGAAGTTAAAATGCTGTCAAAATCTCAATGCGGAGATCAACGTTCAAAGTCATTTTTCATTTAAAGGATTAATATTGCAATCCAAAGAGGTATTAATTTTAATAGAGGAGATTCTTTATTTGTTACGATTTTTGTTTTTATTATTGTGTGTAACCTGACTACTATTAATAACAAAATCAAATAGTAGCCAAATGTACTATATATTTTCAATTACGAAACAAACAACAATAAAATAATTTTTTTCTTGAATTTCTTTTTATGTATAGGGGTGTTCCATTTTTGGGTAACAGTTTAGTACGAATGCTCTATTAAACTTCTGCAATAGATATTAATAAATAAAAACATATATAATATACAGGGTGGCTAAACGAAAAGAAACGGCGGCCATGTCGGGTTTGTAAAGATTTTAAACAGAAAACGCTCGGACACGTCAATTTAAATTGCCAGGGGGAAACACTTTCAGGGTATAATACTACCCCTATCTGTCATCCCTTAGCAAGGGTGGAACTAACCTCAAAAATGTTAAATGGAATAGTGGGTCGACTTATACCTTGTTTGAAAGGTTTTTCAATTTTCTTTACGGCTATAACTAAGTTAAAGGATTTTACTTTAGCGGTTCTCAAACTATTGACTATTTTAACATTTTACAGTTTTTTAGAAAATAAACCGCAATTCTTTGTCAAACTATTAATTTATTAACAATCATACATAAACACTAGTCCAACAAATGCTGAAAATGGCTACCATGTCGATACATGTCAATTCGGAATACCTATGACGTCATCGGTATGCACGATTTCCTTACCAGGCAACCTGTTCTCTATTCTATTAATCTTGACCGTTCACCTCCATTCAATAATACAGATTTTGTTCAAATCGACGTAAGCGGGGAAAAATAAGAATGTCAAAATACAAATAAACAATAAATAGTAATGTCACTTAAAATGTTAAAATAGTCAATAGTTTGAGAACCGCTGAAGTAAAATCTTTTAAACTAAGTATAGCTGTAAAGAGAATCAAAGAACCTTTCAAACAAGGTATAACTCGACCCACTATTCCATTTAAAATTTTTGAGGTTAGTTCCACCCTGGCTAAGGGATGACAGATAGGAGTGTTATGATACTTTGAAAATGTTTCCCCTTGGCAATCTAAATTGACGTGTCTAAGCGTTTTCTGTTTTAAATCTTTACAAACCCGACATGGCCGCCGTTTCGTTTTCGTTTAGCCATTATAAATAAATCCATTAAACAAATACACAAATTTAAAAATTCAACCAACAAATCAATATCAAACATACAAATTTGTAAGATATTTACATAAATGTAAAGCAATAAATACGATAAAAAAATATAATGATCATCGTTTCAATGAAACAACAATTCTTAATCCAAATTTAAATAGGGATCATATCTGTTTTTCGCAAATTTTAAACACTAATTTATTTACAATAAACTACATTAATAATGTAAATTAATTTTATTCGCGTTTTCCAATCAATTTAATTTAACTACACGTAAATCAACTACAAAACGCAATTTAAGAATTAATTACATTCTACCAAACTCCAATGCAAACAACGAAAACAATATATCTTGACTTTTAAGTCAATCAACGAAAAACAATGGTGAAAAATACGATGTCCTCCGAATTATATGCAATCAACAGTATAAGAATTTCATACCTCTGTACTGTAAATTTAGATTTGATAAGAAATTCCTTTCAACAATACTAATTTAGAGTTTTATCAATCCTTCGATTGCAGACGATTTAAATTCTTCAATCAATACAACGATACGTAGCGATAAGGACAACTTCCATTTCTGCTACTCAATATTTCCGATACAATAACGATACCAACATGTAGCGATAAGGACAACTTCCATTCTTCGCTACTCAATATCTGGATAGAGTTGGATGCCGTTTAAAAGTTCCAATATGACAATTTATTGATACATCAAATCCTGACGCCATTTTCTTGTACGTGAACAACGGGCCATGCACTACTAGAGGATGTACGACCAACGATGTGTGTTATTGATCCATTACAATCTTCGATAACCAAACCTTAAACCCTTTTATTTAATTAAAACGTTTAAGAACTTTGACAACCATGTTGGCATGTTTAGGCTTTAGTGGTTTTCCTAAACCTTTAAGTAAATGCTTTGCTAAAACGAACCAATCCACTATTGCACACGGTTTTGTCACCACACTATACAGGTTTATACTGATCTTCTGGGGCACCATACATAACACTTACATTACAATACAATATTTGCATAATGTACACTCATGAAATTTAAAACTTGGACACCACAATTTCTGTAAACAAAAGTTTGCACATTGTGAAGCGGGCTTAAGGGTGTCATTTACAATTCTAACAGCAGGTAGTCTCAACAGGGGTTATCTTATAGAAGGACTGTAGAATGAATCATTACACTAAGCACGTTTTAGAAAATAGGTAATTTACGTTGCTTACTTAATTTTTTCTTTAAAGAATATATTTGAAGGTATCGCTAATTAACACCATAGCTTGATTTATATATGAATCAAATTTTGTTTAGGAAATGTTTACAAAATAAATTAGAAATAATTTTGATTTAAAAAACGTCTACAAGCAATAACTTTTAAATTAAATCAAAAACTAAACATGGTTATTTGGGTTGACTGATTATTACTTATTTTTAAATAAATCTAACCTACTAATTATTGTAAGTTATTAAAAAAAATTATTAAACTCTCTATTCATAATATTTAGTCCTTACAAAATGTATATTTTATGACGTTTCATTTTTTTCTGTAGTTAATATAAAAAGTGAAAATAAAAACTAAGGCAATTCTTATTGTCAACGTATATATTTAGTTTTTTGACAAGAATTTATTACATAATTATAATTAAGATACCAAGTTATAGTTTAAAATTAAATGAAAACTTTTTTTTAAATAAAGGTATTACTATATAAATAAATATAAGAAATCAATAATGGGTGTGACCTCCATTATTATTGATACATTCTTGGAGGCGTCTGCTCATTGGACGCTATCAAGGTATCAATATAATTAATATTAATCGTTTCCCATGCGGTATCAATGGCTGCAATTAGTGCATTACGGTTTACTGGTATAAAATTTGGCCCTTGTTGTCTTCGGATAACAGCAAGTATTCGAGCCCAAACATTTTCGATAATGTTAAACATCTGGGCTTTTTGTTGGCCAGAAAGGTGAATAAGAAATACTTACTTGTTGGAAAGATATAATCTTTGTCTGGATAAAACACTTCGACTGAAGGTTTCATAATAGTTTCCAAAATATCTAAATACGCAGCAGAATCAAGACGTCCATCGATAGCCCAACAAACTCCTGGACCCGCGCGCTAACCCAACCCACACATTCACAGAAAAATAACCACTTCGTTTTTAGGACATATGTGATTATTTTCGTAACGAGTTCCTTCCATTCTAAAAACTTTTAGTGGTCCATCGTTGCGGCTATTGAACGTTTTTTCGTCGCTAAAAATCACTCGATTCCAAAATTTCAAAGGTTCGTTCACATATCGCCTTGCAAATTCCAGACGACGTCTCATATTTTCGTCACTGAGAACTTCTTTCGCAGCAGCATTATACTTCTTTATTCCCATCTCCTTTAATCTTTTTTGTGCAGTTATACGGCATCCGGGAAAATGTGTATCTGCTATAGCCCTGAGTATGTAGCAAATGGTTGTTCTGTTACGTAATGAAACAACTCGAGATCTTGAGCACGTGTAGATACTTTAGGTCTACCACTTCCGATGGCTCTTTCCAAAGTGTGTTCAAGATTCCATTTACTCGGTAATGCCCTACGGTGCTTTTTGGTATATCTAACATACGTGAAATTTCACGCACGCTACGGCCCGCCGCTAATTCCGAAACAATCCGCGCTTTCAAATCAGCACCGAGATGAGGTGGCATTTTCACAACACTTGAAATTTTAAACTAAAATGGAATTTACATTTCTTACTTTATTTATTGGTTCACACTACCCCTTCTCAAACAGTAGGTAATTGTTTATTTATTACATACTTCTAATGACCAATGTAACAACCCTTAGAGCAATATGACTCAAAGGAAGTAAATTAAACAAGCAAGGATATTCTATTGTTATTGAAACTTATTCATAAAGTAAAAGCCATTTCCTTATAATGCTAATGGACAGGATTTTCTTTTAAGTATTAAGATTACAATAGAGGACTTATAAACTTTCGAAAATATCTAATTATAAATATTTACACTGCAATTGCGCTTTTTCCTTAATAATTTCTTAGCAATAACATACACGTTCTTGGTTTTTAAGTTGTCATAAATTTGATATGATATAAATTTGTGTTTCTAATATTACATCACAAACTAATCTTTATTCGCCAAAAAATTGTTGCTTAAGTTGTAAAGCTTCGTACACACCTGAACAACAAACCGAGCAACAAACATAACAACGAACCGAAAGTCAAACAGAACGACAAACGATCTTTTTATGATTTCACAATCCGAACAACAAACGGAACGTTTGTGCTGTTCCCATAATTATTTTCAGTAGTTTTCAGTTCATATATATTTATTATTGAGAAGAGAAAATTGGGAAAACAAGAAGATAGTGCCAACCAAATTTTTACGCACAAAGAAGAGTAAAAAATTATAATTTATTTCGCTTTTTTTTTTTATTTTGGAAATTTCCCGCCCAAATGATGCTAATAGGGACATCATTTTTTTCTTGCATTCTTAAACACTGATTAATTTAAAACATTTTTCTTCTGTCAACTCCATAATATTACCTAAAAAACACAACAAACCCACAAAAGGGAGGACAAAAAATAAATAATTTAATTCTCCCGCATAAGTTTGTTCGCCGTTTTGTTTAGATTCGTCCAAAACCTGCAAACGCATTCGCGCGCATTTTCTTTGATGTCGGAGAAAAACCGACAAGTTGCGGGAACGCCGCAAACCGTTCGTGGAACAATCAGGACTTGCGAATCTGTTCTAAAATTCGTACGTAGCACCGTCCAAATTAATGTTCCGATTGCCGTTCGGTTCGTTGTTCTGTTTGTTCCTCGGTTTGTTGTTCAGGTGTGTACGAAGCTTTACAATAAGCATATTAATATGAACTATATCTTATGAAAGGAGAGTTATGTAACTATAATTAACGACTTAACGTTACGTTAGTAGATTCCATTTACTATTTACACATATTTTCTTGGAACATTCGATAATTAACTATCGGGATATGATGACCCTATACTTCGCAGGTTGTGCGCAACTGGATACAAGCAAATAACTTGGAGCTGTTACCCTGGCCAGCAAAAGCCCAGATTTTAACATTATCGAAAAGGCTCGAATACTTGCTGTTATCCGAAGACAACAAGGGCCAAATTTTATACCAGTAAACCGTAATGCACTAATTGCAGCCATTGATACCGCATGGGAAACGATTAATATTAATTATATTGATACCTTGATAGCGTCAATGAGCAGACGCCTCCAAGAATGTATCAATAATAATGGAGGTCACACCCATTATTGATTTCTTATATTTATTTATATAGTAATACCTTTATTTAAAAAAAAACGTTTTCATTTAATTTTAAACTATAACTTGGTATCTTAATTATAATTATGTAATAAATTCTTGTCAAAAACTAAATATATACGTTGACAATAAGAATTGCCTTAGTTTTTATTTTCACTTTTTATATTAACTACAGAAAAAATGAAACGTCATAAAATATACATTTTGTAAGGATAAATATTATGAATAGAGAGTAAAAAAATTTTAATAAAAAACTTACAATATTAGTAGGTTAGATTTATTTAAAAATAAGTAATAATCAGTCAACCCAAATAACCATGTTTAGTTTTTGATTTAATTTAAAAGTTATTGCTTGTAGACGTTTTTAAATCAAAATTATTTCTAATTTTATTTTGTAAACATTTCCTAAACAAAATTTTGATTCGATAATTAATCGAGCTATGGTGTTTAATTAGCGATACCTTCAAATATATTCTTTAAAGAAAAAAATTAAGTAAGCAACGTAAATTACCTATTTTCTAAAACGTGCTTAGTGTAATGATTCATTCTACAGTCCTTCTATAAGATAACCTCTGCTGAGACTACCTGCTGTTAGAATTGTAAATGATACCCTTAAGCCCGCTTCACAATGTGCAAACTTTTGTTTACAGAAATTGTGGTGTCCAAGTTTTAAATTTCATGAGTGTACCATACGAATAAATAAATATATAAATAATTTACAAACAAACAATGAATTAATTAACGATCGAAACCTGTACATGACGTTTTGCGTTAAAACTTTGATAACGCAAAAATACAAATTTTCCATAGGCGTATCATTAAATTTTAACACATGGGTTCAAGCGACAGTAAGGAATTAACATAGGCGTTACAAGTGAAAGTGTTGACAAAAATTACAGTGAAATGTGTGAGTTAAACCAAATTTTCTTAGTTATGTCTAACTTACACTGGCAAATTTTGATCCAAGATACACTCATGGTATATGTTTAAAATAAAGTTGTTAATTTCTAATCTATCTATTTAGTTTCTTTTTGGGTTTTACGTTACTAGTCAGTTTGACTTGTACATGTTTTTTACACTACATAATATATTTGTATGTGCTAATGGTGAATGAAATGTTATTTTCTTATGTGTGGGGAAAAATAGAACATTCAACTTAATTAGTAACAAGAGATACTTATCAATTAATGATTAGATTGTAAAGTAGTTGGTAGAGGAAAATAATAATAGATGTATCTTTTAAAAATTTCTAAAAATGCAGTTCACATTACCGTCTGGTGATTTGTAAACAAGTAGCGCAGACTCTATTTGTTTTGTAGTAACTGGTAATAGAGAATGATAGGTGAGATGCTTCCAATTTCTGATAATAGGGACGTTTAATGACGTAGTTATAAAATCTACTGGCGTGTGTATATACGACAACTAGGATAGATTGGATTATACCAGACTCAATACCGCAATTGGTACTGTCTTCTTAGACTTGGGAAGAGACATCTACATGGGAGTATAATTTTATTCGAGGGGTAAAGAAGAATACACAGGTTCCAGTATTTAAATTGCAGCCATGGATAGAAGCCAGGTGTTCTTTCCTGAGTGTATTGGCAAGTTGAATTTCTGTTAAGGGAAGAATTTCTCTAGTTTATTAGCTGTAGGTAAAGCAGCTGTTAACTTGGGCTTACAGTTAGCTTCTGGTTCAGAAATTTAATTTCTGTTATTTTCTTTTCTCTGCTATTTTGTGGTTTTTGGTGATGCATTTTTTATTGCTTTAGATAATCTTTCACTTATTTTCCTGTCTGTCTGTTTTTATTTTTCCTCTTTAGTGTTACAGCCAAAAGAATTCATGATTTACTTTTCTTTCTATTTGCAGATGTATTGTATTGAGTTCTGAGCAGTTTTTTAGATATCCTTTTAACATTCGGTCTTCAACAGAATTTTTTTATGCGTAATTGTAACTAGTAATTTGTAGAATGAAAAAATTAATTTAGCTAACATCCTAGCTAATATGGAAGCCAATTGAAGTTAAGAAACGATCTAATCAAGTTCTGTAAAAATAAAATTAAGATAAATTTTATAGTAAATTTACGCGTTAATTTATTTTAATTCGACATTAGAGTGGTTTGTGAATTATTAATTTTTAACTAGAACAAGTAATTTTGCTTCTTAAGATCAAATTTATGAAATTAATAAAATTTAATTTGATGTACAAAATAAATTAAAGGAAAATCTGAAAGTTAAAAAAAAATTATTTTAGTCTTGGTATGAAATTATGACAATATTTTATACAGTCATTATTTATAAAGCAGGTTCAGATTTTCCGACGTCTCTCTAGATAATGTACTGTCAGTTAGTGTGACAAAGTTTTCTTTAGTTTTCTCATATATATCCAGTTGTTTCTTGTATATTACGAGTAGGGAAGAGCGCAACACCTCCTAAGCCGCTGACTGATGGCCCTGTCGTATGTAATCGCCCGGGATCCGGCAAGGTTTTTGCAATTTTCCAAGTGGCTGTGCATCAAAATGTACTGTATTGTCTTACTGACCGCACAACTGAAAATACTTTCTTATCTTTTAAACACACTCTTCTGATTTATACATTTGATTATAAAATTTATTTATAATTAAACAAGTATTTGTTGTCACCGATAAAAAGCACACGTATTGGTAATGTACAAAGATGACCTTTACAATTTTTTTTTTCAATATCCGAAAGCCATTATGATTGAAATATTATGACTCTTAGCAATCCAAGCTGACAGTGACGAAATAGTTCTTTTCCTGATTCATATTGAAATACTGGCGTGGTTTTAGCAACTATTAATCAAGATAATATATTCTATCGATGGGCGTTATTTATATGACATATAAGGGTGGCAAACTCGCAATAATAATTATTAATCAGTATACGAAAGTTTGTGTTTCAAAATGTTTATTTTGCAATTTTTTTTATGCCGAAGATATTTATAGGTTCTCTGTTTTCTCTTTTTATATGTTTTAGAATTTAAAAGTATATGTACAACAGTTGTGTTTGTAAGGTGTTTTCAATTTTGTTCGTATAATTTTATTTTTATTTTTCGGTGTTTTCTTACGCCATTATAATATTCTTTGTTTAATTTTGCACCAAAAATAACACAATTGTTTGTTTTGTATTTTTAACTGAATTTAACATCATTCATTTCTTAAACTTAATGTTATTTTTTAGTAGTAAACATTTGTATTGCTACGAGTGTAACTAGTTTTAACAATCTACTAGGATTATTAGATTCTTATTCTCCAAATAAGTTCGAGTTCGAGAGCTCCATAGGTTATATCCACAGTGTTGCAAAAGTAATAGGCAACAGAAAAGGAGGATTGAATTCTAATTAGTTATTAATTATTGAAGTAAAAGTAGATTTTCGAAAACAAATTGTTGAGACTTTTTAAGCGCATTGATGGATGAAGGAGTTACTTTGGAATGAAATAAGTACCTAATCGTATTCTTTATTAAAAAATTAATAATTTTAGAATTTAGAAAAATATCGGCTCATTGATTTGTTCTGAGCAGTCGTTCTCTGAAATACAGGATTTTCCGGCCGTCTCTACAAGCAGTCAATCATCTTACTTCTACCTTCACTGCTGCACTGCTCCTCTGATGGGTAATTAAACTAATTGATAACTACTAATTAAAGGATGCCGCGTCAGATTATAAACCGTCAAAGAACTTTTTGTTTCAGAATTCTATTCCCGGTATACAATTTTTTTGTTGTCTACACGAGTTTCTGAAAATACAAAAATTCAAAATGTATGAAATAATGTAATTATCAGACCTGCTTTCATTACGTACAGTTATAGCAACAAACTTCTTCCTCTCATATTAACCATTTTCTTCCTTAAGCTTTCACTATGCACCATTTTCATCTTCAACTACGTTTTTCCAGGGGTGCCTTTATTCTACAATCGGGTAACAGAAGAAAAAAGCCAAACACTGCACCAAAACTCAGTTTGTTGATGATGATAGCTTAGTTATCGAAACACGTGTACGAATATACTTTTTTTCTGTTACAGATATACGTTTTTTTCCTCATCACTGTTAGTGATCGTGTTTGCACTCTATTGGATTCTGCCTGAGTTTTATGATTGATCTTACCATCGAATTTATTATTTTTTGTGTCGCATTACCCCAAAGTAGTTAAAACTGTTAATACTCAGTGTTCCTTTTGTTTATTTGAAGACTTGAAAACTTTCCTCCACCTGAATTATCAGCAAGTAACTAGGTCTAAAATGCAAGACAGAATATTTAACATACTCGATTAATTCTTCTTCTTCTTCTCTTGTTGAATATTGAAGTGTAAAAATATAGAACAGACCTTGGGAAACATTGGCATATGTTTGAAGAAGTAGGACACAAAAAATAATATAAGAGTTCGGCAGTGGCAAAGCACCTAAGAAACTTACTAACGTTGTCCCTGGGTAGGACTCTACACTTCTGGCCTATAGTGCATCGGGAAATCTACGAAACCAAAACGTTTCGCCCAAGCTACGAAAGTATAACTTTTCATCACTTACCAAATCGTTTTGAAAATTATATCAATAGTAACATCAGATTAGAAGAATTCTTGCAAAAAGCACGTATTAAATTACGTTACTTTAGACTTTTTGCACAATTATCACATTCGTTGCAAAAAATGAGCCTCGTCACTAATTAAATAGCACATCGCTTTATACTCAAAGGTTAAACTCTTTGAAGATAATCTTTGTAAGAATTCCTTCAGGTGGATGGATGAGATTAAAAACAATTACTCTGGTTTCAATTTGGCACCATTTTGCGCAACCTGTCTTGGAATTAGACCGTGAAACCTTGATAAAGCTTGCATAAGTCGGGCAAAACGTCAGCAAGGAATAATTATCTGTAACTACAATTTGGGAGGATTTAATAATTTAATACATTTGAAAAAAATACAAATTATTATCACGAGTAATGCAGAAAAGGTGCATCATTCCATAATTCCATTCCAAATTTGATCAAACAAATTTAAAAGGTATTAAATTTTATTGTATATGAAAGCATTAAAGTATGACGGGTAATTAAATTTAGTAAACTAATTACATCAATCTTTATTACTGATTTCGAACCTGAATTATTTGATGTGTTAATCTAATTTATGTCAAAGAGAATAAACTATAATGTAATCCAGAAAGATGGTGCAAAACATAATGAGGCTCATTTACCAGTTATCTAAAATAAATTTGATAATATTCAACGGCAAAGCATTTAATATTGTTCCATTTTGTAGAGTAACGGAAATAATATAAAAACCCTTTGACAGCAAAATTTATTAAAAGTTTATTAAATCAGGGTAAAAGTTAATTACTGTTGGAAAATTGTATCTATTGTCTACTCCGTATGCTGAGACAAATGCTTTTAGATTGTGTAGGGAGGAAAATTAATAAATAAAGTCAGACTATTTGCTCAATACTAGTAGAAACGAGAGGGTTTCAAACTTTTCCGAGACATGCGAACGATATTGTCTCAAGAATGCAAATATTCTCACTGTACGTACTTTGTACTTTGATTTCAAGTAATATGAAATTTTATTTTAAATATTTTGTGAGACCGTACGTATAATGCTTCCGGCTAATTACATAAGTGCATTCCAGCTGGGAATAAAAAATGTAAAAGCTTCAGAAACGCGTTTGTTTGAATTTACATAAGAAAAAAAAGAGAATTTTATGTAACGCATAAAAGCGAACGGCATATTTGTGCAAATAAACCGTCTGAGCGTTATTCGATTCAAATAATATTTTTTTATATTTTATATGGCATCAGGTTATATTCTATTATACCCTAAATTTTTTGTTGAAAATTAAAATTCTTTATATTATATTGCATTTCAATATTTTGTTTGGTTTTTGTTTTGTTCTTTTTCAGTTGTTTAAATTTTTATAAATTGAAAAGAATTTTTTTTCTTGTAACAATTGTAACAATGTTTACAGACCAACATTGAAAATCTTTCAAACAAACGATAAGTTTTGTTTGTAAATTGGTATAATCTTAGATGTTTAAGCTGCACATATCCAATCAATAGTAACTTGATAATAAAAATGATAGTTGATGCAAATTGTGTATGTTTAAGTTAATGTTTTTGAAAAAGGCGATTTGCCGTCTGCCCACCTCAACCAATTAAGGGAGACGATCAAAGTACAATTGTCAGAATCTTTCTTGCTACCAGTATCGAAATGATCCACCGTGGCTTGACTTGGAACCGAGTTTTAGCCGAAAACAATGGTCGTGATCTAAAATACTTGTACTAATAAACGACTAGAAACTACCTCATATTTTCTTATGCCAAATGTAAAACGTAATCAAAAATTTCTTTTTTCTGTTAGAATCGAATGTCATCATAAGTACTAGTAAAGAAGAGATGAGATAACTTTGTTATGTTGTAATTTTTGTTTCAGCTCTTTTATTAATCCTCCTATTACTTTAAACTTATTTAAAGAACGTAATTTGTTGTAAAATAGTATATTAAATAACAAGTTTTATAGGTTGAATTGGCATTATCGCGTCCAGGTGTAGAAAACGAGCTGAAGGCGAGTTTTCTGGGACAAGTGCAGCAATGGCCTTATAAAACGAGTTGTTTATGCTATTTTTCTAATTTGCGCACCTTTTTTCCATATATTTAATAGAAAAAAATTTTTTAGATCTAGGGAATTTTGTGTTGGTTGGTAATGCTCCCCGCCAACTTTAATTTAAAATTTAATTTAAATTTCGTGTTTTGTCATTTCAAACAAAAATTATTATAAATTATTGTTACTTACTGTTAATAATGAGTGAAGAGATTTTTGTTTGCACTCCGCCCGAAATTCGGCAAATTGCTGAAGCAACCACCCAAAATTTGTTACCCGACAAAGTCGGAAGCGACATACAAAAACAATTCGCAAAGTTTGAAGATTGGCGAAAGGAAAATAAAATTCAAACCATCTCAGAAAATGTTCTCTTGGCATACTTCGAGTCCCAGCAGCAAAAAATATAAACCATCTACCCTGTGGACCATTTACTCAATGTTGCGGTCGTGTTTATCAATTGATATGAGCATTGACATTTCAAACTATGCAAAATTGCAAGCTCTCCTGAAAAGGACATCCCAAGGCTATGTACCAAAGAAATCTAAGATCCTGGAAGAGTATGACATAAATAAATTTATTTGTGACGCAGAAAATCAGAAATACCCTGCAATGGAAAGTGTGTGGTATAATTCTTCCAGATATATCCATAAATCCCATAATATTTTAGGTGATCTTAATTATTGGCTACAATGGGGCTTTAAGACGCGAGGAACTCGCCAACATGAGTGTGGATGACATTGAATTTAAGTCCGAATTGGTGACAATTTCAGTGCCTAAAACAAAAAACAATAAGCCCTCCCGATTGTTTGCAATCACAGAGGGAACATGTATTGCACTGATAAAAGAATATTATCAATTAAGACCACAAAAAGTGACTCACCGACGGTTTTTCCTGACCTATAGAAGTGGCAAATGCATAATAGTCTTATTGGCATTAATAGGACGGGGGCTATTTGTAAAGAAATTGCCAGTTTTCCTTCGGTTACCCAATCCAGAGCTTTATACTGGACACTGTTTCAGGCGATCTAGTGTGACTCATTTGGCTAACCGTGGAGGTGATTTGCTGACTATTAAGAGGCACGGAAGTTGGAAGTCGAGTGCTGTAGCAGAAAGTTACGTCGATGCATCCCTAAAGAACAAATTGATGTATCACAAATGCTTCGACCACAATATACTGACGTTTCCTTACCTGGACCTTCCAGGGAGGAAAATCCATCTCTGCAGTTTAATTATGGAAGTAATGAAAACTGTTACGGTTCACTATAATAGCAATGTTCCAAGCATAAATGTCCAAGCACACGATACAGCAATGTGACCATCAATGTTTACAACACATGTCCATGTAGCAAAAATAATTAAATTTTTTCACTTTTATAATAAATTATAACCGTTTGTTCGTATGTACACTATTGCGTTATTTTTGTCACAAAATAATGAAATACGTATGCAGCTCGATGTAAACTAGGTAACTAACGAACTTCTACTATTTAAAATTTAGGGAATTTGAGACTCAAGCTCTCTGCAACACTCATAACACTTGAGTAGTTGGGGTCGTACGTTGAAAACACCTTGTAATATGTAATAACCAATGATTATAAAGGTAATACCTTATGAGTAGATTTAGAAATTGTAATAAATCCACTAATATTTACTATAATTTTATTTCAAATTATTCATAAAACAATACAAGTTCACAAGTACCTACCTACCTATTCAATAACAAAAGTAAAAAATACTGTATTATTATCATTTTCAATTATAAGATAATGTAGGTGGTCACATGGGGATTACCAATTTCTTAAAATTTGTGAACTTGGATGCGTCATATTGCCGTTTTGAGCAGCACCTACAATATTTTGTATTGTCACCATTTCGTCCTTTTAAATAACAGAACTTGTCTTTCGAGTACTAGAAAATGAAATAAAAAAAACATGATTAATTCGACTGTACCTAAGTGTATGTCTTATTTATAATATGTAACATAAAATTCACAATTACTTCCGTGCAATTACAATTACTGTATTTCCTTAAAATAATTTACCTGATGTTGACTTTGTCAGACGACAACTTCATCATCTCGAACTAGCACTACCAACCATACAAATGAAGTATTCCTGCTCCAGCCACCTCCAGCTATTCTTTATCTGTCCTTAATAACCTTGGAAACGCGATTATCCAATGATTTGATTGGCTTAAAACTGAAAATTCCATAGTAGTTAACCTGGACTGATAAAGTTAACTGGAGGTGAAAAGACCAGACTCTAAATCTAAATTAGCAGTGTACTCTTATAGATAGCTATAAACGACTCGGACTGAAAACATTAATAAACGTATTATAGACGAAAATTAGAAATCTATACATTTAACTTCAATCTACCCAGTATATGCTTTGTTAGTTTGTGAATTCAATTTTCTAGTGCAAATGCGCCAAAAACCCGTGTATGACACAATGAAAATTACTCGATTGTAAACTCTTAACGGTTAAGTTTATGTACCTATTTGTGTAATAATTATCTTTATTGAAAGGGCCCAAAAGTAATTTTAGTATAGTTATTATTTTTTTTATATTTCATTATGTAATAGTGTTTATTTTGATTTAGGGTCATTTCCTTCTCTTTAGTGTTTTCTTTATTCCTGCGTATTTATCGCATTATCGTAACTACCGTTTCTAAATATCTGTATTTGCATTAAGTCAAAGCGCCCGGACATGTTTACATTTGCGTTGTAAAATTTAATACCGTATCTGTTTGGAATGCCTAAAATTTTTAAATAACGTGTAGATGTAGGATAGGTAAATAATAAACTGATCCAATTTCAAATTAATTAATACTTGAAATATTTATTTTGTTCTATATTTGTGTGTTTCCAAAATATTATTTCTGCTATTTGGCATTTTTTACATTCTGGTCAAACAAATAAAACTGTAAATTTGTTCGTTTGTTTTGCACCTCATCTTAGTAAGTCACATTATATAAAAAATTTGGAGACCCCCTATCTCGGAAGTAAACTTCAAGAACGTTACATATTCCTGAATAATATAGAAATTATAAAGCAAAAATTTCGGAAGCAATCCTTTGAAACATGCAGAAGTCACCACTGACGATTTTGATCCCATTACACCATTAAATTTTTGAATATAATTTATAGGAACTGCATGCACAAGCAATTTCCGCGTCCGTATTTTGCGGAAGTATAAACAAATTAAGAATGCTAGTGTCGCAAGGAATTATTGTAGGACCTTGCAAGCTAAGCATCCCAACACGCCAGACGGTATATAATGAGGCGAACGAGTCAACAGAGGGGAGACCCAGAGTACGATACAGGGTAGTAAACCAAAGGACTTAGTGCGATCCCAGCAGTTCCGCGTTCCTATATGGCGCTTTACTCGCATTCCGCTCGCAGCAAACGCATTAACATTAAAACAACTAACAGCGCGGTTGATTGTAAGTTAAAATAAACTCGTATTCGCAAAACTCAACGTAGTTTTTCTCTGATGCAAACCGGCGCTCAGAACTAACCCCTAGCCGCCACAGTGGCACCCCGACGTGATGTATTTGATCAGAGAAAGGTCACCGTTCGAAGACTTCACCGCAGAATTCAGAAACAACGGTGCAACGTCTTATCCAGTGACGACCATCATCATATTTTTCGTGATCGTCCCTGTTCGCCGCCAAACACTGGTAAGACTCCGACGCACATACGAGTAATGGGAGGTCTGAATCTAAGGAAGAGATCATCGTGCAGAACGCAAACGGCAGCGCATCTGCCACCCTAAACACCGCCGAAACTCTCCACACAATCACCGTCGTATTATTGGTATTAATCATCATCCGGTTCGCCGCAAAGGACTCTGCGCATTCATCAAGAGGAAGGTAAACCGGCGCGGCCACCAAGCTCCAGGCACAAGCGACAGCGTAATCTTCGGAGACGACATCAGGATCACACGGCCGCCGCGAACAAACGAAAAATGGCCCCACAATCGCAACCGCTTCCGCGAACCTCACGACGCCTACAACGACCCCCGCAATCGAACGCGTAGGCGTACGCATCCTCCATTTTGGCCGGAAGACCCTCTCATGTGGTTCCTACAAATCGAAGGCCAATTTAGTTTTAGCTTGGGAATCATCGCGGACGAAACAAAAATATAACTACGTGATCGTGCCAATAAGTAGATACCAAGCATGCCACGGAGGTACGCGACATCCTACAATCACCGCCGACTTGAGGGCAAATACGACACCCTCAAAAAGGAACTAGTCAACCGCCTCAGCGCATCGAAATCGCAAAAGATAAAGCGATTGCTTGAAGGCGAGGAACTCCGCGACCGCAAGCCATCGCAGTTCCTACGACACCCGAAAACCTCGGTGGGAGCACCATCCCTGACGACTTCCTACGAACCCTAAGGGTCAACTCGTTTACCGGCAACGATGAGTGCGATTCTGGCAACGCAGACCCACGACGACCTCGATAAAATAGCCGTGCCTCGCCGACGCCGTAAACGAGACGCTCGCATTCAAAACGTATATACGTGCGACGCACGAACCCCCGCATGGACGCCGAACCCGACGCAACAGGCAACCCGCGTTCCGACAATCACGGACCACCATCTCGAAGCCGTTCCAATTCGAGAGATCGACATCGAAATTACGACCCCAATAACACTGCCACATGTTGGTACCACCAAGTTTTCAAAGGCCGAGCGAGAAAATGCCGCGAACCGCGTGATTTCCCCTCGGGAAACGGACAAGGCAGTCGATAAACGCGGCCAACGACAGCCTCAACATAACCCCGCGCCGCCTCTTCTTGCACGAGCGGGCCACACGACAAAGATTCCTAGTGGACACCGGCGCGGACGCCCCAGTTTTTCCCCGCAAGTTAGTTAACGGACCACGACAATAAACATCATACGAGCTGACAGCAGCGAACGGATCCAACATCGCGACATATGGTTTCATAACCCTCAGCCTCAATTTAGGCTTACGACGATCTTTCACCTGGTTTTATAATAGCAGACGTAACGAACCCCATAATCGGAGCCGACTTTCTGCACCACTACGCCTTGCTGGTGGACATCCACAACAATAGGATCACCGACCCGTTAACAAAACATATCACGAGCCACCGGAGTGACCTCAGACCACGAACGGCCTACGATACGCGAAATCTCAGGGACGACACCGTTCCACGAAATTCTCAAAGACTTTCCCGAGATCACGAGACCTTCGGGCGCACCGCACGTGCCAAAACACGAAACGAAGCATTACATTCGAACCACTCCAGGGCCACCAATAACTTGCAAACCACGCCGCCTTGCACCCGACAGATTCGAGGTGATTGCAAAACATGAATTCCAGTCCATGGTCGACATGGGCTTCGCTCGCCCGTCAGACAGCAGTTGGGCATCACGCTGCACATGGCACCGAAAAACGGGCCATGACTGGAGGCCTTGCGGAGACTACAGGCCCTCAACGCCCGAATCAATCCCTGATCGCTACCCCGTGCCACACATAGAAGACTTCGCGCAAGGACTCCGAGGAAAACCATATTTTCGACAATAGATTTGGTACGAGCATATCACCAAATCCCAGTTGCAAATGAAGACATTCCGAAAACCGCAACTACGACACCTTTCGGACTGTACGAATTCCCCTTCATGTCTTTCGGACTACGAAACGCCGGCCAGACTTTTCAGCGTTTTATCGACGAGGTAACCCGAGGTTTGGGAACTACTGTTACACCTACCTTCGACGACATACTCGTAGCCTCCACATCCGGAAGACGAGCACAAAATCCATTTACGAACACTGTTCACGCGCTTACAGAGGTATGGGATACTCATTAACCCAACGAAATGCCACTTAGGCGTCACGAACGCACGCTTCCTCGGATACCAAGTCTCGAGCAAGGGCACGACACCACCGGCGGACAAAGCGGACGCAATCAGGAATTTCCCCACGCCGACAACGGCCAAACAATTGAGACAATTTTTTGGGCATGATAAATTTCTACAGGAGATTTATACCAGGAATTGCCGAACTGCAGGCACCAAGCTAAATGACCTGCTCAAACGCCACTAAAGGCGCAAAACCAATCGAACGGCAGACCAAAGCAAACGAAGCTCGATGCCTGCAAAGAAAGACTGGCACAGGCCACGATGCTCGCACACCCCGAACCCGGAGCAACCCTCGCCATAGTCACTGACGCCTCAAATAACGCAATGGAGCCGCTCTCCAACAACGCATCGACGACGACTGGGAACCACTGCATTCTCTCCAGGAAACTTTCAAGCGCAGAGAGAAAGTACGGGACCTACGGCTAGAGAATTACTAGCGATCTACCAAGCCATAAAACACTTCAGACACATGGCTGAAGTGCAGAGAATTTTCTGGTTCGTACGGACCACAAACCCCTGGTATACGCATTCCGCCAAAAGCCGGACAAATGGTTCCCCGCCAATTTCTGTCACATAGATTTTATATCCCAATTTACAACGGACATCCGTCACATCTCGGGCACGGATAACGTCGTTGTTGCGGACGCGCTTATCCCGCATCGAAACAACCGCCACAGCCCCGACCGACTTCGAGCAAGTCTTGCAAAAGCACAGGCCACGGACAACGATCTGCAAACGCACCTGCGCTAGGGAATTCACTCCAACTAAAAAAGTGATTCTCCCAACACGGACACAGCCGTATACTGCGATCTGTCCACCGCCAACGAACCAGACCTTTCGTCCCTACAACCCACCGCCAGCACATTTTCAACACAATGCACAATCTGGCGCACCCGGGAACGAAAGCCACAACAAAGCTCGTCAAACAGCGTTAGCGTTTGGCCATCCATTGACGCCGATTGCCGACAATGGACACGCGCATGCACACAATGCCAACGATCAAAAGTCACGCGACACGTAAAAACACCTTTTCGGAACGATAGCGAACCCATCCATTATGTTTCGGAGTAACATTCATATCGACATAGTGGGACCGCTCCCATATCGCAAGGCAAACGTTACCGCTCTCACCTGTGTCGATAGATTTCACGCTGGCCCGAAGCATACCCAATCGAAAATATCGAAGCCGAAACAATCACGCGCACGTTTTACAACGAATGGATCACACGCTTCGGTGTCCCGCTGCGAATAACCACAGACCAAGGGCGACAATTCGAATCACAACCGTTCAAACAGTTCAACAAACTCCTCGGCACCACACATTTGCGAACAACGGCCTACCACCCGCAATCGAATGGGATGGTGGAGCGTTTCCACCGCCACCTCAAAGCCGCCATCCGTTGCCACGAAACGAAACAGTGGACCGACGTACTACCCACGATTTTACGCCAGGACTACGAGCAGCATGGAGGGAAGACCTGAACTCATCTGCAGCCGAACTGGTATACGGCGAAACCCCTGAGACTCCCTGGCGAATTCCTAGTACCAAAACAAACGCCCACAACGGACCCGATAAATTACATAACGAACCTCAAACGCTACTTCGCAGAATTGGGCCCCACAGCTGGAACAAACCACGCCAAACCAAACACATTCATTTTTTAAAGACCTACAAACGGCCCAACAGGTATTCGTTCGACGCGACGCAGTAAAGACGCCACTGAACAACCGTATCGAGGGACCATTCCCGGTTTTAAAACGAGGGAGATAAAACCTTAACGTTAAAAATAAGGGATCGCGAAACGACCGTCTCCATCGACCGCACGAAACCAGCCTACGTAGAAGGGAACCACACGCAGACGACGCAAAACTTCAAGGACAACCTCGCCCACCACGGATCATCAAGGAGACACCGCCTCCAAACGAACACCACACACCATAACAAAGTCCGAAGACACGTTCATTTTCTCCAAGCGCCTGCATTAAGCGCGCACGCAAAATAATAAAGCGGCAAGGTAAAGCATACGCAAAATTAAACATTTTTGCCCACCAGCTCTGTTTATCGTGGGATTTACCCACTAAGGGGGACTCCAGATAGGAACTGCATGCCACAATTTCCACGTCCGTATTTTGCGGAAGTATAAACAAACAAAGAATGCTACGTTCGCAAGGAATTATTGTAACCTTGCAAGCTAAGCATCCCAACACGCCAGACGGTATATAATGAGGCGAACGAGTCAACAGAGGGGAGACCAGAGTACGATACGGCGTAGTAACCAAAGTGACTAGTGCGATCCCAGCAGTTCCGCGTTCCTATATGGCGCTTACTCGCATTCCGCCTCGCAGCAAACGCATTAACATTAAACAACTAACAGCGCGGTTATTGTAAGTTAAAATAAACTCGTATTCGCAAACTCAACGTAGTTTTTCTCTGATGCAAACCGGCGCCTAGAACTAACCCCTAGCCGCCACAAATGCATGAAATTTATGCAAAAAAATTAATTTAGCAGAAATACATTACCAAAGAAAAAAAAATAACTGCACTAGATAATTACAGTCTAATAAACAAATAATACAAAAATTTTAACACATTTGTTTAGGTTTTCGGGATCTGTTGTCTAGATTTGGTTCTAAAGGCCCTCATTGTTGAGAATTTTCCTAAGTCTAACCGATAACAGCAGTGGAGCTCATAGCACCTCAAGACGATCCGAAGTATCACAGGAAATACGAAGATGAAGATGGGTAATTGTCAAAATTATAATTACATGAATTACAAAAATACAATCAATATAATAACAAAGTGAGTACTATTCTATTATTGGAAAAAAACTTTGCACATTAAACCTTAGTAAAAAAAGATTCATATAACAAGTCCCATATTTCTTAAATTTCAAATTCTTTTGTAGTAACTATAAAATTAATGTATTTATACTACATACAAAATCGTTGTAACAGTAACGATGTGATTGTTAAAGGTTCTTAAATTATTATCTAGCTTTGAGGTTTGTATGTGCAGTATGTCATCACTTTAAATTTATCTATATTGAAATTGGATATATTAATTTGACGCAACAAACTATTCGATAAAACTAACCTATTTGAAGAGTATTATAGTTTTCAATAATATTAATATTCAAAAAATCTTGAAGGCATAAGCATAAAATACATATTATGTATCATATTTTAAATAATATAAATAATATAGAGCCGAAGTTCGATCCCTGTGCCACACCACTTCGAATTAAAAAAGATTGTCGTTTGACCCCATCATATTCAACATATAGTTGCCTTCTAGATAAGTAACTTTATAGTAAAGGTGGGAAATTGGTATGCTTTTTAAACTATATAAATGATACTAATCTCTTTACATTGATTTAGTATGCCTGAATATCTTTTTTTTTTCAAATTAAAATTAATTACAATTTTCTAGGGTCAGTTTTAATTCGGCTTTCAGTGGCTAATTAATTCTGATGTTTAGACTGATTTTGAAATAACTTACTCTATATGTTTGTGACGGTATTATTTACAAACAAACGAAAATTCGTAATTAAAAATAGATTTGTAAATCAAAATTTTCCTAGAGTATAGACAACTGTGTTTACACTTATGCGGTGGGGAAGAAATTTTTCCAATTTTGTGTTATGAATTTTTCTAGAGAACTTGAGATTACCGGATGGGAAAATTTCTCCGTTAGGCGGTCGAAAAGACACATTTCTTCTTCTTGACCTGCCGGTTAAAGGTGCTACATGAACATCATCTGAAACTCGAACACCTACACATGTATTAATTATTTGGTATAAACCTAAGTAAAAGCATCCCGTAAAACAAGGGAATAAGTTTTCACCTCCTGTTCGTGTACACCTTTTTTCGCTTTCTCCTGTGGGTCTTTCTTAATGGTTGTTATGCTGGCGTATGGATAATAATTCGAAAATTACTTAACATAAGGGATATTATTAGTAAAGGTCGCCATGGTTGGAATTTAAACCTACGCTGGAGCCACTTTCGTTGTCAGCGACACCACACAACATAATACTGTTATCTGGTTCATTGTGAGCACGTCCAGCAACTGTTATCAATTCGAGTCCATCTTGTCTTTGCTGGAAACTAAGTACTGTCTATTAACGTTTGAACACTGAAAACTTCCTTTGTACAACCTAAGTTGATTCTTTATGCATGTTATATGTTATTTTTGTCGCGTTTATGTACTCGTACTACGGTTGTGAATTTAACAACATACCGTTTGCACTGTGTTAAAGAATCTCTGTAATTTTGAATAATCTTTCGAAGAATTGCTAAATCGTGTTGCGATTTGAAACTATTTACATAATCGACCAAGGTCCGGTACCTCACGTACTTTGTTTTCAAGTAAATTAATAACAATACCTGCAACGTGAAATTGGTGGATCGCTCACAAGGAACGATCTGTGCTACAACTGTCAAAATTTTGTGATACACTACGACAGCTACCTATTCGGGTGCTGGGGCCTAAATTATTACTCAATTCTTAACTTGCTCTCCTGAGTTATTATTATTTTGTAACTAAATATTGTGCGTTGTGATTGAAGTCTAGTCGCTAATATTATATATTTCTATTAACCTACGGTTTGTTTCTTGTGTCTACGAGTTCCTAGTGGCTCTATAAATTCTTTGTGCAGTGTGCTACGTCCTTTGGCAGTTGACGAAGTAGCTCTTAGGGCTCTGACAACTCTTTTGGACAATGGGGTGGATGTAGAGTTCAGCAAAAAAGAATTATACTTTTATGGGCGCCAGGTTTAGCTAAGAAACAAGCTTAGTCGACCAGCTGGACCAGCATAATCTCAACTGCCACAACGTTACACAAAACAACAAAAAAAAATAAGAGAAATGAAAAGACACCAAGGTATATTACAGGCAACAATGTGATTATTTATTCTCATTTACACAAAACCAAAATTAAGAAATTTAATAGCAACCAAAAAATTACTTGTTCGAGGATGTTTGCCTCACAATATAAAAATTAAAAATACTAATGTAAATAAACTATATAAACTGAGAATACGTTAATGGCAAAGGAACACCCAGTAGTTTTAATTTATAAAAGTTGGTGACAATATGGGTTGCTTACAAACGTTTGTAATATAACCTCTAATGTTTGGCTTAGATTTAAATTCACTACAGCTGTTGATTAGGGTTAATATTATTTTTTTTTGGTTTTGTAAAATTAGTTTCTTAATCTGTCTTATCTATTTTGTTTTGAAATTCCCTTGGGACCCGACACGTGTACACTGTACAACCCGTACAACACTAGCCCCCACCCGGTGATCAGTAGCTAGGTTAAGTTCTGGATGTACAGGTAGCAGATTCAGGGGCCAGTAGGGAACGCCTTGAACAATTCTGGATTTAGACGTGTCCACTAATTACATCACGCAGTATAACGGATGGGTTGATTAATAAATTAATGCAGAATGGACGCAGAAATGTAAATTGAGGATAAGATGTGAGAATATACCCCTTATAAAAAGGATATAAAAGTAATTCAATATTTAAATAAGAAATGATTCAACAAAATTTTCTGACCAGATGGTCGCCTTTACGGGTAGGAAAAATCGTGGAAACTGGCGCGATAAGAATCCCTATTTTTAGAAAAGTTCACGTAAAGCCCGCAAAACCTGATATCCACGACCCGACCTGCTAATCAAAAATTCCGGAAGATAAGAATTTGAAATAAACGGCACTTTAACCTCTTAAAGACAGCAACACAAATACAACCAATAGAAATAAATAATTATATACTGACTTAGACCAACATGTATTTACCGAATAAAAAAATTAGTATATTTAATTTTTTGACCCGTTAAGTGTAGAAGCCTTCGTTCTAACGATTCTAAATAAGCCCATGACCACTTCCGACTACTGGAGCTGCCGGCAAGGTTTTCTAACACTGTTATCTCATTGTTTAGTTTGTTTATAATTTTGATCATTAGACAACAAGTATTTCATTAAGTATAATGTAAAAATAACGACACTAGACGATTGGAAAACATAACGTAGTTACACAAACAATACCCCAGCGTAATGAAAAATATACATTCTAGAACGGAGACGTGTTATTGAAAATTCTAAAGTAACTAAGTGACAGGGAAAGTAATTTTTCTTTTCTTCGCTTATGTGTCACATTTACAAAACTTATTTACGTGTTTTGAATTTATGATCAAAATTTTTCTTTTTTTTTCGCAAACATATTGAAACACTTTGGAAAATGAAAAATGTTTTTTACACCTAAAAATTGAAATATTTTAAACAAAATCGAAAGTTTAAGCGGAAAGAAAATGAATGCTAGTTTGTTGACTGTGCTAAGAAAGTGTAACTCACAATGCATGTTGCTGCCACTGAACGACGATTTTTTTTTGAAAGTAAAATTTTATTAATTTTTCTAACACATTTGAACAATAACATTATTTTATAATAAATGTATTAATTTAATATTCACTAGAAACTTTTCAAGTTTAGAAACGATTAAACTTCAAGTTTAGCAAAGATACGTGTATTTATTCATAACGACGTTACGCATAAGTGTATTTATTGATATAAAAGTTTCACTAGAAATTCTATTTCTGGAGAATTTTAGTCACCGTGGATAGTAAACGTCACCCCAAAGAGCGTACAAACTCGAGCATAAAATTTAAGCTTCGCTTATTTGAATGCGTTTAATTCTGGGCGTTTGAATTAAAGATATACACACAGTCTCTCTCCTTTACAAAACCATTATGTGGTGAATTTAACGGAAATGCTATTTGTTCCTTTTAAATGAGAATTAAATCTTATTAGGTACTCACATTCCCTATTTTGAATTCTATTCCATATCAACTTATTTACTCGTGCTTTCATACGATTCTCCTTACAAATTATATTGAAGACTTATTCAAAGAGATTATAAATTGGTTACTGCTTAAAAAATGTGTTCCCTTTTGACAAATATTTCTGAGGGAAAATTTTCTTAAATTTTAAGGGAATAAAGTGTATAAGGCCCAGCACTTACCAGATATGAATTATTGCAAATTTCTTCGGATATTGTTTGCAGAATAAATAAATAAGATGTGTAGCATATTTAGTTCTAATTAAAATATGTCTTTAGAAGTTTTAGATTATTGTATGTATCAAGATTTTAAAGATTTGTAGGTATATATGGGTGATTCCGTTGTAACTGTCATATTAGTTTCAGAAACATTTTCATTTATAAGTATCTTCAAAAAATTACGAAAAAATTTTTTTATGCACATCGTATCTTACAAAACCCAACCATGAAATGATTCTACTACAACTTTTGACCATTGAAGGATGCTGCAATGAGTACCACTTGTTGCGAAAATAATTATTCACGACATATTTCTCACAATATCTATAATTTCTAACTCGTATTTATTAAAATAGGCCATTAAAAACAAAAATTTTCAAACAAAAAACAAAACTCATAACACTGGGGAAGCATGTCTCTCCATAGTCAACGCCTTTGGTGTATGTAACAATTTTTTTAACAGTCAGAAAATTATAAAAATTAATTAATAATTTACGAATTTGTTTATAATACCGTAAACTCCTTCTCAACCCCTGATTTTCAGATAGTTTTGAAACGCATTTTTTAGGAATAACTTGTTTCATTATTTGGTATTTCGTGTTTTCCTTTATAGCCTGTTTGTCCTTGCAAATCATAGCCAATATTTTTTTACTCTTCTTCTCTCCTTTTGAGGCTTTCTCCGATCGATCATCAAAACGTACTTGGCCTATCGAGAAATGACTGCAGATTTCACCAGGGCAACAGTCAGAGCAGCTCAAGGAATTAAAGTTGGATGAATCCTTTCTTGACCAAGTATACTGGTGAACTTTCATTGTGCCAACAAACGTTTTACATTAATCCGACAAAACAGCATCAAAATTTTCTATTTCCTGATTTCTTACAACGTTGAGATGTATGTTTTCACACGATTTTCGAGACTTGAAATGAGAGTTCCAAAATCTGGAATATCTTGACCATATTTGATTTGATTATCTGGCATTTTTTTCAAGCTTCCTCCAATGCCATCAGCAGAGCCTTTTCCATGTCCTGCCTCACTAAAATTGTAAGTCAAACTGTTGAAAATTGTATAGCGTTGAGGCAGATATTGGGTGATGAGATAAAACATTTTGCGATTTCGATACTAAGTGGTTGGTCCGTCGCTCATGAAATAAATTGTTTTCACTTTGATAAATCGAGGCAAATAATAATCCAAAATTTTCGTGACATGGGCCAAAATGGCTGCCGGTTGTGTCTGAGTAATTGAGATAGAGTTGCAAATCCTTGTGAATAATCTGAAATATAAAACATACCTGTGTAAAGATTGCACTGAGTTCTGCTAGCTCCAAAATGAAGGACCGAACTTCAGTACCATATTTACAAGAATAATTTTTGCTGAAGTCAATGAGAAGAGCAATCTCATCATCCGATAAATTGTCTGTTAAATTTCAAAAGAATGTTGTTTGATGCGCGATCCTGATCTCATGAGCCATGAGATTCTCAAAACTTGTCGTGAAAGATTCGGTCGCTTCTTTCACGGTACATGGAATTTTTTCCTTTTTCGTTAACAATACAATGATTGGTTTTTTCGTTTTTTCATTTGTCCGATGTTCTTGACATGTTTTCCATTTCATGTAAAATATTTCTTCGTGAGGTTCATTTATGTCAAAGTGGAAAGAAACTGATTTATTTTTACACTTTTCGCAATTTCTGGAGAGGCATTTCTCGGTTCTATGTTCACATACGACCTTACGTATCACTGTTTTGACGGTGTTTTCTTTAATTAGTTTCATTTTGTAAAGGGCATCGATCAGCAAAAAATTTTCATGAGTTAAGCAGGCGCAAGTGTCTCTGTCTGTTACTTTGGTGCGACGCAGTTTGATGGACGCAACTTTGCGAACGTAAAAGAAATTTCGCCATAAAACTTGACATGCAAACCATGATACTCGCATTCATGATACGTTTGGTGACTGGCTTTTTTGCAATGTTGATTCGGCTGTTATCATTATAAAACTTTTTGATCTTTCTTGGATGTACTATCCTTTATCCTTTTGTACGTACCGTAAAGCATCATCGTTTTGACAAATTCTCAATGGGACTATTGGTACTATTGTTTTCTTTATATATGCTAATTTGCGATATTTTCTCATAATTTTCCACTCAAAACTCTTCCTAAAATTTGTTTATCTTTGCAACTGTTTGTATTACTATATGTAGCTCGAAGTTGTCGGGCCAGAACTTCACCTAACACCAAATTCTCTTTAATATCTTTGGTATTTTTCTTCCATCAGTGATTTTTGTTACTGCTAATTCAGAAGAAGAGGGCATTTTTTCTGGTTTTTTTTGGCGTTCCAATCTTTTTTGCAACTTATCGACATTTTTTTGGAGTTTCGAGTTTTCTTCCGTAAGTTTTATCACAGTCCTATAACATTTTTACGGTTTTTTGCTGTTTTTTTCTTTCCTACTTTTGCTTGTTTCGAAAAACAATTTTTGATTTACAGATGACGTTCCCTTCTTCTGGTCTTTTTTTCGTCTGAGTCTAGAATTTTTTTTCCACTCATTTTGTTTTTCTCTACGGGCTCTTATTTTGAAATCCGTCATTTGATGAAGTTTGCATTTTTCTTTTTTCTATTTTTATTTCTCTTCCTCTCTTTTTCACAGTAAAGTTCGTGCAAATGTGTATTTTCTCGAATTCTCTGTCTTTTCCGCTCTATCTCATTTTTCATAAGACGCTTTTCAACATTACAAAGCGATTTTTCTTGTTGCTTTTCGAAACATTTTTCTTGAGTCTGTTCCTGTTTTTCTCTAGCTGGATATATAATAATGTTCTGATAATCAATCGTTAGACTTCTTAAAAAATGCCTTTGCTTTCACGAAAAAAAGGTCACGGTACTGGTATTTTTGCTCAAAAATTCGTTTCATTGTAAATTCTACATACTTTTAATGCGACGTAAATAGTCTAGGGTTAAGTTAAGTTAAGTAAGGAAAGAAAGAAAATAACAAAGGGCCATGGTACTGACATAAAAATTGTGACATTCCGTTTTTCAATGGTTTTTGTCCTATCAAATTTGTAAAAGTGACTCTGGATTGCAAACATTTTCAGGAAAACTTATGACATTGATGCTGATTGCACGTGTGTTTTGTTTTTTTCAAAACAGCATTCTAATCATTATTTACAAATTATTTAGTGAAAAAGAAAGAGGTCTCAAAAAAACACTAGACAAAGTTTGACCAGCGTTTGTAATGAGGAAAAAGGAAATATGTAATACAATTTCTTGTGAAACTGTACCTTCTAATATAACTTTTTACTTATATGAACCGAGCAATACAAAAATTCTTGTATTCGAATAAAAGTGTATATTTATCTGAAAATTGTGCTCCTGGACAGGTCACGGTACTGACATTACCAATACAAATGTGCCCTCATTTCAGTCTTTTTAATAATACAAAATCAATTTTTGCCTGTAGTATTCTGGAAAAACAGAAATTTAAAAAAAAATTATGTAGCATTTACAGTTATAACAGGAATGAACTGAAATATTCTCTTTGGAAATACAAGGACACGAATATGACAGTTACAACGGAATCACCCATATCTATAAAATATAATTAGGTAGACATGTTTTGTTAATTTGGTTACAATCGGTAAATAGTTTTATTATTAATTATAATAGATATTATTTATTAATAGTAAATAGTAGTATAATATATGTTCATTATAATAAAGACAACAAAAGAACAAGATTTCTTTACATTACAGCGAAATTTAACTCAGTTATAATTTTCATTAATTTTATGCTTTAACAACACCTATATATTTGTTTGCATTCTTTTAATATTCAGAGAAAGAATTGTAACAAAAAAGAAAACACCAAAAAACTGCACAAAAAACTAAACTCGAACACGTGTTTCGATAGCTATGCTATCATGGTCAGCGAACTGACACAGATTTAATGCGAAAAGGAAATGAATATATGTGATTTTAATATTTAATTGTGAATGCACCAACTAAATCGATTGTTTTAATAAAATTTTATGCAATAATGAAGATAATAATAAAAATTAACAATAATATTTATGAACCAAATGTATATTATTGGTAGTAATTCACAAATTTAAATTAAACTTTGTACGAAGAATATTATTTCCAAACACCTTTGCAGGGATTCGTATTTACAACCCTTACTTGCACTTAAAAGTACTGTTTCTATATTCTATTGTTTCTAACAAAATAATGACATCAAGTAGCAAAAGCATCTATTTCAATACGAATTTAAAACTCCAAAATAAGTTATGGAACGAATAAGTGGTTGAGAAGTCTGCTTTTTAAATTTGTTTTTTTGCCAAATCGTAGATCTTTCTGAATCTAAAATATGTTATTATTCCATTGCATAAAGTAGAAAAATAACTGCAAAATAAACACATCAGGAGAAAATAGAATAAACTGCAATTTGACTACAAATTTATGATGTTCATATTATTATTGCAATGACACCTTTCTTCGAATGCAAGCAAAGTTCAATTTAAGGATATAGTTTGATAAAGTAAAACTTAATCAGAATTTAGTAATCTTTTAACCAAAAACTCAATTAGGAAAAAGCCAAGAAAGAGATTTGTTCTGTTTTTGTTCGGTTGTGAATACAATTTTTCAAACTTTAATTTATTCCACCAAAAGAGAAATTTTAAAAAAAAAATTGGCAAGAGAGTTCAGTTGGAAATCTTCACATCAGAAATGTCATTTTGGGGATGTGTTTTAAAAGTTCCAATTAATAACTATTCGTTTTCACAAGCCCCATAATTAATTTTCTTATTGATATCTTATGTAAAGGTAATAGATACGATGACAAGTCGAAATAATAATAGAAATATCAGACTGAAATAAAAGGTTAAATAAAAAAATAAATGGTACGGTGACACGCACTAACCTTCGCATCTACAGTTAATACACATTCTAATAACATATTGACATGTACCAATTTTAATTGCACTTTGAAGGAACATTTACCTTATTTTTACCAAATATTGTTCAACGAATATTCTGAAAAAACCGATATCGCATATAACATAATTTATTGACTTCGTACAATTTGCTAGAAAATTTTCAAGCTGATTTCCTGTAATCCAAACTGGTTTAATCGAATTTAAAGATTCAAAATTCTCCGAAAAGCTAATGGTATTTATACCGTAATGTTATTCTCCAAAGAACTAATTTGGAAATTTGTTCCAGTCGTTCTCGAAAATTCTCGCTTAATTTAGTTTTTTTGGAAAAACGACAATAGCTATTTTGTAAATTTGTAAGCAAATTTTAAGGAAATTCGTTAGGACCATTATCGAGAGAGAAAATCGATTTTTTCAATTTTACACCCTCAATTTTAGGGATTGAAAAAAAAGAAAAAAAGTTCTTCTAAGGAATCTTTATACAGTCAAAAATTCATGGTATTTATACAGCAATTCATCATCAAAAGAACTAATTTTGAAATTAGTTCCCGACATTTTTGGAAAAACTAAAACTTAACGGAATTCTTTATTAACCATTTTATAAATATTTTTAATGTAGTATAAGTGTGCAAAGAAACATTTTTATTCTCCGCAAAATTTTAATATCCAAAAAGTGTGAAGTATCTTACAAAATTTATTGAATAAAACTTGTAAAAGCATTTTAAAGTGTATTTCACCTAAACCACAAGCTAGTTCATTACTTTTATTGCGTAATTGGGGTTTTGACAGCAGTTTGACCGTGTATAAACAGCAAAGTCAAGACGCACTACGTGCAGATGAAAGCATGATTACAACATCCTTGGTATCGCTTCAAATTACCGATAAAAAAACTTCCGATGTTATATAAAACACCCAACCTGCCTCCAAAAGATATTGTCGTCTAATAAGACTTCAATAGGTGCAAGAAACTGCGGATATCCCAGAAAAGGAGAAAGCAGCTGTGGAATGTAAAATTAAAAAATTTGATCCCATATGACACTCCAGTAGGTCAAGTAAATTTTTAAATTATGTTTAACAATGGTGGATGACAAAGTTTGCAATGCGCTGACAATAACTTCAAGCATGACTTGCTTTCTCAGACAACTGCCAGTTAATCCAAACACTTTACAATTTGGACTCTCTGTTTTACACCTTATATTCGTTGTTTTGAATAAGTCCACTATATATTTCATATCGACTTAAGCTGCAATGTGGAAAGTGAGCAAAACTCACAAGGAGGTTGATAATCCCGAAGAGAAAGATTGAATTCTTCTCTGGTAAATATGCTTTACTTTTTCGGTTTTATTTTTTTAATGTAAAAGCAATCAATTTATTGTAGCTTGAAATGTTGATGTTGAGTGTTATTATGAAATTAGATTTTTAACATGAAGTAAACACTCCATAATGTCGTGTGTTTAGCAAATTTGCCTGTTCTGAGAAATATGCCAGAAAAATATTTTCTGTATACTTTATATTTTACCCGGCACCAGTCCATAAATTTTCGTATTGTTTTTCGTAAATTTGAGTAGATTTATCCGCTGGTCAGTTTATTGTTGCATTATTTGCAGCGGTAAGCAGCTCTGGAGTAGTGTATACAATTTACCAAGTTTAAATCAATTTCCATTTTAACAAAATATTTGACATAGAATTGCATCCACCTTTCCCAGTTTAAAATTCAAATATTAATAAGGTAGCCTCGTGTATTATTGGTTGCTTTTTAATCAATATTTTAATTTCGAATTCAGAAAAAGAATGTACACTCATGAAATTTAAAACTTGGACAATTGACAATTTCTGTAAAACAAAGATTGTACATTGTGAACCGGGCTTAAGGGTATCATTTACAATTCTAACAGCAGGTAGTCTTAGCAGGGGCTATCTATAAAAGGACTGTAGAATGAATCATTACACTAAGCACGTTTTAGAAAATAGGTAATTTACGTTGCTTACTTAATTTTTTTCTTTAAAGAATATATTTGAAGGTATCGCTAATTGGAACACCATAGCTGGATTAATTATCGAATCAAAATTTTGTTTAGGAAATGTTTACAAAATAAAATTAGAAATAATTTTGATTTAAAAACGTCTACAAGCAATAACTTTTAAATTAAATAAAAAACTAAACATGGTTATTTGGGCTGAATTGGATTATTTACTTATTTTTAAATAAATCGAAACTACTAATTATTGTAAGTTATTAAAAAATCATTAAAAACTCTGTCATGAAGAAAAAAACCCACAAATGGTGTATATTTTATGACGTTTCATTTTTTTCTGTAGTTAATATAAAAAGTGAAAATAAAAAACTAAGGCAATTCTTATTGTCAACGTATATAATTAGTTTTTGACAAGAATTTATTACATAATTATAATTAAGATACCAAGTTATAGTTTAAAATTAAATGAAAACGTTTTTTTAAATAAAGGTATTACTATATAAATAAATATAAGAAATCAATAATGGGTGTGCCCTCCATTATTATTGATACATTCTTGGAGGCGTCTGCTCATTGACGCTATCAAGGTATCAATATAATTAATATTAATCGTTTCCCATGCGGTATCAATGGCTGCAATTAGTGCATTACGGTTTACTGGTATAAAATTTGGCCCTTGTTGTCTTCGGATAACAGCAAGTATTCGAGCCCAAACATTTTCGATAATGTTAAAATCTGGGCTTTTTGCTGGCCAGGGTAACAGCTCCAAGTTATTTGCTTGTATCCAGTTGCGCACAACCTGCGAAGTATAGGGTCATCATATCCCGATAGTTAATTATCGAATGTTCCAAGAAAATATGTGTAAATAGTAAATGGAATCTACTAACGTAACGTTAAGTCGTTAATTATAGTTACATAACTCTCCTTTCATAAGATATAGTTCATATTAATATGCTTATTGTAAAGCTTCGTACACACCTGAACAACAAACCGAGGAACAAACAGAACAACGAACCGAACGGCAATCGGAACATTAATTTGGACGGTGCTACGTACGAATTTTAGAACAGATTCGCAAGTCCTGATTGTTCCACGAACGGTTTGCGGCGTTCCCGCAACTTGTCGGTTTTTTCTCCGACATCAAAGAAAATGCGCGCGAATGCGTTTGCAGGTTTGGACGAATCTAAACAAAACGGCGAACAAACTTATGCGGGAGAATTAAATTATTTATTTTTGTCCTCCCTTTTGTGGGTTTGTTGTGTTTTAGGTAATATTATGGAGTTGACAGAAGAAAAATGTTTTAAATTAATCAGTGTTTAAGAATGCAAGAAAAATGATGTCCCTATTAGCATCATTTGGGCGGGAAATTTCAAAATAAAAAAAAGAAGTAAATTATAATTTTTACTCTTCTTTGTGCGTAAAAATTTGGTTGGCACTATCTTCTTGTTTTCCGCAATTTTCTCTTCTCAATAATAAATATATGAACTGAAAACTACTGAAAATAATTATGGGAACAGCACAAACGTTCCGTTTGTTGTTCGGATTGTGGAAATCATAAAAGATCGTTTGTCGTTCTGTTTGACTTTCGGTTCGTTGTTATGTTTGTTGCTCGGTTTGTTGTTCAGGTGTGTACGAAGCTTTACAACTTAAGCAACAATTTTTGGCGAATAAAGATTAGTTTGTGATGTAATATTAGAAACACAAATTTATATCATATCAAATTTATGACAACTTAAAAACCAAGAACGGTGGGAGGTTTTTTGTTTTTTTGATATTATGTCAAAATATTATTTTGAATCCTGCGATGCATTTGAAGTTAAATTAATTTCGTTGGAAGCGATCTCAATCTCAATTAGTCACTAATTTCGTCTAGACGGCGTCTGTCACCTGATGTTTTCCGTTGAATAAGGCAGTATAGAAATTTTCATATAAACATTCCCAAAGATATAATTCTGCTAAGTGTTTATTTTGTGCGTATCTACGAAGAAGTTCAAGAAATCTGTCGTCAAGTGCAGTAGATAACTCTTGTTGATTTAACATTTTCGTTGTTTTAATTCCAGCAGTTCCCGTATCAGTGAAATGGAATACCCCTGTTTTGATTTAATGAAAGAGTCTTGTGCTTCTGCGTGTTGAATTCTGAGTATTGCGAGTGTTTGTTTTGGGTCGTGGTTTGAAAATATGAAGTTTGCTAAAGTAATGTTTTTTTAATGAAAAGAATACGGGAATGTTTTCCTCTCTGAATTATGTTTTTTTACGATAGTTAATTTGAAGTCAGTTATTAGTTATGACTCAAGGGAGCAACATCTAAAGTTTGCGCCTTCTACGTGCGGATTATCGTTTAAAAAAAAAAAACAATTAAACGCCATATCATGTATTGTAGCGTGTTTACTCAAATTTACTAAATTCAACCAATAGTTCACAAACGCTAGAGCAAAGTTGTCGAAGTGTAATTAAAATTACCTTTACGTTAAGTGCGGAACCCTTGAAAATTCTCTAACCAGTGAATTTGATGGTTTTATGTCGTATCGATCTTTGGGATATAAATGTCGTTTATAACGGATTATTAACAAATAAAACAAAAAGTTCCGATTTAGTGTAAAAAGCACCTGATTCTATAAAGTGTTTGATTGCAATGAGTGTCGCCTGCGGAATCAACCAAATTAGAAGCGAACTTTTGGTTGTCGAATCATTGAGGAACAATTTAAAGGAAATTTTATCTCGTAAATCCAGCCAGAAGCTGCTGACGTTTATGGTTTTGGAAGTTTACATCTTTTTTCGACAAATTTCAAGAAATGCAACCATGAGAAAATTACTGAAGAATATTAACTGTAAGTAAATTTATAAATCAGCAATCATCCCGTGAATTAAGTGAACTTTTGTCATGCAGTGCTGTATTAAATTAGACTGCTATTTTTTTCTCCCTGCTTATTTGTAATGTTAGTTATTAAGAAATGTTTATTGTGATAGAACTGAGAATAACTTCAAATAGTATCGTTTTCATTAAGCTAATTTAAGTAAATTCATTTTCAGTCTTTAAAAATTAAATTCTCTATTTGTCAATGATGTTATAAATTTGTATTAGTTGTAAGTTGTGTCCTTGATTATTTTGTCTACGAACGGATGGAAAATCCCAACCCGGCCAGGGTTTTGATGATTGTTGCCTGTTTAATAGTTATCGTAGGTCAGGAGTCTGCATGATCATCTGTGATGATTACATAAAAATATTCTTTTTAATATTTTTTTTTTTTTTTTTTATCTTCTCTCATTTGCTTTTCCTTTCCTCGGTCTTTCAGAAAGCAAGTGTGTAAATATTTTAGTAGACCAAGGTGGCGCTCTCAGCAAAATCCCTGAATTTTGGACTTTATGACCCTTGTGTTTAATCAAGGTAGTGTGTGAGCTATGCCCAACGACCTTCAGTTGCTTAGCTAGCTGCCAACTCGTTACTACTGCAGAAGGGTAGCGTTCCTTCAACTTTCTTTTTGTACTGTAACAGATTGAAGCTCAACGTGTACCCGTTTTGTCTCATACACATTTCGAAAATTATTTTTATTTATCGCACCAGTCGGATTCGTGTGTACGGTTATTCTAAGACCGTCACTTAAAATTTTTAGTGAATTAGGATCTTACCGTTTTTAAGCTTTAATAATGGGTATAAAATTAATGTTGACCGGGACATCGGGTTCAGAGGTGAAATATGAAGTGGAAATTAGGGGTGGTGACTGTCTTTAGAGTAACCCAATTAAGAATATGGTTAAAAGGGTACTATCTAAGGAGGCTATGAATGTTGTTTCACGTCCTGTGTACCCATTCGATTTCAAACGGATCAACTAGCTGTAGATCTGGCTATTTCAGAAATAAAGCAAATTTAAATGAATTCACGTCAACTTACTGTTAAATTAATTTCGACTTTTGAAACAAAATTTAAACATACTTTGTCATATTAATAATTCCTTCCAGTGATGACACTGAAAAAGATATTAAAAGTAGTCGTTGTAAAGTTTAGTTTCTCTGATGTCAACTTACGAATTATTAGATTGTCGCGTTGTTAATGTTGAACCATCTCCCGGATGCAAGCGTTCAGGAAAATATTGAAGCGGCGTCTTCTCCTTTGCATCGCAGTCCAGCAAACACAATCTCCCTCGGTACCTAATGTTAGCTGTTTTAAATAATAATAACTATGTTTAAATGGAATCTTTACTTCAGGAAATGATAATTTTCGTTAAATTCGTTTTTGAACAGGTCAGTGAATATCAGATTTCTAGATGTGTAAATGACGCGCAACTTTTTTGCGGAATGTGTCGATTTGTTCAAAGGTCATTATTTATAAGATCGGTTAAAATGACTAGTTCGCGGCAAGAGTTAGTTGTTGTTAAAATTACAGTTTGTACCATTGATTTTTGATAGTAAATTACTGAGCAAATTAAAAACGAACTCAAGATGTTAATTGATTGGCATTTATGTTGCAATTATGAAAGGGTTGTTCACAGATTGGAAGTAAAAATAACGGAAGCAGAACAGTTAAGCATTTTGCGTAAAAACATTAGGCCGTTGTACTTGTCTCAGTTGTTTAATGGAAATAAATTCAACGATGAATTGTTAAGATTGTGCCGTTTGATTGAAAGCAATTTAGAGTCAATCGAAAATTTTAACCCTCCCGCAGGCGTAAATATGATTTGGAAAATGATATCTCAAGTCTAGGTATCCCGGAAGTAAACGAGAGTAAAAGTAGTGAAGTTGTTGTTAAATAATGTTAGAGAAACCCCTCGTGCATTTGTGAATAGATCGTGTTGGAATCTGTGGTAACGCGACCCATTTATCAAGAAATTGCGATAGGCCGAAACCAAACAATATTGTTATCGATGTGGTAATCAAAATTTCACTGTAAAGACGTGTCCTAAGTGTTCTTTAAATGGTCGGGCGAACGAACTAAAAATTAAAGCGGCTGGTTCGTTCCGTAGATAAGATAAATTCCGCCGTATTTTTTTAATTCTTCTTTAAGCAAAACGTGATGCAAATTTTAAGAAAACGAAAATTATTTTAGATTACGTATTCGGATTCTGAGGAAGATCAACGACCTTTCATCAAGGTTCAAATTTCTGCAATGGAAGTTTTAGGTCTTCTTGATAGTGGCGCCTCAACGGGCCTGGTGGTGAATTATGGAATGTTTTAGTAAATTAGGTGTCTTTTTAAGAAAGAAAGACAAATTAAGTGTTCAGTTGCAAAATGGTGAAGTAGTCCATTCTATCGGTTCGTTGACTTTACCCATTGTTTTGAAAGGTAAAATGACGATTATTAATGTTCTTTGTGGTTCCCGAAATTTCAACCCTTGATTTTGGGTATTGATTTTTGGAAGCGTACCGGTTTTGTCCCTGACTTGCGTAAAGGTGAATGGTCCTTTGCGCCGCTATCTACAGCGGACAATCAACGTACTGCAATAGTTTCGCGCTCCGATTTATCCATGAGCAAACGTCTTGCTTACAAGCAGTAGTTGACCCTTATTTTTCCACACAACCCCTACTTTAGGGTATACGAATTTAGTTGAACATGAAATTAAGACTACTTCGGCGCCTATTAAACAAAGATATTATCGTGTGTCTCCGCTTGGTGCAAAAGCAAATTGGATACAGAATTAGATAAAATGTTAGAGATGGATGTGATTGAAAATCCAGTAGTGCTTGGTCAAGTCCAATTTTATTAGTCAAAAAAGAAAGATGGAACTCATAGATTTTGTGTAGATTTCCGTAAATTAAATAAAGTAACTGAGAAAGATGCATACCCATTGCCTTATAAAAGTGTCAACAATATTAGATCAACTTGATGCTAAATTCATTTTTCTTAGATATTAAATCTGCTTATTGCAGATCCCACTTGGCGAAAATTCAAAACAGTTTACAGCCTTTACAGTACCTAATGTGAGGCTTGTTTCAGTTTAAGAGATTACCTTTGGTTGGCACCCAAGTGTCTTGGTGAGATTAATAGATAAAATTTTAGGTCCTGAATTAGAGCCATATGTCTTGTTTATCTAGATGACACAATTATTTGTACACCAAACTTGAGAAACACCTTGAAGTTTTGGCAGAAGTTTTGAAAAGGCTTAAGCAGGCTAATTTAACTTTGAGTTATAAAAATGTAAACTTTGTCAGTCCGAATTAAAATATTTAGGCTATGTTAGATTCCCCATTTAGCTGACCCGAGTCGAACTAATATAAGATACGATCTTCTCTTCACCACGGCATGGCTCTGGTACGATCGGGCTTATTCTGAAATTTCATCCATTTATCGTGATTCTGGCGCTGAGTCACCGAGTTTGTGCTGAGGTTTTCTGGCACGCTGCCAGCCACATCTGCACCCAGGTCAAACCGAATTTGATCTTTAGTCGTTTGGCAGTACAGGCTGATTATCGCGGTGCCAAAGCAATCAGGTTATTGACAACGAGGGAAAGAGTGATTTTGTTATATCAGCAGATAACTCGAATGAAAGAAGTTTACTACCGAGGCGGCTGTCGTCTGCCTGTCCAGAGGCTAGAGGGCACCCAGATCACGTCACTTGTGCGTCGTTAGTTTCTGAGACTCAACTGAAAAATGTCTTGCTGCATTTGCCATATATGAATATATTTCCATCCTGTCCTATGTGATCATGTTAATCTCTATTGCCACATGTGCCGTACTTCCAGCTTTAGATGCTTTGGATGTGTTAATCACGTACCACGTGAAATGATGTTGGTAAGGGTTTAAACTTAAATTGGTAATCTGTAAATACCAAAGGTCTTCAGAAACTATTTAAGATGTCATCATTGCTCCGATTTGATGCATTCACACTGAGAGAAGTAGTTCCAGCGTGAACGCCTCGCTTGATGAAAAGCTACATTTTAGTCTCCATTAAGTCATTTCCGAATGTCGTGGCGAACGGTTAAACGAGTTGCCGTGGCCGTTGATGCTGTGACGTTATGCCGTAAATGCGATTGCATGAAGGTGCGTCCTGCCAGCCCAAATTTCGGCAAAGACGCCACGATATTGCCGCTATCGCGTTGCGTTCTATGCTTTGTCGCCGATGTTTTTCGTGGTCCCTATTTTCTGCCATACATGCACGTTGCTGGCAGAACGTTACCTGTGCTTGAGCCTTCTTCGTGCGCTTTTTTTGTGGCGTACGTTTCGAAGTAGTGGTCACCAGGCGGCTCTCGCCAGTCTAACGCCACACACCGCGCTTTCAGTGGTGAACTGAGTTATGAAACAATGCTGGCTTTCATGTAGGTGATATCGCGACTGGGATAAACATGTGGTGCGTTAAACATGGGGTTTCTTTGTCTTTTCAGTGTGGTTAGTGGTTTGCCTGAGTTTTACTTCGTGGAGTAATCGAATACACGGGATGCCTGTGCCCGCAGTGACGCCAACAAACTGTTAGCTGCGGAGATCTTAGACAGGGCTGTGCCTCATGTAGACAAAAGGCTATATCCCATCGCTCTTTGGTATTCAGTTTTCTTCCTAACAGCTGCATGGCATATGTGTGCACTGAGTACTCTCATTACTTCTTGTAAGGTAAAGGTTTCGCTTGGCAGCCGCCGATATTATGCTTGTAATGCATGATACGGGTTCCTGTGTTTGTTTTTGAAGTCAAATTGCTCGCTGAAAGCTTATCTGCTCTACTGTGTTTCACCATACTCTGCCCAGACGCTGTTCGTTACTGACAGCTTTTCCGTTGAATAAGGCAGTGCCTCATATAAATACCTTCAAAGATGAGGCGCCTGCTAAGTGCTTGTTTTCGTGCGTACCACGATTCGAAGAAATGTCATGCAGTGTTCTTGTTGATTTAATATTGTTGTAGCTTTATCTCCAGTAGTCTCCTGCAGAACAAGAAAGGGATTCTCAGCTTGGACGATGAAAGAAATCTTTGTAGTTGGAATTTCGAGAGCAGAGTGCGCAACGTGCTTGCGAGCTAGTAATGTTTTTTTTTAATGAAAGAATACGGGAATGTTTTCTCTTTTCTGGGAATTATGTTTTTTTATCGATAGTTATTTTGAAGTCAGTTATTAGTGTTATGACTCAAGGGAGCCATCTAAAGTTTGCGTCCTCTTACGTGCGGATTATCGTTTAAAAAAAAACAATTACTAAACAAGTCGCATATCATGTATTGTAGTGTGTTACTCAAAGTTACTAAATTCCTGGAACTAACAGTTCACGAAATCGTTAGAGCAGTTGTCGAAGTGTAATTAAAATTGCCGTTTTATCGTTAAGCAGCGGAACCCTTGAAAATTCTCTAACCAGTGAATTTGATGGTTTTATGTCGTATCGATCTTTTGGGATAGGAATGTCGTTTATAACGGATTATTAACAAATGCACCAAAAGTCTCCGGTTTAGTGTAAAAGCTTCCTTCTATAAATGTTTCGATTGTAATGAGTGTTCGCGGAATCAAATCAAATTAGAGTCGAACTTTTGGTTAAAGTCGAATCATTGAGGAACATTTAAAGGAATTTTGGTGAGTCTCGTAACCAGCCAGAAGCTGCGACATTTATGGTTTTGGCAGTTTACATCTTTTCGACAAATTTCACAGTGCGGACCATGGAAAATACCGAAAGAATATAAACTTAGGTAAATTTATAAATCAGCTCATCCCGTATTAAGACTTTGTCGCGCAGTGCTTTCGTATTAAATTAGACTCTGTTATTTTTTTTCTCACAGCTTATTTGTAAATGTTAGTTATTAAGAAATGTTTATTGTGATAGAACTGAGAATAACTTCGTCAGTATCGTTTTCATTTTCGTTAATAAAGTAAATTCATTTTCAGTCTTTTGAAATTAAATTATCTTTCCGTCATCGATGTTTAGATTTGTAGTTAGTTGTAAGTTACGTCCTTTGATTATTTTGTCTAGCGAACGGATGGAAAAATCCCAACCTGCCAGGGTTTTGATGATTGCGCTCGTTTTAATAGTTATCTAGGTCAGGTCTGTGATGATCATCTGTGATGATTACATGTAATCATCACACAGATGATCATCACAGACCTGACCTAGATAACTATTAAAACGAGCGCAATCATCAAACCCTGGCCAGGTTGGGATTTTTCCATCCGTTCGTAGACAAAATAAAGGACGTAACTTACAACTAATACAAATTTATAACATCATTGACGGAAATGAGAATTTAATTTTTTTAAAGACTGAAAATGAATTTACTTAAATTAACGAAAATGAAAACGATACTATTTGAAGTTATTCTCAGTTCTATCACAATAAACATTTCTTAATAACTAACATTACAAATAACAGGAGAAAAAAAATAACAGAGTCTAATTTAATACGAAAGCACTGCGCGACAAAGTTCACTTAATTCACGGGATGATTGCTGATTTATAAATTTACTTACAGTTAATATTCTTCGGTAATTTTCTCATGGTTGCATTTCTTGAAATTTGTCGAAAAGATGTAAACTTCCAAAACCATAAACGTCGGCAGCTTCTGGCTGGTTACAGATCTCACCAAAATTTCCTTTAAATTGTTTCTCAATGATTCGACAACCAAAAGTTCGCTTCTAATTTGATTTGATTCCGCGAAACATCATTACAATCGAAACACTTTATAGAATCGGAATGCTTTTACACTAAATCGGAACTTTTTGTTTATTTGTTAATAATCCGTTATAAACGACATTTATATCCCAAAGATCGATACGACATAAAACCATCAAATTCACTGGTTAGAGAATTTTCAAGGGTTCCACACTGTAACGCGTAAAGGTAATTTTAATTACACTTCGACAACTGCTCTAACGTTTGTGAACTGTTAGTTCCAGGAATTTAGTAAATTTGAGTAAACACGCTACAATACATGATATGCGACGTTTTAATTGTTTCTTTTTTTTTTTTAAACGATAATCCGCACGTAAGAGGCGCAAACTTTAGATGTTGCTCCCTGGAGTCATAACTAATAACTGACTTCAAATCAACTATCGTAAAAAGATAATTCAGAGAAGGAAAACATTCCCGTAATCTTTTTCAAAAAAAAACATTACTTTAGCAAACTTCATATTTTCAAACCGCGACTCAAAACAAACACTCGCAATACTCAGAATTCAACACGCAGAAACACAAGACTCTTTCATTCATTCAAAACAGGGGTATTCCATTTCACTGATACCACGGGAACTGCTGGAATTAAACAACGAAAATGCTAAATCAACAAGAGTTATCTACTGCATGACGACAGATTTCTTCGAACTTCTTCATTAGATACGCACGAAATAAAACACTTAGCAGAATTATATCTTTGGGGAATGTTTATATGAAAATTTCTATACTGCCTTATTCAACGGAAAAACACTATCAGGTGACAGACATACGTCAGACGAAACACAGGTGAAACACAATTGATTGAGATAAGCTTCAAACGAAATTTAATTTAACTTCAAATGCATCTGGGATTCAAAATAATCGTACATTTTAAACATAATATCAGCAACTGCCAAGCGAAGCTAACACCCCCCTTAAAAAGAGTAATTTCCGAAATATCTAATTCGCTCAAACATATCTTAAATACGAGAAAACGATAGAAAAGAAGACGGTATACAGCAAACTTAGATACCAAAAGCGACAGGATTCTCGCCTTGGTCTCAAAATAGGCAAAAATGGCAATCTAAGATCTCCACCAAAGTAGTGGTCTGACAACGTCACCAAAGAGTTTCAGGCTGGAAGAGGGCGCTCTACACATCACGAGATCCGTGTATTACGTTACTCCCACAGGCAACCATAAAGAGACTCAAAAGACCGTCACCTAGCCACACTATCACTGAAAAGAAAAGAAGAAAGGATAAAGAAACCCATTGTTTAGCCGTTTTACGGAACATGCGGTGGGTGTCCGCAGTAGTGACCATTCTTACCCCGTACACTACTCGGAGGTGTAACTGTAAACGAAACCTAAACCTAAAGGATATTAAAACAAATAATACCAAAGAAAAATTCATGACTATAATTAGTCCACAAGAGGATCTAGTTTCAGATCTTTTGCATTCCATATACCTTTGGAAATGCCGGAATCATCAGACAACTCATACGTTTGGTACGAGACCTTACGTTTTAATCAAAAGGACCTACGAACTTAGGTGCAAGCTTAGCCGAAAAAATATCGAGAGGCATCGGAGAGACATAGTTCCTTCTCCACACGGTATCTCCAACTTCAAAAGGGGCCGGACGTCTACGTAAATCGTAGTATTTCTTAGAACGGATATAAGATGCTTCTAAACGTTTCTTAATATCCCGATAAACGTCATTAAACACATGGCTCCTTGGAGCTAAATGGGTACGATCACCAAATGCGAGATCGTCGAGATCGGTAGTATTAGTCGTAGGACCATAACGGGAACCATCGAGACATATTTCTCGACCGAAATTAGTGAAGTATGGCGTCAGGCCAGTGACTTCGTGAACGGCAGTGCAGAATGGCACAAGCCACTTTAGCTAAATATTTATCCCAATCACGGTGATTATCACCTACATAAGAAGCCAACATTGTTTTCATAACTCGGTTCACCCTTTCAGAGGGATTAGCCTGAGGGTGGTAGTGAGCGTTAAAGATTATTCGGGAATTGTATTGAGCCATCATATGGGTGAACTCTCTACTTCGAAACTGTGTGCCATTATCGCATAAAAGGTACTGAGGAGCTCAAACATTAAAAAGACATCCTCTTCAAGTCTCTTAGCCACCACAGTGGCAGTTGCATTACGTAACAGGAAAAATAGAACGAATTTTGAAAAACAATCAGCGACTACTAAAACATAGGAGTAGCCCCTCTTTGAACGCGGTAAAGGGCCAACAATATCGGTGGCAATCATTTGCCAGGGTTTCTCCACAACAGGGTGCCGAGACATTAATCCAGCAGGACGCTGCTGCTCGGGTTTCTGGGCGATACAATCATTACATTTACGGACATAACGTCCAACATCAACTTTCATTTTGGCCAATAATAGGTTTGAGCCAACCGTTCATACGTTTTAAAAATTCCCAGGTGACCCGAAGTGGGTTCGTCATGAAACTTTTCATCAAACTTGAACGTTCCGCCTTAGGAACTACTTCTCTCCAGTTATTAACGTCAGTGCGTAAGTCGGGGTAATCTACAGTGACATGCTTAAATAATTTCCCTGAAGATAGTCGCCAATTTGGGTAATTTTTGAGGATTACTTTCAACTGAAGACTTAAGTTTATTATACCACTTATCAGTTTCCACGTGAACGTCATTATTAGGATGGTCTTTCACATCAAAACATCTAAAACAGGTACGGCACGTGACAGAGCGTCAGGGATTACGTGATCTTTGCCTTTACGGTGCACGATATCGAAACTGTATTGCTGCATGCTAACAGCCCATCTGGCAAGACGACCAGTTGGGTCTTTCAAATTGTGAAGCCACACAAGTGAGGCGTGATCGGTGATGACGGTAAAATGGGTGCCCTCTAAATATGGACGGAGCTTTTTTGGAACGGCGAAAAGAACCGCTAAACATTCCTTCTCGGTAGTAGAAAACTTTCTTTCATTCCGAGTTAATGATCTGCTGATATAACAAATCACTCTTTCCTCGTTGTCAATATTTTGGGTTAACACGGCTGCGATACCAAAATCAGAAGCGTCAGCCTGTACTGTAAACGGTAAGTCAAAATTCGGACACGATAATATGAAGTGCAGACACCAAACATTTCTTAATAATCTCAAAAGCCTCAACACACTCAGAACTCCAGTCAATTTGGCTGACTTCTTTAATAAATTCGTTAAGGGAGCGATAATGGATGAAAATTTCGGAATAAAACGTCGGTACCAAGAGGCCATGCCAATGAGACGTCTGACCTCGAAACAGCTAGAGGGGGTCGGTATCTTAATAATGGATTCGACTTTTTCAGGGTCAACTGATAAACCATTAGAGTCTACAACATTTTCAGTCTTTAAAAATTAAATTCTCATTTCCGTCAATGATGTTATAAATTTGTATTAGTTGTAAGTTACGTCCTTGATTATTTTGTCTACGAACGGATGGAAAAATCCCAACCTGGCCAGGGTTTTGATGATTGGCGCTCGTTTTAATAGTTATCTAGGTCAGGTCTGTGATGATCATCTGTGATGATTACATGTAAATATTCTTTTAATATTTTTTTTTTTTTTTTATCTTCTCTCATTTGCTTTTCCTTTTTCTCGGTCTTCAGAAAGCAAGTGTGTAAATATTTTAGTAGGACCAAGGTGGCGCTCAGCAAAATCCCCCGAATTTTGGACTTTTATGACCCTTGTGTTTAATCAAGGTAAGTTCATGTGAGCTATGCCCAACGACCCTTCCGCTGTTTAGCTAGCCGGCCAACTCGTTACTACTGCAGAAGGGTAGTTCTTCAACTTTGTACTGTAACAGCATTATAAGGAAATGGCTTTTACTTTATAAATAAGTTTCAATAACAATAGAATATCCTTGCTTGTTTAATTTACTTCCTTTGAGTCATATTGCTCTAAGGGTTGTTACATTGGTCATTAGAAGTATGTAATAAATAAACAATTACCTACTGTTTGAGAAGGGTAGTGTGAACCAATAAATAAAGTAAGAAATGTAAATTCCATTTTAGTTTAAAATTTCAAGTTTTGTGAAAATGCCACCTCATCTCGGTGCTGATTTGAAAGCGCGGATTGTTTCGGAATTAGCGGCGGGCCGTAGCGTGCGTGAAATTTCACGTATGTTAGATATACCAAAAGCACCGTAGGGCATTACCGAGTAAAATGGAATCTTGAACACACTTTGGAAAGAGCCATCGGAAGTGGTAGACCTAAAGTATCTACACGTGCTCAAGATCTCGAGTTGTTTCATTACGTAACAGAACAACCATTTGCTACATACTCCAGGGCTATAGCAGATACACATTTTCCCGGATGCCGTATAACTGCACAAAAATATTAAAGGAGATGGGAATAAAGAAGTATAATGCTGCTGCGAAAGAAGTTCTCAGTGACGAAAATATGAGACGTCGTCTGGAATTTGCAAGGCGGTATGTGAACGAACCTTTGGAATTTTGGAATCGAGTGATTTTAGCGACGAAAAAACGTTTAATAGCCGCAACGATGGACCACTAAAAGTTTTTAGAATGGAAGGAACTCGTTACGAAAATAATCACATATGTCCTAAAAACGAAGTGGTTATTTTTCTGTGAATGTGTGGGGTTGGGTTAGCGCGCGGGGTCCAGGAGTTTGTTGGGCTATCGATGGACGTCAAGACGTCAAGGATTCTGCTGCGTATTTAGATATTTTGGAAACTATTATGAAACCTTCAGTCGAAGTGTTTTATCCAGACGAAGATTATATTTTCCAACAAGTAAGTATTCTTATTTCACTATACTTTCTCCAAAAATAGTTCGGGATCTGTTGAATTAACATTTTCATAATGTATTTTTGTTGTTAAAGGACAACGCCCTATTCATACTTCGCGGGTTGTGCGCAATTGGATACGAGAAAATAACTTGGAGCTGTTACCCTGGCCAGCAAAAGCCCAGATTTTAACATTATCGAAAATGTTTGGGCTCGAATACTTGCTGTTATCCGAAGACAACAAGGGCCAAATTTTATACCAGTAAACCGTAATGCACTAATTGCAGCCATTGATACCGCATGGGAAACGATTAATATTAATTATATTGATACCTTGATAGCGTCAATGAGCAGACGCCTCCAAGAATGTATCAATAATAATGGAGGTCACACCCATTATTGATTTCTTATATTTATTTATATAGTAATACCTTTATTTAAAAAAAAGTTTTCATTTAATTTTAAACTATAACTTGGTATCTTAATTATAATTATGTAATAAATTCTTGTCAAAAACTAAATATATACGTTGACAATAAGAATTGCCTTAGTTTTTATTTTCACTTTTTATATTAACTACAGAAAAAATGAAACGTCATAAAATATACATTTTGTAAGGACTAAATATTATGAATAGAGAGTTTAATGATTTTTTTAATAACTTACAATAATTAGTAGGTTAGATTTATTTAAAAATAAGTAATAATCAGTCAACCCAAATAACCATGTTTAGTTTTTGATTTAATTTAAAAGTTATTGCTTGTAGACGTTTTTAAATCAAAATTATTTCTAATTTTATTTTGTAAACATTTCCTAAACAAAATTTTGATTCGATAATTAATCGAGCTATGGTGTTTAATTAGCGATACCTTCAAATATATTCTTTAAAGAAAAAATTAAGTAAGCAACGTAAATTACCTATTTTCTAAAACGTGCTTAGTGTAATGATTCATTCTACAGTCCTTCTATAAGATAACCCCTGCTGAGACTACCTGCTGTTAGAATTGTAAATAATACTCTTAAGCCCGCTTCACAATGTGCAAACTTTTGGTTACAGAAATTGTGGTGTCCAAGTTTTAAATTTCATGAATGTACACCTTAGCGGTAAAGTTGTTGTTTTATGACGAGTAAGGGTATTATTTTCCGAAGCCTTGTTATACAAAAACTATTTTAGAACTCTCAAATAATATTTTATTTTAATTAAAAGTCAAATAACTTTAACCCTTAAAAGATAAGAACTTTGAAGTATTATTAGAGCCTCTTTAAGGAGCAATTCAATTTTGTACAGTAATATATAGAGGATTCTTTTAAAAAAAGTAAATACGTTCCTACACAGGCAGTAAGTAATTTACAGTAAGTTTTATAGAACTTCTTATAAAAAACATTAATTCTACAATTTTATTATAAAAAACAATGTTGTATAGTACCTTTAGTTCCACATTATCAATGTAAACACTAATAAGTTATTATTCTTTCATATTCTATTAATGTTTATGTCCATCATGTACTTACTTCATTGCCTTTTTGAATATGCTTTAAATACATTAACGTTCTCATTTTTTAAGTTGCATGTTTTCTTTACAATCGGTTGCAAAAGTTACGTAGTAAATTTTATTACAAACATATTTCAAAGTTTTTTTCATTAAATTTACATTTTCTTAATATAAAGTTGACCTATAAAATCGACGACAGTAACATAAAAAGAACAAAAGCGGGTAATTTTAAAATCACAGCGTTTTATTACAAAGGCGTAGAATGCTTTTCTTATTAGCTTTTATATTTTGCCATTTTAACATTTTATCATACAATGAAATTAAATTAAAATGAACCGTTGGATTATTTCCAGGGTAGAATGTAATATTTCTTAAGACTTAACGGTTCAGCTTTTCACCTTTTAGCGGCAATCTTCTCTTTAAATTAATACTGCAAATACTGGTATTTCCTTTTCTACAAATAAAACGCTAAATTTGATAAGTTTTACTTGTTGCTAACAAGTTTTTGAATTAAAAAAAAAATATTGTTATCTTTTCTAACTGTATTTAACTAATTCAATATTTAATTATACAAACGATTTTCAGTTTTAATACTATTTTGTTTGTTTTTATATATGGTTATACTAACCAGATAAGCAATTTCTTGGTTTAAAATACGCTAAAATATTGAAATCAAACATAAGTGCTTGTAATCAAACATTAGCTTTTACTAAAGCTCTTATTAATACCTTGAGGTTATTTTACTACCATTTTAGATTATGTTGATTTTACGTGAAGTATTTAATTAATTTTTACGTTTGAATTAATTTTATAATCTGGAATCGATTGCACGCCAAGGTACGGTACTAATTAATTACATACAAAATTTCCTGTGTTCATTCACATGAAACACTCCCAGTTGGAAAAGTAGTTATTGGTATTACACAAACCGTAATTAGAACACAGTTTGTTTCACATGTTATAACTTTCTGTTGGGAAATATAATAACCTCTTAAGGGCATACCTTTGCATTTACTCTTACCAAAATTATCAATTAATTCAATTAACGCTTTGTTTTTATAATTTAATTTTTGTTGTGAAAAATTACTCACGCAAAATCCGTACTTCAAAAAAAAACTAAAGTTTTAATTGGTGGTAGAATTCTAATTAATCTTGTTACGTAACACTTTTACCGTATCTGCTTCAAATATAATTACTTAATTTAAAAAAAATCAGGTTCCATCTTAAACAAAAATTTAATTAATATTTTTCTTAGTTTTTCTACTAATATTTAAATAGTTTGTTTAAATTTACCAAGTAAAAGTATTAAAAAACTTGAAAAATATCTACAAATTACATTAAGCTTAGACTAAACCATATTTAACCACTATCAATTAGAACATCTACTTTAACTCTACCCAAGTATATTTGCTTGACGTTTCTGCACCCTATTTGAGTGATTGTGTAAATAACTCAGTACTTATACAATAATTTCTACATACTGTATTTCACTACATAACAAGTTTAAGGGTCGGTTTCATCAACGTCAGTTAGGTGTAATCTACAGTTAAATACAATTGTTGCTATGGTTAATCGTATTTAATCAAAAATTAAATTTAACCGAACATAAACAAATTAACTTTGCGATAAAACTAGTTGCTTACCATTTCCTCAGTATGAAAACTTTTTTTAAATTTTGTCACCATCTCACCTCATACTGCAACAAAAGTAGGTATAAACTTTTAATCGGTATTTTTAGAGTTTTCATTACTATACAGGGTGTTTTCTAATTGAATATCAATATTTAAGTGAGCAATTTTTGAGTCCATTTTAATAAGAAAACTTCATACAAACGTATGTTCTAAACGTCTTAACTTTTGAGGTATAGGGTGGTAAAGTTTTTAAAATAAATCATTTATTATTATTATCTGTAACACCATTTTAGATAATTTAATGAAATTTGGCTTACATCTACTAGAGGCATTTTTTAAAGTACCACATTTTTTTTATTTCCACCAATGTCGTTTGTACAGAATTTGACCTGCTTATTTTGGCAGACATTGATGGTACGCCACTGATTTTCTTTAAATAAAATTATTTTGAAATCTCCAGTTATTTCTAAGCAAATTTGATCCCCGATATTTTTAATTCGATGCACGGTTTTCACCTAAAAATAAAATCTATTTCTCTGATGGTGATATTGTCATATTAACCGTATTGTTATGATCATGCAGAGAAACGGTGTTATTTTTTTTAAGCGAAAACCGTGCATCGGATTGGAAAAATCAATTTGTTTAAAAATGATTGGGAATTTCAAAAATAATTTTTATTTTAAGAGAAATTAGTGGTATACTATCAATGTCTGCTAAACTAGACAAATCAAAATCAGTACGTCGCTGGTGAAAATAAAAAAATGTGGTACATTACAAGATTCTTCATAGCACATGTATGCCAAATTTTATTAAAATATCTCAAATGGTATGTGAACAGGGGTAATTGTGTCGTAGTTTTTCAATAGTTCAACTTTGTTTACCTGTAAAATTGCAAGTATAAACGGCAATATTTTTTTGCAATCATTGAGTGAGTTACTGGGTCATTGTCCATGCAAACTCACATTTTGATGGTTACACTTAACGAATCATGAAAAATGGAGCATGTCGCTATTTCACATTTACCCTGATGTTTGGGGCAAATGTGTTAACTGACTCTATATCTCCATTAGAATATATGCGAAGAGTGGTCGGGGATAATGTGATAGAACGCCCATCACGAGAAAAAAGTGTTTTGGTTTCACTGATTTATTTTGAAAGACTCAAAAGTTATGAAATTGTTGATCAATAACCAACTAGTGAGCAACGGAAAACATTTATTATCTCCTCATACAATATTAACCATCATTATAAACGAAACATTCTTCTAAAAAACAAAGTAAATTCCATTACGGATTATAATAATACAAAAACTCATCACATATTGTAGCCTTGAAATTTAACATCAAATGAGAGGTGTCCGCCCCTCCTGTCAATGACAGGATTTGGTAACATTCTGATGATATCTTCTTCAGAAATTGTGTCAATATCATCGATTGCTGGCCAAAAGAATTTATTATTTGAGAACTTTGCTAATTTAATATTCCAGTCACGGTCGACTTTCTCAATAATTTGGCCGACGTAATGTTTCACATGTTTCCTCGAACAGTATTTAATTAAAACCCATTTACCCGCTTCAAATACATCATCAACTATTGAATTTTCCAATGTTGCATTTGCTTGTAAATCATCGAGAAACTCATCATCTGCATCAGATTCTATGTATTGTAGAGAAAACTGAACATCTTCATTACTTGAGCTTAAATTTGATGTTATCCTGGATTTTTGCGTTTTTTGTTTCTTCGCACGTCTAACGTTATTCTTCTTGGGTTGCTTTTCTCTTAATCGTTGCAAAACTGCGTTCCGTGTGAGTACCTCTGATCCCAAAGAAACTCTAGTCTTCTTTGCTTCATATCACTCGACGGAGTCTGTTGGATAGTGTCTAATAAGATATCCTTAAAAGAAACATTTTTATTGTTATCTGTTGGCATTTGATGCCCAGATGTTGATGCAATTGCTTCGTATTCGCTCACATCAGTGGCATTTCCATTCGTTGGAAATGAGGACACAAGAGCCTCTTCACTGTTGGTGGCAGTATTTTCTTAACTTTGCAATGTCGAGTTCAAATGCTCTTCAAATCTTTTCAAGGAAGCAGGAGGATACGAATCTTTCGGAATGACATCAGCATTGAATGGAAAATTCCTGTCTTTTGAAGCCATTCGAAATGATTTCGGGGGTAATAGATTTTCAAAATTTGCACAAAAATTGCAAAAAAATACTTTTTGGTAGCTTTTGACCTACATGTTGTCTTTGCCAAACAATCAATTTCACATCCCATTTGCTCTTCAATGATTTGAATAATGCCACGTCAAGTCGTTGCAGTAAGTGCGAGCTGTGAAGTGGAAGTTTGAAGATAGTTATATCTTCGTTGATAGCAGTTTCAATAACGACTGGATCTATGTGGATGCTGTAGCCATCGTAGATTATTATGGCAGGCCTTTCATCACCTAAAGTTGGAATAATAGTTTTCAAGAAATAATTTCGGAACACGTCATTTTTATCCATCCCTTTTGGTCGCTGCATAGACTGTTCCGGGATAACTAACTTCTTTAGGAGCGACCCATTTATTCCACAGATGTCGACCTTTGAAAATTATTAAAGGTGGGGCTTTTCCTCCTGCAGCGTTACACATTGCTAGTACCTTACTCCTTCTAGGATCTAGCGACAAACTAGTCTCGTTCAAATTCCTAATTTTAGATGGTTTATTATGCAAATTGAGCTTGTCGAGCGTGGACTTTAGGAGTGAAAGGTAGGTAAGTGTTCATTACAAAATATGATCAAGTGCTTTTCTCCTGGAATATTCGACATTTTGCGGAACCTTGAGGCTTAGGTTGTGTCGTTTCTTAAAACTAAGGAACCACTCCTCTCGGAATACCATTTTTGAATTGGTTTTCGATATGATTGTTATAAATATAAGAACCCACTAGTTCCAAGATTTCTAATCGGCTCAACCCGAATCCCCATTTTTCTAGTGTCTTAATGCCACACGCCAATTAGCTTCTTCTTCTTTAGAAATTGTAGTTGGGCGCCCTTTATTTTTACATATCTTTCCTCTGAGTCCTTTTAATCGAGAATACAGTAATAAGTATGGGATCTTAAAAGTCTTTGAGGCAGCACATATACTCTGCCTTTTCGCTCTAACCCATGCTAAAGCTATTTTGTAAATCAGCTTCATTATACGCGGGCTCAGCAGTTCCTTTCTTTTATAATTGCCAACCATGGCAAGGAAAACTGAAATACAACGAGAAAATACTTAATAATTTGTTGTTTCATGTAGGTATTTTGTTGATGTCGACAATAACAATAGAAAATTTCCAACTTGAAATTGAAGTGGTGTAATTGTGATACATCGGGGCAATTGTGATATAAATAACACAATTGCCTCGGACTATAGATCTCACATTTTCCCCATACAAAATTTTGCTGGGGAAAATGTGATATATGTTGGAATAAGCTTCCACAAGGTAAAATAATCTAATTCTTCATGTATTTCCCATTATACACTAAGTAGTGAATATATAGGCATAATGAAACAATTACTTACGAGGTTTGAATTAGTAGAAAACAACGATGAGAAGAAACAGGTTGTACTCGTATTTCAGGTTAGATATACTATTTGCACGTTTCAATGACGTGCTCACTACTGAAGCGGAAATACCGGCTACTCTGGTGTAGTTCAAATGAACTACTGTATTTACATCATTGTAAGCTAGATGTTGTTACACCACGAAATTTGAAAACCCAGATTTGTGGCAAACGAATTTGCCGGTTAGCTAGCGGAATGGGGTGGGTTAGAAATTTTTGTCTCTCACTCACTCACCTTTCGAGGGCTAACAGTTCATTTCCTAAATCACGATCGGTACTGCCAGGCGCCACCCTAATCTTTTCTTTGTTTAGCCAAATGCTCACCCAAGACAAGGGAGAAAAGCGAACACTTGTAAAAAAAAAATAAAAGAGAAAATTCACACTAACGGTTCTCTCTATTAACATTAAACATTTACAAATAGGTAGACGGGGTAATGCTCGGAGTCCTAAATCTATCATGCAACACAGAAGGGGGTCCATACGAATGGATCCGCCGATAAATTATTACAATTGGTTTCGCAAACTAATCTACTTTTGCGACCTACCCTAGTTTATCTACGCGCACACAAATTTGTTTAACGCGACCGCCACTGAAGAAACGAAAAGTACTTACTGTAACTGTCTTCTTTCTTCTAATCCCAAAATGCGGAAGTTGACCCATTTATTTCCACGTCATCCACCAAGAACCATAAGTTTTAATCCGAAGTCTCGTTTAACATGCCCATAATCCGCATGTTTCTTAATTAAAAGTCCGACGGCACCAGAGATTGCTTATTATCCGCAAAGCGGTTACCTTGATTTCAACATAAAATCAACCGATATTCTCTTTCCGGCCACGAACGAAAGGTTCTTTTTGTGGATACACATTTAACGTAATTTTTCACACGCGCCTGCGAAGTGTTTCCGGTTGTTTTAATTTTAATTAAACAACATAACTCCGCACCATTTGGTTACAGGTCGGTCGACGAGAGTCTACTTAAGAACTCGCTAAAAAACTAACATTCGTTAAGGAAGCATCACCCCTCTCATTGGTTTCTTTCCACACCACCAATGTTACAAAAATTTACTGCGTTACGAATTTCTTAGAATTAACAAACGAAACCGCTTACCTAGAATTTTTAACCGTGGGCGCAAAGCCGTGTGTTATTTCTCTTTTAAACAAACATGTCTTAATTTAACTGATAACGCCGGCTACATCAACCGTAATTCGTAGAACCAACAACAAGGACACCATTGTTCCAGCACACCAAACGCAAAACGCGAAATACAATTCCAAGAAATCGACTGGTGAGAACTATGAAATCGGTATTTTCTACAACAACCTAATTGCTCAAACGTGACGATAACATCCTTTATAAATCTGAATTAAGAAAAATATCAAATAACTGAAAACAATATTCCAACAAATTTGACCCTGATCACACGTGTAACTCAATGCAAATGAAATTCGTTATAACTATAGTCTAATTCAATTCAATAGAGCATAACCGGACCAAAATAATCTGCGCTTACAAAAAAACAATTTTTCACGAAAAGAGGTGACAATGTCAGCCCAATTTAATAATTCAATAGCAATTCATATTTCACTAATACAATTACCCTATTATCACATTTACCCGCATTTACCTTACATATATTAATAATAAATAATTTATTTTTGAGAATTTTACCACCCTGTACCTCAAAAGTTAAGACTTTACATTTATACAAAGTTACTTCTTAAAATAGACCTTTGAATATTGACATCCAATTAGAAAACACCCTGTATATTTCTAGTTAAACAATTACAGTCTAGTAGACCAAACTTCGTAGCGGTACAAATTGAACATAGTAAACAAAATAAAATAACCACAATAAAATAATAAAATGGCAACCGTAGTTGCCAACGTTTTTGAATCAATCAAACAAACTGAAGTTCAAGGTAGCCCGCTAAAAGTCATGTAGTCATTTTGTATACCAAGCCAGATTCTAGACTGAAGGAAGTCTGGATCTTTCAGTTTTTTAGTCTAGAATCTGGCTTGATGTACAAGTTTATTACCGGACTGTTAGGGGTCATCCTCACAAAGCTCCTTACAAAAGTGATCAAAAATTTGGCACTACGGTTATCATTTAGATTCGGGCCCCAAAACAAATCTTTGTTTAAAAAAAATTGTAAATTCGAAATCATAAATTCATTATTCTGCGTAAGATAATTAACCACTGGGAGTCCTAACTTTTTTAAAGCACCTTATTGTGTTTTTTTATACTATGATTTTCTTTGTTATTAAGCCGTGGTCTGTCGGAACTGCTTCTTCTTCCAAATGTTTCGTTTGCTGCTGCAATAAACATCTTCGGTAGCGTGGTCGTAGAACTCGTTTTAAGTCTCTGGCAATCACTAGAATATTACAACTTAGAATTCAAATACAGGAACGTTTAAACACCAATTAAAGACGTATTGTCAATTGTCCACAATATAAAGCTTGCTAAAGTTTTGTGACCACAACTTCTGAAAGGATTATCTAAGGTGGTGTACTATTTTCATTTTTTATTTTCTATTTGATGACGCTGCTGTTTATGTGTAAAATATGTAACAATATTGTGCAAAAAAAGAACATTTTAAATTTAAAATCTTAGGTTTTATGGGTAATTTCATATGTAATCCAATTTGTTTGTTGAATCAGGTAATTATATTGCAAGGATTATCTGTTCCTTTATACAAATTATCGAGTAATTACAATTTAGTTTTAAGTTTTGAAACCAACGTTTTTAGGTCACTTAGTCGTTCTTTTTGCCCACCATTGTATAGGCTTTATCATTGTGTTTGATTAAGGATAGCCTTCATTAGCCCACACAATGTGTAACGGTCACTGTGAGTTAGGCAACACACAATACACGGAGTCGAGGTGTAAACGCGACATTTCTCCGTGTTCGCTCCTTAACGAAAATTTTGGGGATTTAATTCCCAGAATTCAACTTCCGCGTTGTCCTAATTGGCCAATACATTTTCGGCTGATCTTCAATTTCCGCCTTGTAACAACTACTATCACGTCGTGTTACGTGAAATTCAAATTTGCCTTCATCTGAGTGCTTCATCGTAATTCCGTCAAATTTTCTAGTGGTATGTATAGGACCCTGCAAACTTTCAATGTATAGCGGTATATTTTAGCTGGGGAAAGGATTGATTACTCGATTTTCTGAAGTTTATCTTAGGACGGATGCGTGTACTAATTTCTTCTAATGGTCGCTCGATTGCACTCAGGTACGACAAATATTCTTCATGGCTTCTTCAACGTTACACCGTGCATAATTTTCAGATAAGGCGAGTTACTCCGGGATTAGAGTTACTCCGGGATTAAAATTACTCGGCTTTAAAGGTTCTTTTGGCCTAAACAAAACCAATTACCTGGCTGATTAAATTCATCGTGGGATCTCTTTCTACCTTTTATTGTCTTGTCGCTGCGTGTGTCGCATACTTGGGGTTTGCTGTTAAGATTGCTGAAGTACGGGACATCCTACCGAAATTAGGGTCGCCGCAGCTGGAACCGACACCACATATCTGTATCTTCTCCTGTGTGTGTCAACATCGTAAACCTCTATCTACAACATAAGGTCAGATTTTTCTAATTATACTTCTGCGCTGAAAACAAACCATCTCCGGGACGTCACACTGCTACCGAAAACGTCTCAAGCGTAACACCTAAATAAGTACAACTTGTCTTGGCACCTTAAGTGCAGTTAAATCTTTGGAACTCGAAACGTATTTGTTCACGTATTTATATTTTTTTGTTAATTCACTACAATATAATTAATTAACTTGTTGTGGCGCATATACTTGCCCAATCTGTAAACGAATGTGTACCGTAAAGGCGCGAACTTGCTTCATTTACCCACCATTGCTTGGGGATTTTAGAGTATTAGGGGTAAGACCACGGAAGAGCGCTCTTTTGGGGAAACACCTAACTCTCCGATACTTTTTAACGCTAAATATTGCAACTGCGAACACTAAATACACCTTCGTATTGTGCGGGTGTGGTTACGTCGCCATCTTGTCTAGATTAAATAACGCCAGTGGCGTACCGCATAAATTATTAACTTGCTATTAATCTTATATTTTTTTCCTTCTTTTTGTGCACGACTATATATATGGGTACGAACGAATACGCTTCGTAGAATTAACTTACGTTGTAAGTGGATATATTTAAATTGTGCTCTGTTCCTTCTTCTTTATGGTGTGTTATTAAATATAACGTTTTGTAGGTTACTTGTGTCTCTCCCTCTCTTCATTGTATTTATTGCTCCTTTAATTTGTTACGGTTGATTGTTGCGTCTGTTTCTTTAGTTCGGAAGCAGGTTTGTATCCACGCATTAGGACTATGGCGCCCTCGGATTAAATCAAGACAGTTCTGAAGAAGCGGTGGATCCTTTTTCTCACCCACGCCCTACTCTTCGGCTGCCGGCAAAACTTACTTTTCTTCAATTAACCGTAGCAAATGGTGGGCTAAACGTCGGCAATTACAACCAACTGAGTTGTTTTTTATGCATTTTGTAAAATAGTGTTATTTCTTTATTACATATAATAATAATAATAATAGTGTGTAGTCGTTGAAATGCAATACGTGGAAGCTACATAAATAGGTTATTAGAAGACAAAAAAGATTTGTGTTAATGTTTCAAAAAATTAAAGGAAGATCATGATCATGAACCAATTTAAAAAACTTACTTTCATTTATAAAAAAAATAAATACGTGACCGCAAACAACTAAATTTCGTAAAATGTTTGCTTCAATAAAAATAATAATTTCAAAATTTAATACATTTAATATAGTAGTGGACTGTAACATTATAAATGTACGTCTCTTCTTAAAGACGTTTAAAGAATGAATGAATACTTAAAACTACCTGGGTGACTTAAGGGTTGGTCAAGCCCTATAGAATTGTCAACATGACGTATAAGTCACTTAAGGAGTTGTAGTTCTTACAGTACGCGGTATATATTTACCAGAAGTGGTTTTGTAAGAAGGGTAGGTTAAAGAATGGAAGAGAAACAGAGACTAGCCTACTCTTATGGGGATCGAACCTGAATCTTATGAATGGCAAATGTTCGTGGTAAGGGAATTGTACCACTTGTCCATAAACCTTGATATAGTGAGTTCTTTTCAACACACATACCGCTTACAATTTCGTGAACGATGTTCTCTGCAGATCCAGTGTTTTCATCAGCTTCTCCATACCCAGTTCTCCCTGTCGTGTCACGGTTGCCATATGTTGCAATTTCTAATATTCATAATATTAGTAAAATTGTCAATTACAGACGAGTTTACTGAAGTATGAAGCAAACCTTTTATTTCCTTATAACTTTAAATTCAATATTTTTTAATTACGTCAAAATTAGTTACATCAAAATCATTCTATATCTATGGAAACTACAAAATATAAAAAAACCGACATAAAATAACAAAAACAAACTCCAATTTTCAACATATGGCATATGTAGGAGGGTACTTTTTGAGGGGCTACTCTTTAAAGATGACTGATCCTAAACATCATAAAAAGCAAAGTTTCAATAGGCTACTGAAATTGAAAAATGGATTTTGTTATGTCAATAAAATGCTTGTTACGAGATGCACTTTTCTATAGTGTTTTGAATTATTAAATATTCATGTAGATGTTGCGTGTAATTAAGTAACACAATTGCCTAATAAAGCAACGCTTACGTATAGTAAATATAATTAATTGTTTGTTTCTACATAACTAATTAAATCATAAATTTAGTAATCGTTAATTTGACTTATGACCAATAAAATTACTGAAGTACAACGGAACAAAATCTTTTATGCAGATTAAAGTTTCCGTATCATAAAACAAATTAAAAATGGTAACGGGCATAAATTAAAAGAGCTTTAGTAGGTTAATTCCATTCAGTTTAATAAACTTTATATATAATTACAATTGATAAGGTAAATTACAATTTTAACAACTTTTTTAATAGGTTTGATATTTGATGTGGTTGCGTGGCGGATGATGGGCAGTCTTTGATTGGCTGCAAATTGGATTTTGAAACGAGGGTTGACTCTGCACGTACATTTGTGGTTCCAATACGTGCAAAGGGCATTTAGCTTTTCCCGTTCCTTTCTACGTACTAACTCTATTACAAGAGTATTTTCCTAAATTGTAAGCATTTGTGATGTTCGTGCTTTTCCCAAGACTTGATGCAGTCGTTTGTTTTACTTGTTTATTTTGCCATAAATTGTACAGAACGACAAGCGCACGCTGTTCGTAATGTCAGTTTTGTTTGACACCTCGCGGCTACTGGAAATTGCATGCTCTCATATTCTAGGGTATGTTAAGCATAAACTTGATATTTATGTCGGGATTTTCACTGAATTATTTAATGTTTTAGCTTACCAGAAACACGCTCGAGCTTTTACCACATTAAAACAAACTACCATACTTCGCTTATAACTGCGTTATCAAGCTCATCGAGCGCACATAAAAAATCAACCCAAGTATTAACCAATAACGGATAATTTCAAAAAAATTTTCTGATAATAATTATACTAACAAAATCTTTTTAATCAAAAGAGACGTTGGTTCACAATGTTGTCATCTAATGACAGATGATTAAAGCCAGCATTGGCTTCGTGCTTGGGAAAACGTGTTTTCCAAATTAGAAAAAGTAATTTCCTTACAATTTAAAAGTCTGCGAGGAAATAACGTTATCGAAAAAGGTTTCCATGACCCTTAAATAATTTGTTTACTCCGATATTTGGTTTCTGGAAACTAATTGTTCGCTCTTTTATAATTTTCGTGTTTAAACTGAACAAAAAAAAAGATCAAATACATGTTTATGTTACTGTAAATTGTTATTCCGCTTTTGTTAATTAAAGTTTATACTAGATAGTTGACGGAAAACGGTTTCAGTTGTAAAATAATTTGGGTTTTAATTTTGAACTGAACCGAATTTAAACTTAATTGGGTATTTCTTTATTGCATTTTAATTACTTTTACGCAAACAATCGTTTGTCGTAAATTTTATAGATGTGTTACGTGTCGGTTTGTTTTGCGGTCATGATTCGATTTATTTTGATGTACAGTAATGAGGTCGTAACGATTTAGTGTTCAACGTTATTAGACGTATCCCAATTAATTATTTTTATGCAATGCATAAATGTTTGCGCATAAAATATACACGGGATACACGAACATACTTTATGTCTTTATAGTTTTTAATTTTTTTTAATGTTTGATATTGTTGCGAATGTTATCGCTCTCCTTTATGCATTCACAATCTCGAGTTCTTTGAATCGTATCGTCTGTTACAACTATTACGAGTTTATTTATTTTAACAGATGGTACAGTTCTTAAGCTGCGTCCTCACCGGTGTGCACGTGGCAAATGACCATGACAATCGACAAAATAAGTCGATCGACGTGTCGATTTGTTTTCCATCGCCCGTCGGTAAACATCAAAGAGCAGTCGATCGACATTAGTGTGTTGACGTGTTTTCGACGTTTGACATTCGACAAACTGTTTTAACCATCTTGTTGACATCGTAGTATTCGTGTTTTGTGGTATTCGTTAGAAGAAATGGAATGGGAGCAAGATAAAGTCATAGCCTTTATTGAGGCATATAAACTGAAAAAGAATCTATGGGATTCCAAAATGAAAAACTATAAGAACAGAAACTTGAGGCACGATGCCCTGATGGAAATTGCTAATCAATTTAACATGGAGAAGCAAGCTGTAGAACAAAAAATTAAAAATCTTCAGAGTCAATTTTCAAGAGAATTGAAAAAATAAAGGATAGCAAGAAATCTGGCACTGGTACCGAGGATGTGTATACAAGTAAATGGTTTGCTTTTGAAAGTTTGAAATTCTTACTGGACAAAAATAAGCCCAGGGAGATGTTGGATTCAGAGCTACAGGTATGTAGATTTTGAGAACTAAAAACTTTATTTTTATTTTTAAATTTATGTTGTCAAACAATACATTTTAACATATTTCGTATTGCCACGGAACTTCTCCTTCGGGTGTCATAAAATAGAGCTTTTAAGGTGTTTCTCACTTGCTGGGCATGCAGTGCACTTCGTCTGGGTATTCTGGGTAAATCTGCTAAGCCAGGGTGATTATCATTTCTCCAAGCTCCTGGAATAACGTCTCTTGAATCAGAGCAATCAGAATCGAATGTTCCAGGAGGGTTGTAAATGCTTTTAGATGCACTTTTTCTAAGAAAATTGTGCAAGTAACATCCTGCTAACGTCACCTTGCAAGCGGTTTGGGGTTCCAATAGCAATGGTTTACGAAATATTCTAAATACGTTAGATATTAAGCCAAACACATTTTCTGATATTCTTCGAGCCCTGCTGAGGCGATAATTAAATACTCTTTCGCTAGAACCTTTAGTGTGATTTCCTGCATATGGTTTCATTATATTTTTGACAAAGGAAATGCATCGTCTCCAACAAAAACATATGGGCTTTTAGTTCACTATTTGGGAGTTGATTTTCTTCAGGTAAATGCATTGTATTGTCCTCTAGAAGCTTATTAAATGTGGTACTACTAAACACGCCACCATCTGAAATGCGCCCTTGGCATCCCACATTAACGTAAATGAAGTTGTAATTTGCGTCAACTACGGCAAACAATACAATACTAAAAATCCCTTGTAATTGAAAAATTCACTGCCACTGTTTATTGGAGCCTGCAACGATATGTTTCGCCTATCCAGTTGAATCCAACGATTGTGATAGTCTTCGGCAACGGCTTTCCATTCTGCTTCGTTTTTAGGCATCTGAAATAAAAAAAGTAATTTTAATATTTTTAATTTTATTTTTCAATCTTTAAACTGAAAACAGTTACAACAGTAGTAAAATAAAAATATTTATATTACAGATTTCATCGGTAATGGATGCCGTGGACGATGCCAACGATGTGGATACCACTGATGACCTTGAGAACACGCAACATTGCATTTTAAATGATGAAAACAACAGCTCACAAGACTCTACGATGAGTAACTCACAGGCCAATAATGTTGAAAAAGCAAAGGACAATGTTACTCCAAAAACAGTTCAAGTCTCCAACTCTTGCTCATGTACCATCAAGGAAAAGAAGATTCGATGACTCAATGGTCAATGAAGCATACGAAGCAATGAAGCAAACATTAGCTGCAAAACCAAAGGATGTGTTCACCATATGTGGCGAAGAAGTGGCTGTGACATTAAGAAACTTGCCTACTACTTATGCTCAAGCTATAGTGCAACACAAAATAAGTACACTTTTGTTTGAAGCAAAATTGGGAAATTATAATTATCCCGTAGCACAACAACCACAGCAGCAGGCTCCTCAGGCTCAGCATCAGCACTATTATCCTCGGTCTCAGCAACAGCACTATTATCCTCTGTCTCAGCAATATTTTTTGCCTCCAGCTAATTCCGGTGGCTTACTAACGATTTTACCGCCGCAACAGTCGCCGGAATCATATTCCTCATGCTCTTCTGGTAATCCCCAACTCCTGCACTGTCAACTTCTACAATGACTACTGATGAAGATGAAGCTGTGGATAATTTCCTCACCCAGCTGCAAACTCCACGACATCATACGTCACAATAAACATAGATATGCGCGGTACTATTTTCATTTAGGATTTACTTTAAATATTTAGTTTTAGCTTATTTGTACTACTGTTATTTGTTCTTATTTGCTCTTTGTAGTCGTTAAAATTTGATTAAAAAGTAGCTATACTAGGTATTTCTTTTTATATGTATCTCGTAAATAATAATAAATATTAAGTACTTACCTTTATATATTCTTGTAATACATCAATAAGGGCTTCGCACACCTCCAGAACAATTTTGGAAATCACCTGTTTTGAAATTTTGAAAAGATACATTAGTGAATGGTACGAATCTCCAGTTGATAAAAATCGCAACGTTACAGCAAGACGCTCCGTTATGGGAATGGCAGGTCTACAATTGGTATCTTCTTTACAAATTTTTGGCCCGATTTTTGTAATAAATATTCAAATTCACTTTCCGACATTCAAAAAAATTTCTAAATCCACCATTACACCTGTATTCAAGGCTCAATATGTTGACATCATCTTTCCTTAAATCCTCTATCAAATCGCTAGCATTGTATCTAACTCTACTTCGCAGGCTTGGTCGAACCCAAAATCTTCTTTTACGGGGAAGTTTTTCTTTTGGCGATAATAATATATGCGGCACAAGCAACTAATGCGTCATCTTCGTCTGACATGTTGATTTCGACTGATCGACAAACATTTCTGTCGATCTGGTGTGGACAGATGCAGTTTTGTCGACTTGCTAATCAACAACGTCGATCGACAGAGTCAATCGACAGTGTCCACTCAGTGAGGACGCAGCTTTACAGAATACCAACAATTAAAATTAACAATTTCGTTTTTAAATATGTGGAATGTTTGTTTGAATTTAAATAAAACGCGCCGTAAAGTTTCCGTTACTTTAATTCATAACTGGCACATAAACGATACACAAAAAAAAGATGGACGCACCAATGCAATCCGTTCTTTTGTTTTCACACAAACCGATCTGTGTTCATCAACAATCAAAAACGAACTCTCTTTATACTAAATCATGACCTGCATAACAACTACAATGCTTTGCGAATGTCCGCCTCATTATTACTATTACTCCAAATAATTCTTATAGTTACAATTTTCTTAAAACCTAATGCATTTCTTAAGAGCTAAATCCCTACAATTTGCCCTACCTGACTAATGTTTGACCTCAAACAAGGTACTTACAGTAATACCTAACTTATTTAAATTACAATCAATACAAGTATCTATTCCATAAATTATACGTAGATATTTACATTACAAACAAATACACAATAACTTAACTAATTGTTAGCCACGGTCTCATATTTTCAGGGCAAGTGATACCATCATAAGGCATTTGAGTGATTTGAAAGTTTTCAATATCTACAATACATAGCGGTCGTTGTTAAGTACCTTGGTCACATTATAAGGACCCTTATAGAGCAGTAATTTTTATTAATACCGGAAGTCACGTCATAATTTTTATTAAAACGTAGTCACTTACTTTATATATATGGGGTGGTTTATGTTTACGGTCAAAGTAAAGTTTATTTTTACTTTGGACCTGTAAGTTCTTCTCTACGGCTTCGGACCTGACTTTGTCTAGTTCCCTGCTTGTGACACTGTAAGAATTTATGAAATTCCTAAGATCGTCATTGAATCGCGTTGATTGACTCCAAATAACAACATCGAGGGACTTGACCCTATAGACCTACTATACGAGTTATTGATTGCATATTCTATTTTGTTTAAAACTTTGTCCCATTTATTTCTCAATTCTGACAATTTTGACAACATAGGTATTAAATCAGAATTAACCCTTTCTATTTGTCCATTTGACTTTGGGAGGCTGTTGCTATTTCACATGTATTATACCATTTTTTGATAAAATTTTCAAATTCCTTAGAGGTAAATAAACTACCTCTATCTGACACTTATATGGTTTACTAAAATTTTTAAAATAGTTTTCCAATTTGTGGATCACTTCTATAGCTATAGTAGTTTTCACATAATAAAATGAACAAATTTAGTGAAAGCGTTCATTATTTAGAAAATACATTTTTTTCCCCTGTTGAGGTCTTTTTTAAAGAGCCGTAATGATCGGTATGTATGGTAACAAAGTGTTTGTCGTTTTTAGGTATAAAGGTATAGAAAGTCCGATCTTTCACCGGGTTTTAGGTATGACTCATCGCTACAAATTGTATGGATCAATCCAGGCTCGTATGTCGTAACTAATAAATAATTCCTACTGTAAATTTTTATGTAATCTGTCAATTCAGTTTGATCAGCTGTTTCAAACTAATTAAAATAATCATAAATATGTTTTCGACCAGAAATGTTCTGATTTTCTCTTCATTTTTTTAAATTGTGTCATTGAATGAGGTTGTGGGAAGTTCTAATAATTATAATTTATTTATATATTTGTACAGTTGGAAATGTTACATTAATGTATGCGAACAAGATGTCCACGTATAAAACTTCTTAAAATAATTTTACTTTAGTGTTAAATGCAACGTTTAGTTTTGAGGTACCTATTTAACTGAAATTTAACAATTATTTGATTTAAATACAGTTTTATCTACTCAGAGTGGTTTTACTGTACTGTGACGCAAAATCAATCAACGTTAATAAAACTAATTAAAAAGGATCCGATCTAATCAGATTCATCTACCCCATATTCCAAACTTAAACTTTGATTACAACCTATACTAATAATTAAGGGTTCCACAAGTTCAAACCGCTGCTCAATATCCCACCACTTCTTCATTTCTTTTTCAGCATGTTGAATGCATTTCGTCCAATATGTACCATCTATTCTTTCGAGGGATTGTTTCCACACTTCTCGTACATGTTCATCGGTGTACTGTGAATTCAACTCTCAACTTTTTTATTATAGTACTCCTTGCAATTAGCCCAAATTAATTGGATTGGGTTAAATTGGCAATGATACGGAGGTAATCTTAGTATCTTATGGCCGTTTCTAAGTGCAAGCTTAATAAATTTTCGGTTTTGGATTTTCGTTAACTAATTGTAAAAGTTCTCGTTTTAACATTTTTTGATCATGCATTACATTATGCTTTAATAAAAATGTACACAAATCATGTTTGGTCGAGGAAGCATTGGGTATTTTTTCTTTTAGTGTTGAATGGTAACTGGCGTTGTCTAATATAATTAAACTAGGTTTTGTTAAATTTGGTATCAAATCATTTTCAAACCATTTCTTAAACAAATCTCCACACATGTCACCATGATAATCTTCTTTTGGGGATTTAGATGAAAATAGAAGTGAAGCATTAGAAATAAAGCCGTTCCAGTTTCCTGCATGTACAACAATAAACCTAAAACCAAATTTTAATTTATTACTTGTAAGTATAAAATCAGGGTCAAACATTTTGCCTTCTCCAAGTGGCTTTTCTTTATGCTTTGTTTAGAAGCATCATGTCAACTCCTTTTTGGTGAACCTCTACTAAATATCCAAGTTTCATCCTATATACAGGGTCATACAATGCAAGATCCGTCTCAGTAAAATATTCTCGTAAAAATCTAACACGACTTGCTGAAATGTGGTTTTGTTTAAATAAACCACGTCTGCCATCATCAAGTTTAAAGGAAAATCCAATATTATGTAGAGTCCACTTTTGCTAAAGTTGAATACACCAGCGGTAGCAATTTCATGTTGCAATGTTGCAACAGTAATATGTTGCCCTATATTATTCATAATTACTTATAAAAAAACTAATTTGAGCAATACTTACGATTATTATGCATATCATAAATTGTACGTTTAACCAAATCTTTCACGAAGTTATCAACGTCACAAGACTTTGACTTCCTACGTTTTTGTTTTGGCACTACAGGTTCTTCGTTCTCCTTCACTTCATTTCTTTTTTAATCGAAGATACAGTATTTATGTTAACGCCACATGCTTCTGCAGTTCGCTAATAAATGAAGCCGTAAGATGAAATAGTATTTTTAATTCATAAAATACCTGCATAACTGACGTGAAAGGCAACAATACAGCACCGTTGTCACGTTCTCGCATAAAATAGTCCATTACTTTCATAATGACTGCTTCGGTTTCCAATTTCTTTGGCATTGCAACTATTCCTATGCTATCATAATAATCATTAATTTATTATTAATACCATGTACTTACTTAATCTGCCTCGATATAATAATTGATTAGTATTGAAAAATACTGATTTGAATAAAGGAAAATTAAAAATTCGAAAACGGTGTGGCAACTTGAAGTACGAATGTAAGGTTATGACAATGTAAACAAAGAAAATTATTCGACGTACGTTTTCTTGTTTGCACATAAAATAAACGGCACGACATACGTTTCTCAATTGCATTTTGCTGATATTTTGATTTACAGAAACAGAAAACTGTGTCACGTCGATTATCATAGTTTACTGCAATGAGTCATACCTAAAACCCGGTGAATCGGACTATAAAATCCCTTCAGGCCTACCACTGTTTGTCGAATAAATGAAACATTTTATACAATTTTGAATATACATGTCAACATTGGCTGAAATTTTAGGAAACCAATATGTTCTGCGTAAGTATTCTATTGTTTTACCTTGTCATACGTGTCCTAATTTATCATGGAAATTAAAATAACATTATTCTTCATTGCACTAGGTACATAAAACAATAAATTTTTCCTGTCTTTCCTATAAACTAATCCATTCCTTAGTTCAAATTGCTTACTCTCCTATTTTCTAACTCTAATTTTATCTTTTGTATTTTCCCTATCCAAATTTTGCGCTATAGCTAAATTTTGTTCGAAAGGGTTCTTGTCAAGTACCAAAATATTATTTAAACGACTAATGGCGTCTACATGTTGCATTCTAGTGTTTTGACGGTGTTCCAAACTGTAATCATAGTGAGAGCCCATCGATTAATTCTTGGATTAATGTCTTTTTCTGCAGCGCTAATTTAATTGAATTGCAGTCCGTAACTATATTAAATTTTAACCCTTGCAAATAAATGTGAAAACGATTGATTGCGTTTATGATTGCTAATAGCTCAAGTTCATAACTATGGTATCTCGACTCGACTTCTGTCGTTCGTTTACTGTAATTAGCAATTGTTGAAACACATTATTTAACTGTTTTTGTAAAAGTACAGCTCCATACCCGGAAGCGCAAGCATCGCAATGTAATTCTGTAATTAATATGGGGGAATAAATGGCTAAAATTGGTGCTTCGATTAACTTATTCTTTAAATCTTCAAATGCAAATAAACTTGAATGTACTATTTTTCCTAACTAAATTGTATAAAGGTTTTGCAATTATCGAAAATTGGGGAATGAATCTACGGTAGTAGCTTGCCAAGCCAATAAATCTTTGAACCTCCTTTGCATTTTTTAGGAACAGGGTAATTTGACATTACTTGAACATTTTGTGGATTTGGTCTAATTCCTTTACAATTAATTAAATACCCTAAATAAATAATTTCATTTTGCAAAATGTTCATCGATTCCTTTCGTCGCTATTAAAATATCATCCAAATACAAAAGAATTTTCTTATCTTTAACTAAAAATTTCGTTAATAAATCTTTGAACTATTGCAGGTGAATTGCATAAACCAAATGGGACCTTTGAATATTCAAATTGACCTAAGTTCTTAGCCACATTTACATGATGAAAACCGTTTTTTAAGTCTAATGAACTGTGATACATATTATCTTTCAATAAATCTAATTGATCGTCAATTAGGGGAATCGAGTAGTGGTCTCTAATAGTAATTTTGTTCAAATGTCGATAGTCAATACAAAGACGTAGTTTACTATTATTTTTCTTGCTTACCAGTACTATAGGGCTGCAGTATGGAGAATTGCTAGGTTTTATAATTTCCCTTTTTAACAAATCATCCAACAAATACTGTAATTTTTCCTTTTCTATTATTGACAACCTGCGTAGTCATCTCATGTGTTACTTTTGGTTTGGAAGGTCTACAAGCGTTTACATAATGATTGTTGTAAATATCTCTTATTTTATTAACTGTACTAAAATCTAAACTATTATTAATGCTTAAAACGGGGTTATCTTCATTGTCTACATTAATATTCATGATCTAGTTGATACCATCGTCTACAACTGTATCATGCCTTTTAAAAACTTCTAATCCATTACTAAAATTAACTTCAATGTTCGGCAATGCAATAAAATCGCTACCTAATATAGATGGGTATGACATTGTAGCATCAGGCAACATACATAAAACTGAATTGAAATGTCAATTCCACAAACTCGAACATCTTGAACAATCGTACCTAAAATATTTAATTTCGATCCGTTGATCCCAGTAAAATTCTGAATAAATAAAAATGTATCAAATAAATACAGAAAAAATCAAAGAAGAAATATGTACAATGTAATCTAAAAATTTGAATGCATTTTAGTACCTATTTGAGAGGAACACTGTATAGAAACTGCTAAAACATCTTTTGAAACCATTACAAACTATTACTAGTATGTAGCTAGAGAGAAATTAGTAGGATTTTTTACACCTAGTGTATTAGATTAATTATTTGAAATTGGTGTAAGATTCAAAAGACATTTTTGATATTGAATACATTTTGTTGAAATAGGCACCGCATTTGTTACTGTTCTTAACAGTGCTTAAAATTTAGAATTGTAAATAAAGTTGTACTAAGTTAGAACGGTTAAGAAATATAATTTACACCTACTAACAATTACTTAAAATTCTAAATTAATTAAAAACTTTGCACTGAATAATGTATTTGTGTCCAACTTGCTTTATTATAAATTGCATTTTTGAAAGCATTGTCTTTGAAAATTAATGTAAACAGCCAAAATAGGTTTTATGAAACTTGAATGGAATTTCTAAAACTTTAGTTTTCACAAAAAAAACATCTTTCTAATTCCATTTAAAACAGAATAAATTATAAAGTATTTACTGTCCCCTATGGTACTAAGGGATGATTACATAAAGTTAAAGGGAAAGTTGCTAAATTCAACGACCCAATTACTTTCCGCGAACACAGCAATAAATTAAGGATAGTTATCTAGTTCATTGGTGCGATATCATTATTTTGGCAAACGAATTTAATCGTTATTAACCTTTATAATTGGCACTATGTTCAGTTCTTTCTGTTATCTTGTCGATACTTCAACAAGTTTAATTGTTTTCTTGGAAACTTGCAAAGGTGTACAACATATTCAGCCCAACATCCTACATTCTTACATTAATTGTCTCATTGATTATCTTGGGGATTTCAACCATAATAAGATGCGAGAATCTAAATTACGATCGTCATTCAGTGTCAACAGACAATGATTTTCGTATGAATTATCCAATGAATAATGGTTAAAACAATGCGCCGTATTATCTGTACGTGTTATTGTGTACGTTGAGTGTTCTTTACTAAAATCGTAATAAAAAGATCCCACATTAATGATTTCACATTTGAAAGAAGTTTTCTACTGTATTTTATCTTTACTTAATTAATATTATTTTATTTCCAACATTGAAAGTGACAATTTTACAAGAAGTAGAATTTTAAATGAAATATTACTATACATCAATAAATATTTTAATATGAAAATTTTAATTAACTTAAAAACGATGTAAATATTTAAATTTATTCTTAAACGCATGTTCTCCGTTTTTAATTCGGCAAAGCAACCGTTTAAATTCCTAAATATTTAGAAAATTAATTGGAGAATTGTTTTATACTATGCTTATCTTAAATTGAGAAAAAATGCAATAAAAATAAACTAACCTAAAAGGGATTAAAAGATCTTTACAGTGAAAAACCGTTTCTTTCTTGAAAACTGCCCATCAGTAAGCACTCAAATCTTTATAATAAACTATATAAAAGAAGAGTGTTCTTATTCTGGGTTTAGTGTCTAAATTAAAGATCCATGCGTTAAACTTTTTAAGTGTTTATAAATCCGATTAAAGGTGTACGAAAATATGCTTGTATTTAAACTTGTACATACTTTAAGTTATTATTTGTAAAAATTTAAATATATTGAATTAGTATTTGAGATACGTACAATTGTTTAAATTTTATTTGAACTCTGTGATTTCCACATTTGTTAATACATCACCATATAATAGTGAGTCTAAGGTCGCATAGTATAATACATTTTTATGTATCGTAATAACAATAATTCGTTGTAAGAGTTTTTCAATTTTCTAGACGGAATCTAACGGGTTTTGTGAAATATAATCATCTCACAAGTGTAACAGTAGATGCCCAAGTCTCACATGAAGGTTTTTTTAACCATGATCAAAACCGATTTTTTAAAATAGGTTTGCTTTAACTTATTTCTGACTAAAATTTTGACCTGAAAATCAAATTTACTTTGAAATATGTACAACAGGTCAAGTTTACCAAAATTGCATATTTATGATCAGTAGACCAAGGGCTATCACTGGTAAAAATTTGAAGCAATTCCGAGCACTTTACCTAAAGTACAATTATACCGATTATTATGCATATTATAAATTGTAGGTTTAATCACATCTTTCGACAGAAGTTATCAACGTCACAAGACTTTGACTTCCTACGTTTTGTTTGGCACTACAGGTTCTTCGTTCTCCTTCACTTCATTTCTTTTAATTGAAAACCTAGTTTAATTATATTAGACAAAGACAGTTACCATTCAACACTAAAAGAAAAATACCCAATGCTTCCTCGACCAAACATGATTTGTGTACATTTTTATTAAAACATAATGTAATGCGTGATCAAAAAATGTTAAAACAGAAATTTTACAATTAGTTAACGAAAATCCAAAACCGAAAATTTACGAAATAGATGAGCTTGCACTTAGAAACGGCCATAAGATATTAAGATTACCTCCGTATCATTGCCAATTTAACCCAATCGAATTAATTTGGGCTAATTACAAGGAGTACTATAATAAAAAAATGGAGAGTTGAATTCACAGTACACCGATGAACATGTACGAGAAGTGTGGAAACAATCCCTCGAAAGAAAATAGATGGTATATTGGACAGAAATGCATTCAACATGCTGAAAAATAAATGAAGAAGTGGTGGGATATTGAGCAGCGGTTTGAACTTGTGGAACCCTTAATTATTAGTATAGGTTGTAATCAAAGTTCAAGTTCGGAATATAGGGCAGATGAATCTGATTAGATCGGATCTTTTTTTAATTAGTTTTATTAACGTTGATTGATTTTGCGTCACAATACAGTAACCACTCTAAGTAGATGAGTGTACAGTCGCTAAAACTGTATTTAAATCAAATAATTATTAAGATTTCAGTTAAATAGGTACCTCAAACTAAACGTTGCATTTTTAACACTAAAGTAAAATTATTTTAAGAAGTTTTATACGTGGACATCTTGTTCGCATGCATCGATGTCATACCATTTCAACTGTACAAAGATATAAATAAATTATAATTATTATAACTTCCCACAACCTTTATTCAATGACACAATTTAAAAAATGAAGAGAAAATTAGAACATTTTCTGGTCGAAAACATATTTGCATGATTATTTTAATTAGTTTGAAACAGCTTGATCAAACTGAATTGACAGACAATTGACACAAAAATTTACAGTAGAATTATTTATTAGTTACGACATACGAGCCTGGATTGATCCATACAATTTGTGGCGATGAGTCATACCTAAAACCCGGCGAATCCGACTCTATAAACTTATGCCTTGTTATGCGCATTTCCGCCTTAGCATACAGCTTGGACCCATCCGTTTACCATATAGTGTAGTGTTTTGTGTTTAATTTCTGGTCCATTTTTCTCAAACGTTCTGCCCGTAATCACTACTTTGACGGACTTTTAGGTCATGATGGGCCTAATCGGGTTCAATACCCAACTCCAGCCGACGCCGACGGTAGCAAAATAAGGCTGAGTTATTTAATACTCTATTAGTATGATTCTTTCAATTTAGCTTTTTATCTAGTAGTACAACTCATAAGTACTTAACTCAAAGGTGTACTACTCAAGCTTCTGATTGAACAATCAAATATGCGTTTCAAAAGAGCATTATTTCAATCATATTTGGATTTACTTGTAGCCCCCGATTATTTTTCTTAAATTAGTTAATTACTCATAAATGCATTTGTTGTACTTATATTTATTAATGTTATTAAATATTTTTTTTGTAAGCCGAAACATTAACTAATAATATATGATATTTGTGAAATAACCAAAATAAATTAAGTAATATAAAATTTACCTATACTCCATTCCAAATAAGAAAGGGTGGCACTACATGCGAAGGAAAGTTTACACAACTACAATTTTGTTTTAGCGGTAAATCTAAAATTAATTATATTTTATAAGTAACGTCATCATCAATATAGTTATTTTAAACACTTATCAATAAACAATAGAACTTTGTTTTTTATAACTTGTGCTTCTATTGATTGTATGATTACTACAAAATCAAAATAATTAAGTGCGGTTATTAAAAAATTAAATTCCGATTTATTACAAAATTGTAATTTTGAGTAAAAATATAAATCTTCATGGCTTGACTGCTAAGAACAACTATCAGATTCCTAAATGTATGGTGATTTCTATGATATCTTTAACCATGCCGTCTAATTCCCGCATCCGTTGTTCTTGTTTTAGCGTATGTTATATATTATAGGTTTTATTGGGTTTAACAAATCATATCAATGGGATTTAAGTGCAGTGGTATGGTGGCAATCTTAAGATGGTTCTTCAACTTTTTTTCACCATTCGGTCAATTTATTTATTTATTTATTCGTATGGTACATTTTAATATTGTATTGTGATGTAAGTGTTATGTATGGTACCCCAGAAAATCAGTATAAACCTGTATAGTGTGGTGACAAAACCGTGTGCAGTTGTGGATTGGTTCGTCTTAGCAAAGCATTTGCTTCAAAGTTTAGGAAACCACTAAAACCTAAACATGCCAACCGTTACCCACCTTAGTATTCATATGTAACAATATTAATTAAGTGTCTAAACATTATAGAAGGTAAATAAGAACATAAAATATAACAGCACAGCCATTGCATGACCACATATAATGGACCGGTCCAAGCGCCAGTCACGACAATGACGAAATAAATAATAGGTTAAAAGAAATAGCAAACAAAATAATGGAAAAACAGATAATCAAGACAGAGAATACAAAATATGCCTTAACGTCACATGATCTTCAGATTAGTAAGCCATAATATAGCTGCGTCCGTTAAATTATGAATGAAAATCCTGTACAATATGTGCATCGGTGTCTGGTTCGTTTCTACATTCACAATTTGGATTAGAAATCGTAACTTATTTAAACAACATGGAGTTGCATTTTGAATGGTTTGTTCTTATGCGATTTACTTTTAACCAAATTTTTCTTTTTTGATCAAAGCCCGGGACTTCTATTGTTGGATCATAAATAAGATGTTTATTGAAAACATCAACTCCAGACCATAATTTTTTCCACTCTTCAATTTCAGAAAAAGTCCCAAGCTAAGTAGTCTTGCAACCATACAAGACTTTGAGATTTAAGTCTTTTAGCTCAATATCATACAAAATTGGTAAGTTTTTGTTGGCATTTATCTCATTCTCGTTTTAACGCAGCTCTTCGCCGAATGTTCCATGGAGTAATATTACAATGAACAGGAAACTATTCAACCAGACAGGAGTACAATATTCTGCTGTAGAATAAACTAATGCAAATGTTGTTACAGCTAATATGGCATTATTTCTTGTTTTCATTTGTTGTTTCACTTTTTCTAAATGATTTTTGTGAATTAAAAACGTATCTAAAGTTACTCTTAGGTAAACTGTGTTAAAATTATGGTTTAACTTTGTATTAGTTTTTTACTTTTTTCTCTATTACTTAAATGAAAACAAGAAACCCTTGTCTTTTTAAGATTGGGACGGAATTGGTCGATGACGTATGGTGTTGGATGAGATAGAGAACATTCACGCTAGTTGTAGTTTTAGTTTTAATAAGTCTTCATCCGTTTTCCTTATACATTTATTAACAAGCTATTTGACAATGACCCCTTTTGCTAAGTTTGTGATGGAACCTCTTCAGATTTATCGCTTGGTATGAAGTATCATCCATTAAGATCACAGACTTTTTTTCTAAAAATGGTAAACAATTGTTAAACACTTCAATATTTATTTTATCGTGATAATCGCCTAAAACAATAAGAATATGTAAGATCGGTTGCGATAGAATGTTTTTGTTATTTACTTTTGTCTTTCGAGACTCAAAATTTAAGTACTTTCCACAAGTCCCATGTAGACTATAATTAAGCGTTTGGATTTGCCTGATGGATTTGTAACGCCAGTTGAAAGACTTTCTTCGTTGCTTTCTGTTGCTGAGGCTATTGTAGTATCTTTCCAGATTGTTGTTGTTATGTTTTATCAATCATCAGTATGTTAAATTGTGTGCCCCGCACAAATCTTTGCCATAAAACTATTTTTGATTTAAATATTATTTTTAATAGTAGTGAGTTGTACAGGGTGATTTATTAAAGATGGCGACCGGCCGTATCTCGAAAACCGCACGTCCTACAATATTGGGAAAAAACAGTTATTTTCCTACCGAGTGTCGAAAGTAGCAAATATAGATCTAGACACGAACACGATATTTGCACTTTCGCACGAGTTAGGAACTAATATTTTTAGACGGTTTGAACAACATAACTGAAACTAATTATTAATTTCCAATTCCATTGGAGACAAATTCCTATATAATCTGGATACCTTAAACCGTTGCTATGGTCATGTTGTTTATTATTTTAAATTGTTTTTTATTCTCGCTGTGAATTTCTGAATTTCTAAAAAGTGTGTTATCTCCTCTAAACTGTAAACGATAAAATATTGATAGTGATCTGTAAACTCTGAAATATGGATAATGATGAAGATAGTATTTTGGAAGCAGCAAATGAAACCAGCCTCAAGTTGTTGCCCCCTAAATCCTGGCAACGCTATGAGGAACCTTATAGCAAGTTTATGGGTGGCGAAAGCAAAACAGGGTAAATTCTTCGTTTTCGCAAAACGATTATAAAATATTTTTAAGTTCGAAGTTTTCCTCTAGATGGCGAAATCTATAATTTACAAAATATAATTGCGTTTTTTACAAAATATATCTTAATTAAGATTAGTAAAAAGTGTCAGCATTAGAAACTACTGTTTCTACTTTAAAACTTTTGTTAAAGTCATTTTCTATATTACCTATTGTTAAGTGGTAGGAAATGTTACCTTTGTTGAGAGAAAAATAATCCATATGCGTGAACCAATTTTAATAAATTTAGGCTCTATTTAAAGAGCATTAAAGGTAAATTTCAGAAGCACATTTTATTGGAAACTAGAGGGCGTTATGTAACATTTATCTCTATTTGTTATCTTTTCTGGAAAATTTTAAATGCAATCATATAACTATAACGAACTTACAAAAAAGGCAAATAGTATTACTTATTTACCTGTAAAACCGCAAACTAATATCTCTTGTCGTACCAAAGATTTTCAATTCTGATCAGTGTTCACTCGCCCTGTAAGTTTTAAGAGCAATTATGTTACTTAATTTGTCTTGACAACGAATTTACAAGTAAGAACGCGTCGAAATAATTTTATCAACATCAACAATGGAACGTAATAAAACAACAGTTACTAACAACAGAAATTTACATAACGCAAAAAAATCAGCTAATATCTAATTATTTTAAATGTTCAAAATGTTTGCCATTATTTGCTATGCACAAATTCAGTTTTTCTATAGTGAAATTAACACAGGCCTCTATCTTAGCACGAGAAATACTTCAAATTGCTTTTCGAATTCTATCTATCATGCCCTCCCGTGTATTTGGACATGTTTTAGAAACTAAATCTTTGATTCTCCCCCACAAATAGAAATTTAAAACTGTAAGGTCCGCTGACTTTGCTGGTCATGGAAAAATACCCCCTCGTCCAATCCACTTATTTCTCTCCGCTAGGGGTACCCTCGAAAAGAAAAGTTTCCGATAACCGTTCCATTAAAAATACCACACCATACGTTTAGACTCCAGCATTTTTGTTAGTTGACTTCTCTTTGCCAGAGTGGATTAGTTTCTGACCAGTAGTAGCTGTTATTGCAAATTTACTTTACCATTGCTGGAAAACGTAGCCTCATCGGTCCATAATATTTTAGAAAGAAATTCTGGATCATCGTTTAACATTCCTCTTAACCAATTGCAAAAGGCTATAAATGGCGTGCGTAACTTCGTCTCCGAGTACTTTGACAAATATTTGTATTATAATAATTTTATTGCAACATACTTTATAACTTATTCTTGTTTTAATATCTCACCAAGAGAAACATTTAAACGTGTGTAATTAAAATTCTAAAACCCATTTATCTTTATTTTCACGTTAATGTAAAACATTTTTGGGTAGGAACGTGAAAAATAGGTTTTGAACGATTCGAGTAAGGACAAACGAAATATTATTTTTGTCATCCTTTGGGTGGAATAGTTCTTCGATTTTTTTCATAAAAACAAAACTATTCTGAACAGAAGTATTTGTCTTTAACAAATCGTCTTTGAAACGGTTATCTTTCTGTCCGAAATATACAATATTATTTACATTAAGGCCACCTACTATTTAGAGGTAATCTTCATTATAACCTTTTGTTATTAGTGTCTATTTGATTTTGTTTTGTTTTTAGCCTTCTTCCTGTTATCATTATTTTATTAATCATACTTTACGGCTACATCTGGTTAATCACTCTTTGTACCAACAACATCAACGATTTGTCATACTTGGTGAAATTCGCCGTGAGTACGTACGACTCCCCGTCGTAGCAAGATGAACCAATCCACAATTGTACACGGTTTCTTCACCACACTATACAGGTTTATACTGAACTTCTGGGGCATCATACATAAGACTCACATCACAATACAATCATGAAGATGTACCATACGAATATATAAATAATTTAATAGTGGAATGGGGATACTTCGTCTCCATTCATCAGGTATTGTCTGATGCTGAATTACTTTTTTAATAATAGCTGTAGTTGTGTGATGAGAACTTGTCCTCCATATTTAAGTTGTTCATTTACAATACCATCATTTACTGCGGCTTTACGATTTTTCCATTCTGTTATTGCTTGTTACACTTCTTCTTTTCTTATTTCTATATCTGTGTTCACCATGTTGTGAAGATTTATATCCGGCCATCCTTTATTGCTATACAGGTTTTTAAAGAAGTTCTGCCATGACCAAGGAAGTAATTTTCTATTTAGGTACAACTCGTTAACCTTTTTGCTTTTTATTTGTAACGATTTTCCACACTTTTGTTTGTGACCCCTTTACATATCTTATGTGGGGGTTTCCAGAATTCCTCTTTTAACGGCCTTATCTTTATTTCTATTTCTTATTTGCTTGTATGCTTCAAGATCATTTGGGTTTTTGTGAATATTTTTATACTGTAGATATAGATATATAAATATTAAAATAATGAACTAGAATAAGTAAATTAGAAAAGCAACAAAATATTTATAGCTCACAGCTACAACAAACTAAATCAATACAATCAAATAACATTTTTCTGTATCCATATGCATGATCAAAATAGTTCCTACATTTACATTGAATTTGAAATTTTATGTATATTTTTATCGATTACTTGTTCATTCATTTTTGAGTTTTGTAAGAATAAAGTTGTTAAATAATAAATTATTGTGCTTAAAAAAATGAAACTTGATTGATTGAATTGTAAACGTATTATTTTTGCATTCATTTTAAAAAATTCAAAATGAAAAATATAATAAAATTCCTATAACGAGCACTTAAAGTAACCACCGTTGCTGCTAATTTACAACATTGTTTGCATTATACGCATACTGACATAAGCGATACTGTAACGTCAGCAACTAAAAAATATTACTCGTGTACCTTTTGTACGTTTAGAGCCGCTAAAAATGGACGAACGAGTTACACATATCTTAGTATGAGGAATAAGTTAAATACGAAATAATGGTGGTGATGATAAACCTAGATATCTTACTTTCTTACATAATAAAAAATAAATAAGTAACGACTGTTTTTGTATCTGTAAGATTGTACCGCAACGTAGGTTATAAATTAAAAACTTAGTTCAATGGATAATAGGATTAATGGAACTTAACCGAGGTTGAGCTTAACTAAATCAATAAGGTAAACTAAACGACCACGTTTCAAATCCCCTTAGGTTATTCCTAATAACTGATGTCCACTGCACAAATACAACCGTACCTACAATGTTCAGGTCTAAGGCCTCTGTGAAATGGTAATTAAAGCACCTATTAAGGAATAGACATATAGACACATGTCAAGAGGTTTAACAAACAAAAACTTCATCCTTTTGTACAATATCCATTATATTACTTTCTATGCTGCGTATAAAAGGAACCATTCTATAGGGATGAAGAACCCAATTAAAAGAGGCAATTTATTCCTTGTTGCCACAAACAAGGTAATTATTTTCACGGAGTAAAACCTTTCTGTGGTTTTTAAAACACAATTTTTGTAGAAAATCTTGTATTTTACACATTTTATCTATTTTTCTTATTTTAATAAACGTTATGAATTATGTTTATTGGTTGTTTACTTCTTAGAAGTTTCAACAGTTGAGTTGGCAATGGTCTTTTTGTTGTTTACTGTGTACACGTGTACTTTTACCATTGTATTAAATTATTATGTACTTCTGTAGTTTGCATTTGAATGAACCCAAACACTTGTAATCTTATTTTAAAGTTATGTTTCTTAAAGTACTCGATGTGTGCCAAATTGTCTTAATTCTCTTAATTGTTTAAAATTACTTATATTAAAAAATCAAAAATTATAATGCTTTAATGTACATTAAAAAAATGTTAAATAACTTTTTATTAGGTTGTGGTTTATTTCTTTATTGTGTATGAATCAAATAAAACTAATAAAATATTGTGATTATTTGACTTCAGATAAATAATAAATATCCGAAAAATTAAATTTGCTAAGGAGTCTATTTCAAAACTAGAATTAATTAATTATAATAAGAATGCCAACGTCGCATTACCTTAAGAAAATGTTGATTTTCAATCGCGAAAACAATCGTTCTTCCATTACAAGTCAAGTATTCTCGTACTTTTTTACTCCACATCTTATAAATAAGATGGGGAGTTATGCGACGGTTTTCAAACAGAAAATTTTTACGCCCATTTTTTTTTCATTCTTTCCAACGAATTAGAGTTAGTACTAGAAACAAAAAAAATTGTCCGATGGCATGTAAACAAAATATCAGCAAAAACCACATGTCAAATTTTTATATAACTTTGCATATCAAACTTATTTATAATAGTGCAAATGTGATTAGATTTTGGGAATTACCTATCAAGCCAAAATGGCCATTTTTTCTTCAAATAAAAGTTGTTTATAATTTAATTATACACAACTTTTATTTAAACTATTTTTTATCCAAAAAATAATTACTGTGATATGATTATCACGTGGCAGTAATTGTTTAAACAATATCTCCACTAATAATAATTATACAAAAAAAAAATTTCTTTGTCTATAGATGAGATGGAGCTACTGCATCGGAACATGTCGCAATCCATAATAGATTTAAACTCCAAGGTGTGAGGGTGATTTCAATTGGTCTTTTTCCATCAGATCTAGAGAATCCACTACGTTCTAATCTAGATGATTTTGCTGATGAAAGAGCTTTCTGTATTATATGATTTAATTCCTGACGTTGGGAATAATGACGTGCGCTCTTCTAACATGGAAGACCATGATAACTCTTTCTTGAGACCGATTTGTCACATTGAATTTATAAGATTCACAGATATTTAAACCAAGTCTGAGAGCTACTCCTACTTGAAAATTGCTGTCAGTTAAGAAATTTTCTAACCATTTACAAGAGAGGGCTTGTAGCCTAAGTGCCGGACTGATGCAGTTAAAAAGCGTGCATTTTTAATATCCGAGTCAAATGAAACAAATTCGTGATTCTTTTAAAGTTAATCAGGCTTTTTTTATAATTCGGATCCAACAGAAATTCCCAGGGAAGTCAATATGTTCCACATTTTGTGACGGGATTATTTAGCAAATAACTGATTTATAGACCAATTTCTCCCTACAGTATAGGCAGCTGTGTTTACACTAATGCGTTTGAATATGCATTTTATATTGAACAGTCTTTTTGGGGATTTTGGTTGTTTGGAGTTGCCGGTTCCGATGATTTGTCCTCATTTTCCAAAAGTTACACATCATTTCCTTTTTACTGACGGCCGCAAAAAGGTGTACATGAAAAATGCTGTCTAAAACTTGCACAATTAGACATGTGCTTTGTAATATCGATTGAAGTAAAATCATCCCATTCTAATTAGGGAATAAGTCTTCGCCTACGGTTCCTGTGCATCTTTTTTTTGTTTGGTTTCCTTTTTGTGGGTTTCCCATTTGACTTATTCTGTTGATCATTGCAGACGTACTCCGTTTTAATTAGTCAATGGATATTTAATTATGGTTATGCTGGCAGGGAGGATAATAACCCCGAAAATTATAAAATATTAGAAGTGGATCTTGGTATCACACCATTGTAGGATAAGCCGTTTATCTAGTGCTTTGTGAACAGCCCAGCAACTGTCATCAACGGAGTCCATTTTGGTGTTTCCTTTTCTTCATTGGATAATAAAATATTAGATTTGGATACGGAAGCTGTCACATCTGCGGATTAACTGTCGAACACCGAAGACTTCCTAGTTATAAAGCTAAGTTAATTCTTTTTATGCATGTCATTCATAAATTTTGTCGCGTCTATGTATACATACCGTGGTCGTGAGTTTAACAACGTACCTTTATTTGGCGTTGTAGGTATAAATTCGTTTGTGAACTCAAAAGATCTTTCAAGTACCTGTACAAATATTTGTCGTGAATCACTTGCAGGGATTCATCGGTGCTACGACTGTCAAATACGCTAATCTATTTGGAAGCTTGTGTGCCTCGTACCTTAACTTGCTATCGTGAATTGTTATTATCTTATAACGATATTTTGCTATTCATTTTAAATGATATTATCTATTGTTGTGTCTATGTGTGTCTATATGTGTTAATTGAACTCTAGTCGCTATAACAATATACATATTTCTATTCACGTACGGTTTTTTCTGTGTCTACGAGTTCTTAGTAGCATTAGATATTTCTTATACGTAATCCTAAGTGCCGCCTTATAAATTTTTCGAGCAGTGTAGAGGCCTTCATTTCAAACGATTCTCAATTAACCCACGACCACTTCCAGCTAAGAAGAGCTGCCGGCAGTAGGCTATCTAGCACTGCATATATTTATTTTAGTTTGTTTTACAAATAAACTGTAACAAGTTTAAAATTAAATCCCCTAATTGAGGAAAGGCTGGTTTCTAGGCTAAAAGACATGATTGAAGTAACAAGTCTAAAAGTCAAGGATATTGAAGAAATATAAGTAGAAAGGTATAAGTCAGAGATTTTTCTAATGCCTATACCTCCTGAGTTGACAAGAAGGGAAGCTACTTGTGACTGTATCGGATGGAAATTAAAATAACAGGTCGGTTTGAGCACTGTTTAATTGGTTAAACAAATAACATTAATATAACGCAGTAGTAATTTAGAAATAAGGAAAATTGCTCGTCGGCAATTGCTCGCCGTCAATTGCTAGCCGTCAATTCCTCGCCATGAATTGCTGCCCTTCTCAATTGCTCGCCACTTCAATTGCTCGTTTTCTCGTTTTATATGTTCCGGTTAATTATTCGAAATCAATTGTTAGAAACCATTTAACAATTCCATTTTAACATTTTGCATTCGTTTATTGGATTTATACTTAAATAATAATAACAATAAAGTTTAGGTACCTATACTACTACCTACCAGCAATTAAAAACAGATAATAGATTATTTAGAAAATGCAGTTAACGATAAACAAAATGAGCAATTAAAAACAGATAATAGTCGGCGATATTAGAAAGTTTCGCTTCATTTGCATTCTAAGCAGCGTACCGATTGCTACGAGTTTACAAACTATTTTTCAATACAACCCTTTTGACGAAGATAACATTTCTGTAAAATGGCTTTGCAGTTTTGCAATCCGAAAGGAAAGCCGAAGCTTTACGACGAGCCATCTCTATATTAGAGATAAGGACAATGGGGATAAAACGCATTGGAAATGTGAACATTCCAAAAGTTCAAGTGTTCCGCTCGCGTCACAACCGAAGGCGACGAGATTATTAAACGATGGAAAGAACATAACCACGTTGCCGACGCAGCAAAGTGGAGGTTACTAAGATATTGACTTCGATTCGCGAGGCTGCAAAAATACCAGAGATATGCCCCACTGTATAATCTCGGATGCCTCTTGTTGGATGCAGCCAGGCTGTCGCACCGCACCTACCCCGAATCGAAAACATAAAAGAACTATAAGGCACGTTCGTAAGCGGAATGAAGATCTACCCGCAATTGTTAACCATCGCAGGGATCTCCAACTTCCAATGGAGTTTACCACCACTTTAAATGGAGAAAAATTCCTTTGCTTCGACTCCGGCCCAGAAGATGAGCGCATTTTGATGTTCTGTACCGAGAAGAACCTACAAATTTTATCGGATAGTGACCATTGGGGTGTCGATGGCACATTCAAGACAGTGCCCTCAATTTTTTACCAACTCTTAACAGTCCATGGATTGAAAAGCAAACTTTCAATACCATTACTATATGCACTGCTGCCCAATAAATCAGAACAAACATACATTCGTTTGTTCACCCAGTTGAAAGTGCTGAAAAATACTGTCACTCCAAGGATTATAACCACAGACTTCGAAATGGCCCTTTCAAACGGAATAGTATCTGTTTTTCCAAATGTACGGATCCAAGGGTGCTTCTTCCATCTATGTCAAGCTATATTCCGGTGATACAAGCTAAGGGTCTAAAGAAGCGTTATGAAACTGACGCTGACTTCGCCCTGAGTCTGCGGATGTTACCAGCTTTGGCATTTGTGCCAGTGGGAGCGGTTACCGAAGCCTTCGAAGAACTGTGTGATGGTAACATAATCTACGAAGACGCCCAAGAGGTCCTCGATTATTTTGAAGACACGTGGATCGGGCGACCCAACAGAAGACATAGTCGACGACCACCGAAGTTCTCGCATGATCGCTGGAATTGTTATGATGTCGCTTGCCAAGGGATGCCCAAAACAAATAATTCTCTTGAGGGATGGCATAGAGCCTTTGAACAACAAGTATCGGGCACCACCCAAATATCTGGAAGTTCATCAAATGTATCCAGAAAGAACAAAAGCTTAAACGAGCTACAAATAGAACAACTACTTGCTGGCGATGTCCATCAACAGAAGAAAAATACAGGGATTGTGCTGAACGGCTCCAAAGCATGGCACTATCGTACAATGGAGAAAACCTGTTGGAATATCTCCGTGCGATAGCCCACAATATCGCATATTGATGCAGTTAGAATAAAAACAGAAAAAAATACAAAAAAAATTCAAAAAATATGAAAAAAAAAAATTTGGGGAGACGAAAAAGCCGACCTCCACGTGGTGTCTCCTGGGTAACGCTAACAGGCTTTTAAATTTTGCAGTGGCGAGCAATTGAAGTGGCGAGCAATTGAGAAGGGTAGCAATTCATGGCGAGCAATTAACGGCGAGCAATTGCCGACGAGCAATTTTCGGATACCAGTAATTTAGGATATCGTGCTCTCTCTTTTATAATTCACAAATACAAATATAGATCTATCAGCGACACACAAATAAATAGATAACGAAACATATATAGTATTTGCTACCGAGGGAGATGAATTCTTATCCTTTCTTGAATGACGATCTTAAGCAAACTTGCTTAGTAAGAACACAGATTGTGTGAGTTCGTATTTAGCAAAGAGTATATACATTTTGTAAGCGCTACCTTAACTTATAAAGTGATTCGTCGAAGTAGTTAAGGTTACTTTAATAACAACACAAACAAGAATGGGTAAAGACTCCGTCGAGTAATAGTAAAGTCTTGCGACATAAAGTTCTTGCCAATAAAGGATATAATTACCTTGTGGTAAGTTACTTAAACTACAATAACATACTTGTATCATTCGGTAATGCGTCCTTTGGATCGTTTGACATCAATAGTTCCAAGATTTATAGTTAAGGAAAAGTACTAGAACTGGTACTTTGAATAATTCGGACACACAAGCTAAAATCAAAGTGGTCTAAAAAAATAAGGAACTGTCCAAGAGTTGAGGTCTGCCGAGAATTCCAATTGAAAGTTTCTTCAAGCGTTAAGATGAGACGATTCCAACGTAGTTAATAGTTAGTAATTTAATAACATAGTTTTTTTTTTTTTTGTCTACAATAACAATGCAAATGTAACTCTATTGACAGAGAAGGCAGATAGGTTGAATTATTTTTTTTTTGAAGTAGTAGAATGTAATTGCATATTAAAACAAATAAAGATATTTCACTCCTGTACAAAACTAATAGTTTTTGTCAAACCTCGAATACGACTGGAAAAATTTAATATCTGATGATGGTAATTTGGATTTTAGAATATACAGAATTTTTATAAAAAATAACTTTTTTCCTAGAATTAATAATAAAATGTTTCCCATATGTTGCCAATTTAAGTAGACACATTGTATATTAAACTTAACTTACGTGTGATGAGACACACAAAAAAACGATTTTTTTTATTTTGCAATTTTTATAGTTTTGTTTCTGTATTATAGACGATAGGAAAGACAGACTATTTTGGAGATCATATAAATGTTAATAATAAAAACCAATAACTCTGGCTCAAAAATAAAGAATTTGGAGACTATTCGCCCACCTTCAAAAAATTGTGCAAATCGCTTTGAAATAATAATGTAGAAAAAATAGTAGGTGCCGCTTCAATAATTATTAACAATTTATTAAAAATTTAACGCAGATTTTATTGTTTATTTTTCTGTATTTTCTTTTCCGTAAGTTTTAGAGTCATTAGACTTCTTTGTTCAGTGATAAATTTTCTACAAAATATTTTAAGAAAAATTTTTAGTTTACTATAAATGATGGTAAAAAACTGCAAAAAAAATTTTTGTTGTTGAATTTTCTAATCTCTCTCAGTTTTATATCTATTGGTGAACTTCAATAATAATACGTGCAATTAAAGTTAAAATTATTATTAGCTTTGTTATAATATAATAATTTTTTTAAAATAAAATTATTTTACAGAAATAACCTTTCGGCGAATTTAAGAATATAGTAGTTATTTATTATTTCGATAAAAAACAAACACAAAAAAAATTTAACCATTTTAGTCACTTTTGTTAGAAAAAATGACTTTTATTATAAACAATTGGAAATATTAGGCAAGATTATAGTGCAAACAAAATAGAAAAAAATGAAACCCGATTCGTATTAAAAAAATTTAAATTAAAAAAAGATATGATTTGTTTATTTAGAAGATATAAACAATTTACATTGTTATTGTTTATTCGGTAACTTAAGAATATTGTGATGTAAAAATTTGTACATTGTCTTAGATCAAGCTACAATAGTTTAAGAAACTTAGGATTACTACGATTGGCAAAAAAATAGCAACAATAGCTCTCGACCGGTAGGGCAACGTGATCAGGAGCACAGAATCGTTTTTGTAACTGCACGTAGCGGCCCTAGATCTCGCAACCATCTTATTAGTGGAAAATAATAACAAAACAAAGAGAAACAAGTGAAATAAAAAACTATTTACCTATTTTCTTATAATAAATAATTAATAACTTATACAATAAGTACTTGAACTTAGGCGATAAATGTATAATCATATAAACAAAACAAAAATATCTTGTAAAACGCAAGAACATTAATATTCATGAACAGCTTAATCAATGAAGTTTGATGAAACAGTAGAAATAAGAAAGACAGTACTGTCTTATTTAGAGATAGAAGAACTAAATAGTTAGATTGTCTACATCAAAGATTCTTTACACTTAAGATTACGTTGGTTTAAGATTGATCTAGAAAATTGAATTGGAGGTGTTCCAAGGATGAACTAAAGAAAAATGTTAATCAGTAAAATAGTAGAAGTACACATTCAGTCAAAATGAGTATAATACACTATAATCTACAGTTGACAATCTCAAAAATTTCATTCAGCAAATTGAAGATGTTCCTATTCAGCAACGCAAAACAGAAAAAATAAGCACAATTGATGGAAGGCACAGGAGAGCTTGAAATACTTGTTTTTATTCGTGAGCCCTAAAACACTTCTTATACTCATGTTTTGAAATGGATTCACCCATTCACAAAAAACTTAATTAAACTAATTTAAAAAACTACTATTATTTTTTGTTTTTATTGTTTTATTCTCATTTCATAGAAAAAAATAGTATTTATTATTAGATTATTTTCAATTGTGCGATACACTTTTGACGACTGTTTTTAAAAAATTAGTCTTAGTTATTCAAAAAAATCATTATCCCGTTTAAAAAAATATGACGTGTGACGTCACGAGTCATATAAGCAGCCGTCACCGTCCTGCTGTTTGTGTGACTTTTCATATCACAACCATTGGCTTTGCCTTCTATCTATATATTTATAATTTCCTTGAAATCTCTGTCTGTCAAAAGTTGCAGGTTAAAATGCATGCGTCCGTAGGACGTGCTTAAAGACTAGTTAAATATAAATTAACTGAATTTTAAGTTTTTTCAATGTAAATGGTACAAATGGGAAAGGAACTCCTTTAATTATCTTCTGTTGCACTTTCTATAGGAGTGTACGGAACAAAAAGTCAAGCAAACACCATGTGTATTATTCCGCCAACGTTTCGACTAACTGTGTTCAGTCTTTTTCAAGCCGTCTGTTTATTAAAAATTAATTAGCATCAATACATACATTGGATATAAAAATGTTAACATTGATAAAAAGTATAATTACATTTAGTTGATTAGAAAAAGTTCGCATATAAAATAAACTTAATCTAGTTTACCTAACAGCTGTATGGTGTATAGTCTTGACTTTTATCGGGAATTTAGTCAAACATTACATATAAACAATGAATATAAGCAATTATTACGGCAATTCGTAAAATAAATAAATAAGTAAAGAACAAACTTTATATTAAACGAACTAACGTAAAATGTTGCAATAAAATGCCAAAACAGATAAAATTCCTTGTGCAATTATCAATATTTTTGTCCCGTGGGCTTCCATTGGTGTAGAGGTGGTTTTCACTCTGCAAAAAAAATTCAAATCATCTTCTAAAACTAGTCGACAACGCACGTTATGAAGTTATGGAAAATTAATTCTGAGAAAATAAGGAGAAGTATCGATTGCTGGATTTAATCCATCAGCTGAAGAAGCCGATGAAGGTATTGATGAGACTATAGAATCTGGTGTTGACATTGTATTGAACCATCGGTTAGTTGAATCTTATGCCTTTGTTGATAAGAAAAGTTACACTCTACCTTAAGGAATACATGAAAAATTAGTTGACAAGTTACAAACAAATGCTCCAGATCAAGTGGATGTTTTAAACAAACTTTTTTCTAAACAATTAACTGTAATCAATGTTAACATTTTTTATATTCAATGTATGTATTGATGCTAATTAACTTTTAAAAAACTGACACCTTGAAAAGACTGAACACAGTCAATCGAAACGTTGGCGGAATAATACACATGGTGTTTGTCTGACTTCCTACTCCATTACACTCCTTGAGAAGGCCCATCATAGTTTGAGATACTAGAAATATGTAAACAATAGAGTTTTTCTATTTTGAGCCGCTTACAGAGCTATAAAAGCACCAAAATGAGTTGTTTAATAAGAAAATTGGAGGTTCTTTTATAGAAATAGAGACAATTTTATTCCGAACAGTGGTAACACTTATTTGATATTTTATTTATTTATTTATTTATTTAACAACAACAATTACAAACTTTATGTTAGAAAATTAGACTACAGGACCGAAGTCCCAAAACAGTATACATAATAAACTTAAAATTAACAAACAGTTTTTGAAAAATTAAACTAGCCCTAGGTAACATACTCACGCGGTTGTTAGTAATTCAACAATTTTACTTTGAAAGTTGTTTGACTACTAAATGAAAAAATATCTTTCGATTCTTTTTTAAATAATTTATTATATAGTGTTGCAATACGATTGATAACAAAACATTGGTACCCGAGTATTGGTTCTAGCTACATTGAAAAGAGCATGATGTCTAACATTATTGGATCTTGGAACAGACAAGTTAAATAACTCTAGAAGTTGAGGACAGTCTATCATACCATTCATTACTTTAAACAAGAATATTAGGCTGGCAACATCTCTCCTCATCTCCAAGCTCAAGACTCCAGCCACTTCTCTGAGGGCAGATGAGGGAGTATCTCTATCACACCTTACCTTGTTAAGTTTAAAATAAATAAATCTCATAAAATGATTTTGAACTACCTCCAACCTTTTGATCTCCTTCTTAGAGTAAGGCATCCAGACAATTGCGTGAGTATTCTAATTTGGATCTTACCAATGCATAGTAAAGAGTTAAAATACCATTAATCCTAGAAAAATCCCTGGTGGTTCTTTTAATAAACCCTATCATTTGTAAGTTGAGTTTATATATACTCCAGGTGATCACAAAAAGTGAATTTATTATTAAAAACAACTCCCAAATCTTTAAAATTAGTCACTACTTCCAGAGTTCTGCCACACAGAGTATAATTAGGCGTATCAGTCAATTTTTGACGCGTTATTGACATTACTTTGCATTTATTGATATTCAACAAGAGTTTATTTTGCTACCACAGCGCAAGTAGTCTAGATCCTTCTGTAAGCAAATTACGTCATAAAAGATTTAATTTCTCTATATATTTTAACATCATCCGCATAAATTAAGCAAAATACAAACTTAAAAACTGATGGAAGGTCATTAAAAATATCAAAAAGAGCGAGAGGGCCCAATTTCGAACCTTGTGGAACACCTGACAAAGGGCAAAAAGGCGCTGAGTCAAAATTTAAGAATCTCAGCTATACATTTCCTTTTGACAAGTAGGAACTCAGAAACCTTAGAGTTAGGCCAGACGCCCCCATCAGGTAAAGTTTTTAACAGCAAATCATGGTTAACTACATCAAACGCCTTAGACAAATCAGTGTAGACAACATCAACCCTCCCGAGTGTTATCAATTACTTTATTAACAAAATTAGAAAAACACGTAAGATTTGTTTCAGTCGACTTCCCACAAAAAAGCCATGCTGATATGGACCTATTAGATGTTTAACACTGCTCATAAGTAATTTGTAAAATAATATTCTCGAAAACTTTAGCACAACTATTTAAAATGGACACAGGCCTATAATTTGACACATCACATTCAGAACCCGATTTAAAGACCGGAGTCCATCATCTTAGCTTCTTTCCGAAGCGTACTCAGGGAAAACACCTGACATTCTAAAGAAAGGTTAAATATATAGCATAAAATGCGGCAGAATTAAGCTCAATTTTAATTCCTAAATTGCAAAATTGGGAATCACTTGTCTGGAGCCACTGCTCCTTTTGTTACATAAATCATCAAAACCATCCAAAAAACGAATCTTGAACAGAACCAGAGTGCCAAAGTTAAAGGGAACACTTTCCCTCACCTCGAATTCCCTCACAGTCCCCATTCAATGAGTTTCCCAAATCATACGTAGAGTACTTCCCTGTGTGCACTGAACTGAAATATATTTCGACAAAAATTAGGAATCTCTTTCCCTTGAGCTTTGGCACCCATACTTGGCACATCTCATCAAGTAACTTGGACTTAGACTTTAAGTTCTAGCGTCCAGAAACTTACTGACATTATTACTCACGCATTCTTCAGCATGTCTAATGTAATCAAAGTAGGCATCATTAAGTTAATTTCTTATACTTTTTTCTGATTTCCTTACGTTACCACGCGTTTGCGCTTCTTTATTGCGCAACATACTGCCGCCTGCTTTAACTAATCTATTCTCAAAACAAATAGACAATTTTTCTTTTTTTTTGCAAGTTTAGAATTTCATTTTAATTAACGATATTATTTCATTTGAAAACCAAATCGGATACTTGCTTTCTATCTTAGTGCAATTTCTTGGGACGCAGGTGTCAAAAGCTACATACAACAACTTATAAAAATAATTAACAGCTAAATCAACATTTGAAATTAAATATAACTGATCCCAATCTAAGTTGTCTATACATTTTTAACACATTAAAATTAGTTTTAGCAAATTGATAGTACGAAGTGACGGACTGGTTTATAGCCGAGGCAACACAAAATTATTAACACATTGAAATGATATTAGCAGGGAAGGATGGTGCAAGTCCTCCATTAAAAGGGGACATGGATTTCTTACCACCAACATTGGCAATATTGGATAGGACTAGATCAAAGTCCTTGAATTTTTGTTAATTACTTTGTTAAAACTAGTGAGATCATAAAGAGACATTAGATTCATAATATTCAACAATTTCCTATTATTGGCCCTTATTGAACTGACAGAGTCACTAATCCAACCAAAAAAATTCAGGCACATTAAAATCACCTAACAATAAAAAATTATTTAACGACTTAGACGAAGTCAAAATTTCATTGAGAGTTTCATTAAAATCTAAATATACTTGATTACAGTTGTTAGAGTTTAAAATATACTAGGCATAGTGATGTGATACCATTGATGGTAAGTGTACATATTATAAGTCCTCTTATCTGACGATTTGATTTCATACTAGCTTAGGTTTTAATCGCCAGAAGAACTCCACCTCCCCTCCGCCTGCCCTCACCCAGTCGGTCCGCCCTCACACAAAGTATCTGCCATCAACCAGCTCACCATCACCAATCCCATCCTTGGAGCCAAGACTCACTCAGAGAAATAATATCGTAGTCTTCAAATTATATTAAACGTCAAAGCTGTCGTTACGTTTACCGGCGTGCAATTAATTTAAATTATAATTAATGTTCAGTAGATTTATTTAGCAATACGTAACTT